>CM076244.1:17373414-17720914 GCA_038380765.1 Odontothrips loti | reverse complement strand
CTGCACAACGTAACGGCGGTGCCATGCGGAGCCCGGAGCCCGACGCCCGGAGCCCGGAGTCCAGGGCCGTCCGGAGCCGGCTACGCGGACCCGCAGCCGAATGAACACCCCACACTACACCACCTCCATAAAACTCCAGAGAGCCTATTGCCTTTTCATGGGCGCGGCTTGTGCTGGGCTGCAGTGCCTCCGGGCTGCCTCCGGGCTGCCTCCGGGCTGCCGGCTCTCCCGGAGGCGGCGCGGTACCCGGCGCAGACGACGCTGGCCGGCAAACGCCCTCCGGCCGACACTGACACCGACACCGGCCCCCAGCACCCCGGCCCAAGGCCCGGCCTGTTGTGCCCACTGTCGGTCAAACATACCGGCAAAAAAGAGTCGCGGGGCGTTTCACGACAAACAGAGGCGCGCCCTGGGCGAGTACTCCGGTCTTGAGAACATTCACACTCTTAGAACTTAGAAATTTTGGTTTCTGATAAAACAAAAAATACTTGGTTTAAGATGCTATTGCGCTATTGATACTTTAGCCACTGTTGTCCCGCAGAGAGCAGCACCGTTGTGAATGTTCTCAAGACAGGAGTAATTGTTTTACAGACAGAATCCTGTTGACTTCTGAATGGCATACTCTTGTTAACTAGAAAATTCATCACTCTCACAACACATCGCTTCCTAACCACTCGATAAGAAACATATGTGTCGAATATTTGAAACATGCACAAGCGATGTCCTCAGATCAACATCGCTGTGTCGGTGCGCAGGGGATTCGCCCGGAGACTAGATTAACTTGCTGTATGTATAGCAGCAGCGCGAGCCAGAAAACGCCGTTGACCACTAGCGCCATCTCTCGGAGCCAACGGACGGTGCTGCTCTCTGCGGGACAACAGTGGATAAAGTATCACTAGCGCGCTGCTCTCCTCCACCATAACACTGTAGCGTAATGGGCTGGCGGTCCGGTCGACGACCACAAGGTCCGGGGTTCAACTCTTTGCCGGAGTAAAAATTTTTCTGAAGTCTGCCGACCGAGGATGGTGGGTAAAATATACCAAAAGAACGTGTTCAAAGTGTGTTGTCTGAGTGACCGCGGACGTTGGGCCGCGGACATTCCCCGGAGGTTGAATACACTCGTTAACTCAGTGGTTCGACGCCCGAGCAGGGGAATGGTGCTTGCCAAGACTCGGCAGAAGTTAAATGTAGTGGCCTAGGGTTCGGCCTTCTACATTTTTCAAGCGTAAGGCCTCGGAATCTGGAGTATTCGGGCAACACCTACTTGGATACATGGCGTAGAAGAGTAGAGTACAATCGGCTTCGGCCGTGTACGATCTGGGCATCCTACCTCCCTCTCAATTCGCGAGGGAGTGGCTTTAGGGCCACAGACCAACTGGCTGGTCGAAGGGGGCTGACTCCTGAAATCTAGTCAGCGGAAGGGGCGATGTTGGCCGTTGCGGAAGCCTGCCTACCAAGGTGGCTGCGTCGTGCCTGTGTCTTAGCGGCGGTCAACTCCTGGTACACCGGTTCCCATCCGAACACCGAAGTTAAGCAGGAACGGTTCCGGACGGAAGTCTGGGACGAGGTAGGACCCACCCATTTTTGCCGTTTTTTGTTGTTGTTGTATTTTTTATTTGCAGGGATTCAATATACTTTTGAATTTAAAAAAAATTATTGAAATGAAACGCTTTCTACCAATTAATAGAGAAAAGAGGAAAACCGCGAAAAAACAAATTCGACCAATAGTGCATGAGTACAACGAGCGCATCACTTTAAAAAAAAATCAAAACTTTTCATCATTTGAATTCACCTGGACAGTTGTGGACATTTCGTGAACCCCCCTTCCCCTCTATAAGTGTCCACGTGGTATCTGAACAGCCCCAAAGAACGAACCTGTCCTAGAACGGTAAAGCGTTCTCCATGCCTGTCTTGTTCGTTTCGTTTTTACGCCTCTGCCCAGTCGGCAATAGTTGTGGGGAGAGGAGGGTGGCGAGACAAGCCGGTGTGAGCGAGTTTGCGCGGATTCGACACCGGGCTTCAAATACGGGGTCATATGTGGTTCCAGTACCAGCTGCTGTATTCGGATGCCTGCGCCGGGTTCTAGTACCACAAGCTGCTGTATTTGCATGCGTGGACCGGGTTCAAGCACCACAGCTGCTGTATTCGAATGCCTGTACCGAGCTCAAGTACCAGCTGCCGATTCCAATACCAGCTCTGGGTACCGATCCCCGGGCGTGTGTTCTCAGCGGTGCACTCGGCAGGACCCGCAGGACCACCTGTCGCCGCCGTTTCATTGCGCGCTACTTCAAACTACTTTCTAGGCGGGCGCGCTCCGCTCAGCTCTGCTCAGGTCCGCTCAGTCAGCTCCGGTCCGGTGCGGCGCGGCGCGGTGCGCCTTGTTCGCTGGAGCGGGAGCGTCGTGGTCGCGAAAAGCGATGAAAATGAGACGCCGCGATGTCTATGGTCAACAAAGTATCGCACCCTGCTGCTTCCAGGTCCGGGGGAATAGGTGGTGTTGATACAAGTGTTTATCGTAAAAAAGAAAAAAAAATGTGTCGTCTGTTTTATACCTCTTGTAAGGTGCGGCTGCGGGGCGGGGCAGACGGGCCGGCTGGCCGACCACTTTTGGACCGCGGCCAAATAGCAGATTCGCAGGCCTTTCCGGCAGGCGCGTGCCATTTTAATGGAGTGGTCGATGACGGACGGAGTGCACACCACACGAGAAAAAAAAATATAACAAAAATAAAAATGTGAACTGCGATAAGACATGATTCAACCGTCGAAATACTAGGCAACACGTAGATGATTAAATCGTCCATTTTTTTTCCAATTTTTTTTTTTTTTAGGATGTGTGGGGAGTTTGTGCACATTTACATCCACATATTGTGCTCATTGTGCACATTAGAGAGGTACGGATTTGTACATGGTATGAGGTGAGTGATCTCCGTGGACGGGTAGTCGTCCCTGCATGGCAGTATAGAGGGACAGGGCTTGTCAGCCGCGATGAAAGCAGAGCAGCAATGAGGAAGGGAGCGGCCCTAGGACAGGCCGCCGCGGACCGCCGTGCACCTATGCGGCCTTGCAGCGGCGGCGGCACGTCGGAGGAGATTAAAGAAAGTCTCCTGAGGGAGACCCTGAGGCCCTGAGGCCCTGAGGCCCCCCGGCGGCGCGCGTATAGAGATAGATAAAGTTTACTCTGAGGCCGATGGCCGCGGCCGGGGGGGGGGGGGGGGGGGCAGGGCCGCTTTGTTACCTCAGGATCCAGTTTGCGGGCCCGAGGCCCGAGGGCTCGGAGGCGCAGGGCGTGTGCAGGGCTGCAGGGCAGGGCTGCAGGGCAGGGCGCCAGGCCCTTGCTGACGCGGCGGGGCGCCTGGCCCCCCTGCAGCGGCCCCCCGCTGAGGCCCCGGCACCTGACAAGTCTCACAGGCCTCGCCTCTCCTCAGCCAACACACCGGCCGCGCCCCGCCCGTCAGCCGACACATTGGAGACCTTTAACATTCAGCGCCACGCGCACTAGGAAATGACACATGCTAGTTTGGGTCATTCCGGTTTTTGCGGAGAAAGTCCCTCCCTCACCCTCCCTCACACACACACACACACACACACACACACACACACACACACACACACACACACACACACACACACACACACACATTTCGCGCACGGAACAGGTCGCCCGGGGCGCACACGGCCGCCGGCGCGTGTTGCGTGCTGCGTGCCGCGTGCCGTGCTCACTGCTATGTTGCCGCCGTAGTGTTTGCGGCCCTGTGAATTTTTTCAAACGTTTCGCGTCCTCTCTTGTTGTTCCCCACGTCCCGCAGCTATAGCCGGGCTGAGGCGGTTTACACGCGCAAAAACGCACGAAACGGGCGTCGGAGGCAGGCGGTGCCGTGGCGCCGGGCCCGTCCGTCCCGCTCCAGGCGACGGCTTTTCTGTACGGCGCGAAAACCTCTCTCACCTCTCCCACCCGCATGCCAGTTAGTTTCTCGCCGCGAAAAATATAAAAATAAAATACGTGCACGAAAATTGGGAGATCCCCCCCCCCCCCCCCGCTCTGAACCACTGTACTTGTGGAGGCGTGAACCGACGACGTCTGGCATTATATGAGAGAGCCGGAGGGTGCCGCGGGTTGAAATACCGGCTCTGGGCCGCCGTGCACGTCACCTTTCCCCAGCATGCACCAAATCCGAGACCTCCTCGCGGCTGCGTGACTAATGAAGTGGTTCGGATCCCGGCGCCGATTTGTGCGAGCAGTGATAAGGAACGGGAGTGGATGGGCGCGGCAGGGGCCGCCGGAGCGGGGTGCATCCCATCCCATCCCATCCCATCCCATCCCATCCCATCCCATCCCATCCCATCCCAACCCAATCCCATCTCATCCCGTCCCAGTGGCCGTTCCCACGGAGGCCGCCGGCGGCGCCGCCAGAGGCCACCACACCACACCACACCGCCACAAGCGCACGGCACGGCACGGCTCCGGCCCGGAGTTGAGTGCTCTCTTCTCTCGGCAGCGATGAATGAATGAGGAGCAGACAGGGCCGGGCTGGGCCGGGCCGGACAGCGTGGCCGGGCACCAGGGGTATCGATGCGGTTTCACGCCAATTCATCCGAGAGGGACGAGTCGGGACGAGCCGAGTCGAGCGATGAGTCGAGCCCAGAGCAGAAGAGGAAAAGACGCTGGTCGTTGGTTTTCTCCCCATCTCCATTTCTGCCTGGTGTTCCTCAGCGCGGCCCGCCCGGCACCCCGGAGTCCGTTCACAAGCTGGACTGCGGCGCGGCACACGCATACAAGCTGCTCGAACTCGGTTAATCAACAACATTGTCCGCCACACTGTTAGCCTGTTTTCTTCGTACTTGAGGCTCTCCATTGCTGAAGCGCCCTGAAGCCCCATCGTCCATATTCTCTCGGCGCTTTAACAGTCGCCGATCATTTCCCTCACCGCCACGCCGCGCCACGCCGCGCCACGCCGCGCTGTCCGGCCGCAGCGGCGGCCACGAAGCCCATTTGTTTAGTGCATGTTGAGATAGGCCCCCGGCGGCGCTGCCCGGCGCTGCCTCACGTAACACGCCCCTCCTCTCCTCCCCCCGCCAAGGCCGGATCGGATCTGGTCCGAGCGCGGTGAGGTCGTTGGTCCTGCTGCAGCCGCCCGATACCCTACCTGCTCCCCTCTGGCAAATGACGCCTCCCCCCTCCCCTCCCTCCACCCGCTTGGTGCTGGCCACAGAGTCCTTTCACTTTCCAAACAACACCTGTACTGCCCTGCTGCCCCGCCTGGTCCAGGTCCTGCGGGTCCTGCTGCGGCCTGCGGGAGGGGCCGCATCCTTATCAGACCGTTATCAGCACCGCGACAGCAGCGGCAGCAGCGGCAGCAGCGGCAGCAGCGGCAGCAGCGGCAGCAGCGGCAGCAGCCTCCAGGTGAGAAACAGCGGTGCTCCAGCGCCGCACGGGGACACAAAATGTATATGTATATTCCGGGGCGAAAACTGGAACGGCGACCGGAGAACTGCATACAAACGGGGGACGAACCGAATGCGACGTCCCGGGCCAGACGGCCACGGCCAGGCCCTCCCCGGGATCCGGGACGTGAAAGTGTGTCGCCGTACCGCGGCCGCCAAGCCGACGCGCGGCACCGACGGCGTCCTCGGGGCTTGTCCTCGGCATCTCCTCCTGCAGGACCCCACACCGGGACCCTGCGGAAACCTCCGGGACCCTCCGCCCGCCCGCGCCGTCCGACTTGTGCTGAGCGCACCGGACGCGGGAGGGGAAAGTGACTTGGATGTTCTCGAAAAGAGTCGTACCGCGCCGCGGTCCTAACTTATGCCCGGCCACGCCCCGCCGCGCCCCGCCACGCCCGGACAGCGGCGCGACGCAGAGATAACCGACGCCGACGCACGACCGACCGCTCCGGGGCCGAGCCGACCACCCTGCCTGCGAGCGGGGCCGAGCCGAGCCGAGCGCAAATGAGAACCACGCCTATTCGCGATTCCGCCCGTAACTTGAGATTAACTTTGTCACTTTCTGATAGATTCATTTACCTGACGACGGCGAATGAAACCTGAAAAACACGTTGGCGGCGGCCAACACGCACACACACTCACGCACGTGCGCACACACACACACACACACACTGTACGAGTCGCGCGCCTCGCTTGGCACGGAACCAGCTGATTCCATATCAACACCTTTCTGGGCCGATCTCGCCCCGCCCCGCCGCGCCGTGTACAAAGACGTGTTTTGCCAGCGGACCCGAACAACGCGGACGGGGCGTGGGACAGTCGGACTTTTGTTTAGGCTCGGCGGGAGACGCGAGGGAATCGGGCGCGTGAAGGTGCCCAGCCTAGCAAGCGACCCGGCAGGCTTACGCGCAGCTTAAGGCGACGTGTTTAAGAGATATCAGGCCAATTGGACGAGTTGAGTGAGGACTGTCGACTTTCGCCAAATGGGAACTTATTCCGAGGCTGACTGGATATCCCCTCTCGAATGACCGCACAAGTGCCGCGCTGCTGGGAGTAAGTACCGGCGGCCGGGCCGGCGCACGTGACGTATCCCGGCGGCGGGCGGAGCTGACATGAGCCCATGAGCCTGTGCGCAAATAGCGGCTCGCTTTTTAGCACCCGATCGTCCGGAGGATACGGCAAACGGCGGAGGGGGAGGAGAAAGGGGGAGCGAACGAGGGCATGCCGCCGTCTCAATCCCACTCATTCATAAGTTTTTCTTCTCGCGTTTTAGTACTTCCCCGCCGCCCTTAGGTAAACAGATAATTATGTGTTCTACGCTGAGACGGAGGCAAGCCAAAGGGTCTTAAAGGCCTCCCGTACAACAAGACAAGAGGGAAATAAACGTCAGAGGTGAAGAGGTTGCTGTAGTATTATCGTACAGCAGTGATTTGCTGCTCCTTGCTGAATAGCCGCGCCGCATCAAGCGCCTGCCAGTGCCGGGGTAGGCCGGCCCGCACGGCACACGTGAGTGCCGGAGTCTGTGTTGCCTACCCACCAGGCGCTGACAGCCTGGACAGATTCCTCCCACGACGGCCAGGGCTCGGGTTGGGGCCGCTGCCGATCTGATATGTGGGCGCGGGCAAGTGATCTTCCGAATCAGCCTTCTGCTACTGCTACCGCAGGCGGCTGCACTGCTGCCGTGGGCCCAGCCCGGTGCAGTGGCTGTGGCAGTGGCGGCCACAGCGGCGGCGGCGGCAGCGACCCGGGACAGCTCGACAGCTCTCGTGGCGTTATAGTGCTGACACACGGCTTTTATATTTCCACTCCCCGGCGGACGGCGGCGGCCAGGCCGTCAGGCCGGGCTAGGCTAGGCCAGGCCAGGTCGGCGTCGTTCATGCAATGCGATGTCCCTTCCATCTCGCGAACAGGCCTGGGCTGGCCGTCTCGACACCGCGCTGCGCTAAGTGGCCCGGCCCCTCCCCTCCCCTCCCCTCCCCTCCCGTCCCCGCTCGCCAGGCAGGCCGGGGGTTTACTACTACTCACCTTGTCACGTTCCGGGGCGAAGCCTGGCGGCGGCTTGGCGAGGCTCATGTAGCTCTGCGTCGATATCGCCACTGCCAGCAGGACGGAGAACTGCAACCGAGAAGAAGGCCGAGTCAGGCGGTGGCGGGGGCGGGGCCGAAACACAGCAGAGTGATCGGCGAGGTGCCCGACAGCCGAGGGCCGCCCTCTCTCCGGGGGCAGCGGCAGCGCCGGGTTCCGCACCACCGGACGCCAGTCGCCGGTGGTCACGCACCCTCCCCGTCGCACCATACTTCTCGGGCTTCGGCGGACGGGGCCCTTCCCTTTGCGGCGAGAGGAGGTGGACGAGATCTGAGATCGCCGGCCGCGATTCGGGGCTCGCATCCCGACCAAACAAAGGCTGTGCGGCGGCGGGGCTCCGCTCTGTGTCCGATCGGATCGGCCGACACCGGGCCGAGCCGGGCCGGGCCGGACTCAGGCCCCACCTTCGCGCGATAGATCGTGAAAATCGGCGTGCGGAAACTTTCAAAGGCACGGCGACCGACCGCCACACCGACACCAACACGACCCCGTCCCGTCTCTTCCTCTGTTCTGCACCCCCACCTCCACAAGCCTTCAGTCGGCAGACGATCTTTCGCCGCCTTTCTCTGCCAAAACCCTCACTACTCACTCGTCCGCCCCGCGGGCAGCCAAATCCATGCCACATCGAAAGTGTAAATAGGGTATCTTGGAGGTCCAAACCGGAAATTAAGAGTCGAAGAAGAAACATCACTGAAATCAAAACGCGGGTATCATGAGGGTTACCGCAGCAGAGAGTATCTCGGCCGCGGCGTCAGCCACTAGCAATCGTCAAAAGTATTGAGGCTTCGCTAGCACTCGCTGACGATATGTCACGATCATCTGCTAGGGTCAGGCAGCGCAGACTTTCGTCAAAGGACGAATGGTCGTGACACATCGTTTGCGAGAGCTAAGCCTCCAAATTTAAAAAAGTTGGCTCGTGGCTAACGCCGTAGCGTAAATACTCTCTGCTGCGGTACCATTCATGATGCGCTGATGTTCGTTTCGACTTCTTCGTCATTTCCGGTTTGGACCTTCTCCGAAATACCCTATTTTTCGATATCGGTTTCGAAGTCAACTCCTAGCTGGGGGCGGCCGCCGCCTGGATGGCCTTCTTCTGCTAGGCGACGCCACTCTCATCACCTGCATAGACGCGACATCCTCATCTGCTTCCTCTCAACGTGGACGTCCTCTGCCCTGGCTGGGTAATGCCCTGGTGCCCTCCCGTGCCGTGCCCTCATCTGCACTGTGCCGACAGCAGCGTCTTGCGGTGCGGCGAGGCGGGCCGGGGAGACCTCGCGGGAGGCCGGGCGCGACGGCCAACAGGTGCATTTACCTGGACGCCGTATGCATGTCTCTCGACACGTGCGCGGCGAACAATAGAGCGTAACGGCGTGTAACAACAACACGGCACTAGGAATTTGCCAGCACGTAGCGGCGCGGCGTGTGTTACTCGCTTTTCCCCCGCTCTATATACCCGTCCAAATTAATTGATTCAGTTGGCGCGCGCGGTCGGGCGCACACACACACACACACACACACACACACACACACACACACACACAAACACACACGCACTGCCCAGCCGGTGTGTCGGTACGGCGCGCAGGGCAGTACTGCCCAGAGGCTGCTGCTCCGGCTGCCGAGGAGTACGACGACGGCCGCGGACGGGACGGGACGGGACGGGACGGGCCGCCGAAGCCAACGGGACGGGTTTCTCTGCAAGAGAAAACTAATTCTGCGCGACGCAAAGAATTCAAACCACTCAAAAGGCGTGACACGTGAGCGGCCAGCGGGGCCACGGCGCGGCGTTTCCACGGAAACATATATGACAGCTCAATTTACTAGGAGAGCAGCAGCCCGGCCCCGGCCGGCACGGCGCACCCCAGGGGCCCAGCCCAGGGGGCAGCCTGCTGGGTAGGCAACCACAGCGTCCGCATGCACGCCTGGCGTGCGGGCTGGCCTATCCGGGCAGTCGCAGGCGCCGGTGGCGTGCTGCCGCCCCGGGCGGCGCTCTCACCACAAAGAGCAACACCAGACTGCGGAAACAGCTCGGGGAGCTCGCCGCCTTTGCCGCCAGTCATTCTAATCAACAGGTGTTTCTATGGCGTTTCCCTCTCTCGCTCGCGGCGCCGCGGAAATGTTCTCACATGCAAACAACGGCAGCCGACAGCCCATAGCACGGGCTCTCGCTGACTGTTATCTCAGTCGCTGACAGACCGAGCCGGCCGCATGGCCGCTGCATCGCTAACAGAGACTCCCTGTATCCCTGTACTGCCGCGGTGCAGCGGTGCAGCGCCCCGCTGGGGGGCCGAGGCGGCCACCGGGCTGAGGCAGGTGCTGTCGTGGGCAGCGCTGCTTTGACGACGCGGACAGATGGGCTGCCGTGCGCACGGCACGGCACGGCACGGCACGGCACGGCACGGCACGGCACGGCACGGCACGGTCCATTTCGAAACCGACCTTTTCATGCCTCTCCTCCATCCCCATCCAGACCTATCCGCAGGGCGCGGCGCGCGGTACCGGCGCTTCCAAAAGAACGAGGAAGTAAAGAAACAGGCGGAGAGAAAAATGGTGGCAATTTCGCGTATCGTTATGCAACACGCACTGCAGCGAACGATCATAAGCCAGGGGCCGTGCAGCGTCCTGCCCTGCCCTGCCCTGCCCTGCCCTGCCCTGCCCTGCCCTGCCCTGCCCTGCCCTGCCCTGCCCTGCCCTGCCCTGCCCTGCCCTGCCCGGCCCTGCCCTGCCCGGCCCCGCCGGCCCCTGCTCAGCCCGGCAGCGTCCGCCTCTCTGTCCTTAACGCGGCATGGGGCGGCCGTTAATGTACTTAACAGCATCAGGAGCTTGGCGGCACGGCTGCTGCGGTCTTGACGGCCCCTGCATCCTCACCCTCTTGGCTCGCCCGCGCGGACGCAGTCGTGATACGGAGCCCGGCCGAAACGAAAGGACAAGTCAAGAGACGCGGTGCTCACTGCCTGGACGGGAGGGGCGAGCGGTGAGCGCGCGCGTGAGGCAGCCGCGCGGATGGTGCGGTAGCCACTGATTCATTTACGACCGCATATAATGAATAAAACGGCGCCTTACCGCGTGATTGTGCAATGTGAATGGGATATGAGCGAAGGGAGCGCCCGGCTGCAGCGCGTGACTGCGGCGCGCGGACCAATGAGGATGCAGCAGAGCTGGCCGCAGGTTATTGGCGCCGGCGTCCGCGTGCAGCCAGCCCCATAACAGCGGCCGCTGTGGTCCGGGTGCACACAACACAGTGCACACGGCGAGCGACTAGGCTACTTTTTACGCTCACATTACCGTGTGTTGTGGACGGAGGCCGGGAGGCAGAGCTGGACGAAGGGATAGAGAAGGAAGGAGGGAAGACCCCCTTTTTTTTTTGGCGCCAGTTAATTTCTGGCGAGCAGCGGACGGTGCAAAAAGTAGATGTAGCCCACTTGGCGGCTCGCGCTCTGCGTGGATAGTGGATATGCAGGTAAACAGACGAGTCCGGAATTTTTTTTTTCTTTTATCTGGTTTTGGTGCCGCATGGTGTTATGGAGAGGTGAATCTCTTTCGTAAGCTTCGGGTAACAGAGCGCTCTAGATTCTTTTTCATTCTTAAAAAAAATATCCAGATTAGAGATTCCAGTAGTTCTTCCGAGTTCTTCCGCTTTTATCCATCTTAATATCAGACTCGCGGGCGTGGATACAGTGGGATTGTTTCACCCAACTCCTCGAAATAATATGGCATTGAAGCTGTAAAATGGCGAAATATTGCTAGACACGTCACCGTCCTTTCTGCCCCAATTAATTGAACAAGGAAGTCCGGTAAGTTATTTACCTCGCATAATCCGGGGAGAGAGGGGGGGGGGATTTGCCGTAAGAAGGTGACGATGACGCTTGTTCCGACTTTCAAGAGCCGTCGGCATTGCCATTGTTACACAGCGGCGTCCGATTTTCTCAGCTGTTCCAAGCTCAGGCGGCTGAGACTGCAGAGCCGCCGCGCCGCCGCGTTAACCCCGTCCCGTCCCGTCCGGTCCGGTCGGCTGGCCGGGCTCTGTGCTGATCGTGGAGTGACGGTAATGAAAGCGATGTGGTTTTGCAGCTCCTCCGGCTCCTCCGGCTCCTCCCGCGTCCCACGTGGTCCATGGTCCCACGTCACAATAGCCGGCGATGGGAACGCCGCGCACGCAGCTCAACGGAACCCACCTGTGCTCACGCCGCGGCCCACGGCCGGCGGATTCCCTCGGGAAGGAAAGGAAGAGGAGTTCGGGCATCCCGCCCACGCGTGCCGCCCCGTGCCGCCCCGTGCCGCCCCGTGCCGCCCCGTGCCGCCCCGTGCCGACGCGTGCGTGCCCCGCGGCCCCTGCGACCCACTGAATACGGGACTACTTAACACGTCTTACCGAAATAAAACATGACGAAGAGAAAGGGAGGGTTCTGCTACATTTTATGCCCATATTTGCATAGAAGCTCGTCGTCGAGCTGGAAATGGCTCCCTGTCTTCTCAATAAGTCTTGAGGACTTGGCAATCAAAATCTCTGCATACTCTGCACAAATAAGTACTTCACATGGAAGTGTAAAATGATCATCGCAACTGTAACTTTAACGGGACTTAATCTAATTCAGCCGGGGGGGGGGGGGGAGACTTTTGCGTCCTTCAGTCTGTCATTCAGTTGACATTTATAGCACACCTCTCTCCGCCTCTCTCTAGTCAACCCGATAAACTCACCTTGCATAAATCAATCATGGTGAAAATGTGTTGCTATGCACTAACACAAACACACGTACGCACAAATTCTCCACTGAGACACACACACACACACACATGCACACAACCGCAACGACGCGCCTGTTTAGGCACTCGGTTTTGCACTGCCGTCTTGCATTTCACTCGCGCACACTCACGCGCGCGCACCCACACTAACACACACACAAACACGCGCACGCACGCACGTGAACACCGCTGGACAAGACGCCGTGTCTGGAGCGCGCGTCCGGCCCCCACAGCGATCGCAGGTTGACTGACTTGCCGGTCCGGACCGGGCGCCGTCTCCAGGTCCAGGAGGAGGCGGCCCCCTCCCTGCCGCCGGCACGCCGCCCTGCCCCGCCCTGCCCCACCTGCCCCACCCGCCCCGCCCGCCCCGCCCGCCCCGCCCGCCCCGCCGTCCAGGACCGCTCTGCCGTCAAGAGTCGCCAGGAGCCGGAAATGAAAGGGAAGCGCATGGACACGGCCTCAGCATACGCGTTGTCGCCCCAGCCGTACTTGAGCCCCGACGCGGGTTCAAATACCGGCTCCACACAACACAAGAGAGCGAGAGAGAGAGAGAGAGAGAGAGAGAGAGAGAGAGAGAGAGAGAGAGAGAGAGAGAGAGAGAGAGAGAGAGAGAGAGAGAGAGAGAGAGAGAGAGAGAGAGAGAGAGAGAGCGAGAGAGAGAGAGTTTTGGTTTTTAGCATGTTTTATTGGAGGGATTTTTATTACAATTTGGGCCAGGGGGGAGTTTTATTTGTCACAAAAGAGACGTGCGGTGTTTTTGTTTTCCTAAGAAATATTTTTGGTTTTTTGATGCAGTGTACGGTAGTGTGTGTCTCTGGGGCTAAGTGCCTAAAAATTCCATTTTTAAAAATACGTATTGAATCAGAATTTGAAAGGAACATTTTATTTTTTCTCTTCCCTTTTTTTCTTTTTCTTCTCATATTTCGATTAAGATAAGGCTTCATTGATGAGAAATTTGTCTTCATTTCTCTCTCGAGAGGACCTGTGGCTCTCTAAGAAAGAGAGAGAGAGAGAGAGAGAGAGAGAGAGAGAGAGAGAGAGAGAGAGAGAGAGAGAGAGAGAGAGAGCAAACGGGAGGTGAGGGGAAGCGCGGTGAGAGAGAAGGGCCACCATGACCTGTGTGCTGGCGGGGCCCGCTCGGGCGCTGCCGGCGCAGGGCGCACAGGGGCGCAGGGGTCATGCCCTGGAGCTAGGCGGCGCGAGTGCGTGTGCAACGGCAGCAGCGGCAGCCGGCTGGCGCCGCGAGTGAAAGGAAAGCCCCGGCCCGGCCGGACCCGGGCATGGCGGTGGAAATGCGTAGAAATACCCCCCCGGTGCCGTGTGTGGGAGCAACAGGTGGGCGTGCCCTTGGCCTGGGCTCGGAGGGCGCACGTATTCTCCCGGCCACAGGTGACAAGACAGAGCAAGAGGAGGGTCTCGTACGGAGTACTGTTGAGGTCCCCCCCGCCAGCTGTCGATCATGTAACAATCCGTGATTGATTGCCATTTGTCCGCACCGCAGCCTGCGGCCTGGATGAGGATCCGCTTCTGGCAGAACAGAGTGCGAGGTAATTATTAACAGCAGCCGCCGTGCGGACCCGGCCGGGGCACCAGGATCCCTGCCTCTGGGCCTATCTGGCAGACTGCAGGCTTATTACCGCAGCCTCGCTGCCCCTCCCTAGCGTCCGCCCTGCCAGCCGATACATGCCATGCCATGCCTCACTCGCCTTTGGAGCGTACGAAAGATAACATTATAAAAGATTTCATAGATTACACGGGTTGCTCGAGATTTCAAAGATTACTTTCGATTTAAAAAGGTTTCACGTGATTACATGTGAAATTGCAATTACATGAGATTGTAACCATCTGCAGATTATGACATAAAATTAAAATACATTTTGCTTTATTCCAACCTTTGTACTTGTCTAAATCTTACTTTACCTTCGTTATTATGCCTTGTTCTATCTTGTTCTACATTGTTCCGCCCTATTCTAACCTTGGTCTGCCCTGTTTAAAATTGTTTTACTTTTAACCGAAACTACACAGATTACGAAGATTACACGAGATTGCATTTGGGAGCACGAATGATGACACGAGCGAGGGCGAGGAGCCCCTTAGCCCCGACGCAGTGCGCACAGCAACGCAGCACGGATCCGTAAATAATTACCGGGGAGGCAAAAGTGTCAGCCGCCGAACGCGCGACACCACGTGTGCCATAACTCGTTTCTGACGGCCAGAGAGAGAGATATACCTGAGGGCCACAGAGGGTATGTTTTTAAGTGACAACACGACGCGCCGAGAAAGAGAACCTCTCCCTTCTATTAGCACTGCGACAGGACACGCAAACTGCGGCAGAGGGAGGGAGGGGCAGGACGAATGTACTACTCTGTCACGTGTTGGGTGCGTTAGGTTCGGCCCGCCACGCCACGCCGGATGGGAAAGTCTATCGGGCGTCCCGTCCCGTCCGCTGTCGTCCAGTCGGCGACCCGTCCAAATTAGAACGACCATGGCACTCATGGGCTCCGCTGGGCTCCGCTGGGCTCCGCTGGGTGAGGCGGGGGGCGGGGTGCCCTGACTGCCTGCGCCTGCTGCGTCATCTATACAGAGCTCTACAAAGGTCGCCTTGCGCAGATAGGTAATGAGTTATAAACAGTTATAAAGGTAATAGGATAGTTAGAAGTTAAAACAGTTACCGCAAATGAGGCACTCCAGTGTAAGGGAGAATGCTATCTCTGGAAAACTGGGTACGTATCGGTTTTTCGCTCGGCTCTGCAAAGTGTGTGGGGCAAGTATGTCTTTGGCACAGCACGTCTGTTTGTGTCATCCTTCCGGCAGCGGGGCCGGGGCCGGGGCCTCGCGGGCTGGGCGGGCTGGGGCTGGCCGGGCCCTCCGATAAGTGGTGTGATATAACGGCAGCGATTAGAAATCTCCGGTGTGGCAGGACAGCATCGGCGGCGGCAGCAGCAGCAGCAGCAGCAGGGTGGTGGTGCTTACGGCCGGCACGGTCCAGCCCTGTCCAGCCCCACCACCAGGCCCCGGCCCCACTGTTGTGCACCCAAACCTTTTTCCGTCCGAATTGGCGGAAATCGGGTTAATGCGTCTCGGGCCGGACCCGGCTCGGCTCGGGCCGGCGCTATATACTACCGGGCTGGACCGGACGGAGCTGCCGGGCTGCCGGGCCGGGCTCCGGCCTGCGGCCTCGTCCCTTACGCAACAACACAACACAACACACCGCCTGCCGAGCCGAGTGCAGCAGCAGCACCTCACCTCCGGCCCGCGGCGGCAACGGCGGCAGCAACGGCAGCGGCGGCAGCAGCAGCAGCAGCAGCAGCAGCAACGGCAGCGGCAGCGGCAGCAGCAGCAGCAGCAGCAGCGGCAGCGGCAGCGGCAGCGGCAGCGGCAGCGGCAGCGGCAGCGGCAGCAGCAACGGCAGCGGCGGCAGCAGCAGCAGCAGCAGCAGCAGCAGCAGCAGCGGCAGCGGCAGCGGCAGGACCTGACCGGCAGCCGATGAGGCCCGGCCTTACCCGCCCGGACCGGACAGCATTTGGCCCGGCCAATCTGTGTGTGGACCTAACCTAACCCCAGCCCGGCCCGGCACGACTCAGCCCCGCCCGGGCCCGCCTGCACCGGCGTGGGGCGTGCGCAGGGAGGCGGCGGGGACAACAACAACTCGCGATGCCCCAAAAGGGACCAGACCAGACCAGACCAGACCAGACCAGACCAGCGCCCTCGGCGGTGACGTCACGATGGACAACGGGATTCGGTGCATTCGGGTGCCCCCGGGTCGTCGGCGCTGGCAAACATGATTCACGCACGGTGCGCAGCACTGCACTGCTGCTGCTGCTGCTGCTGCTGCTGCTGCTGCTGAACCCGGTACACACCGTTAGCGGGCGGCTGCGGCGGGGGACCTGCCCGCGCCACCTGCACATGCGCTGCAGAATATCGCCGTGCGCCTCCTCGAGGAAAGCGGAGGAAGGAGGGAGGGGAGAGAAAGGGCCGAAGAGAAGGGTGCCGGCCAAAGGGCCCAGCCAGCGACCAGCCCAGCCCGGCCGCGACAACATCTGCAACAAAAGGGTTTCGGCCAGAACAGCGAGCTGCAGTGGGCTGGGCTGGCCGGTGTGCACAATTAGAGAGCACGTACTGCGGTTGGTACAACCACACCCCGAGGCGGCCGGGCCGGGCCGGGCCGGGGCGGAGCGCAGTCGGGCTTCTTTACGCCGGTAATTGACACCGGGGGTAATAAGGGGAAGGGGGGGGGGGCAGAAAAACGTTAAGGATTCGGTAATAATTCGAAATGGATTGGCTCGGGATTAAAATGTATGCTTCTGGGCTGAGCGGAAACAGCGCCGAAACACTCTGGGTAGTTTGCAGCAGTAGTTTGCTTCCGGCTTTCGTTGGCCGTTCGGTCGGGCAGTGCGCGCGGCAAGTGACCGACGGGGACGGGCCGGTCTGCCGCAGTCTGCTGCCGCTGCCAAGGCTCATGGCGGCAGCTGCGGCGCGGCTTTTCGGATCGCCGAGTACCACACCACTCCATTCGGGCGCCGCGGACTGAGCAGCGAAGTGAATGTGTGCGGATGCGGCCCGGTGGACGCGGCGGGGACATAAACCCCGCGGCCCCCAGCGGCCCCCCGAGCAGGAAGTGCTAGCGAAGCTTCCTTCCGAGGTTGCAGCAATTCGCCGAGCCGGACCGAGCCGGACGGGACAGCGGGTGTTGAATTAATTCATAGGGGTTACGTTGCCGGGCCTATGCCGCCGGGCCGCTGCTGCCGCTGCTGCCGCTGCTGCCGCTGCTGCTGCTGCTGCTGCTGCTGCTGCTGCTGCTGGGGTTGGGTCAGCCCAGGGGCCGGACTGGAGCCGGCCGGCCGGCCATCCTCATGCAACCACCGTCCGGTCGGCCGAGCGGGATCGGCGGACGCGCGCGCATAAATTTTTCATCATCGCGTTTGCCGCGCGCGACTCCGCGGCGGCGCCAAATCGCTGGAAAAGGTCGACATGCCGTGACGCCCGTGACGCCAGGCGGCAGTGAAACTCGGTCCGGCGTGGCTGCGAATAAAGGGCCGCACCGCACAGCACAGCTGAGCACAGCGGCCAGGGCGCAGCTTTGGCGGGGCTGCGGGGCTGCGGGGCTGCGGGGCTGCCGTGCCGCGCTCGGTATTACTTTGCATGCACCGGCCGCCCGCCCGAATGTCGTGCGGCGGGGATAAACGATGACGGCTGCATCCCGGCGTGGGCCGTGGCGGCCCGGGGGTGTTGGCCGGCCGGACCCAGTTCCATCACGTCGTACACCACACTGACGACGACAACAACAACGCAGTTGGTTGAGGAGGACGTGAATATAAATGTGGCCATCCCAAAGTGAGCCTCCCAACAAGGCCAGGCCAGAGCCGGTCAGCGCCACGTAATGGTTCCGTTCCGAGTGCGGGTTCGAATCCTGCCGCCTCCTGCCGGGTCCCGGCCGGTCCGGCGGCGAAAGGGAAAAGGGGACGACAGGTAGGCAGACTTATCGGTCCAGGCCGGGCCGGGCTCCTTGCCGGGCCCCCAACCTGCAGGACCCTATCGCACACATAAACAATCCAAACGGTCCAGCAGATAATCTCGACAATTTGTCCCACACGAAAAAAAATAATTGAGGTTTTCTGGTTTTTTGTTGTGCTCAACTTAAAATTTCTTTTTTTATTTATCTGAAGCGGCCTTCACCCAAAACCGTGTGAAAATGGAGACGTCCGCGGCGAACATCCCGTTCTCTTAAAATTAACGGAGAACAAAAAAAATAAAAAAAAAAATGAATGAATGAATGAATGGATGGATGGATGGATGGATGGATGGATGGATGGATGGATGGATGGATGGATGGATGAATGAAGCAAAACATTTGTAGCAATAAAATAAAAAAACGCTGCTTCGGCCTATTGCCTATTGCAAATCGGCGTCCAGTCCAGTCCGGGTCCAGGCCGGCAGCATCCCTGATGAAGCGAGATCAAGTCCAACCAAGCCGTCGAAAGACAAGCATCCGTGGCAACTGCTGGGACACCGGTCCGCTGGGACACCGGTCCGCTCGGGTAGGCCTGGCCGGTCGGCAGCAGATTAACACCGTGTCGATTAGAACTCGCGAAAGGGGGAAGAAGAGGCAGGGCAGAACCAGTAGCGGTTTGGGCCCGCCGGCTGGCTACAAAGAATGTCGCGTCGCAGCCTGCTGCCTGCTATCACCGGCCCAATTAGTTTTAATGTTGGCGCCGGACGGCGCAGAAGAAAGGCAAACGGGGGAAAAACGCACGGCCGACCTATGAGGCGGAACGTGTTTGCACGATTACGAAGAAACTCGGGCGGCGTCTCGCGCGGCGCGGGGGGGGGGGGGGAACTAATCCGAAACTTAATTGGTCTGCACCGTACCCAGTCTGGTGTCCTCCTAGTAATGCAAAACGCGATGGCGACCGATTGAGCCCGCCCTGTACTATTCCTACTGTTCTCCATATGGGATTCGATGTCCGTCGTGATGCCCGCTTGGTGGCTTGTCCAAATTGTTATTCCTTCGCGGTCCGACACGTCGGCCCGCTGTCCGCGCCCGCCGCCCTGCCGGCCCTGGCCTTGTACGGCGGTCAGCAGCGCCCTACGGAGTTTCGCCTTAATGGCCAGAAACACACTCCGGGAGGGCGTGCCTGGGGCGGGGCGGGCCGAGGCGTGACATGTCACATAATAGACTTATAAGCTACGGCCCACCGCGTCCGGCCGAGCGTCCGGCCACGCCCCGCCACGCCCCGCCACGCCCCGCAATACACAGCACTCAGGAACTGTCCACGTCCACTCCCCCTCCGGCCGACTGGAGGAGAGAAACAGCGCCCGAACGCCTCTGGCAACCGCCTCGCCGCTACACGCTGCTGCCTCCGCTCCTCTCTCGCGAGCCTTGACGCCGGGGAGGGTAGGCAACAACGCAGCGTGCGAAGCACAGGAGTGCGCCGGGCCTGCCTACCCGCCAGGCGCTTCCCGGGATCAGATCGTGCATGAGGCCCCCTCCCTCCCCCGGTTGGCGCCTCACTTCGCACGCCAGACGATGACAAAAAGAGAGGCGGTTACGCCGTCCGTGGCCCCCGCGCAGTTCGTGAGCAGGTAATGTAATTACGGCCATTGCGAAATTGTATTTGCGCGAACGACCGCGGAAGGCACGCGGGGGCCGCCGCGGCTGGACAACACAAAAAACGGACTGCTCATCCCTTTCGGAAGAGCCCGCGGCCCGGACCCAGAAAAAAAAAGGGCACCTGGGGATCCAATTAGAATCGTGACATCCCAGCCCCGGCGCTGCCCCGTCACCCAGCGACACGACAGCACCGACATCCGCGCTTCGATACGAGGATTGCGTTCGCGTTGACAAATCGAGGTTAATGCTTGGGGTGCAGTAGTGGCTTGGCGGCGTCGGTGAGCTGCCCCGGTCAACTTGTCTCTTGTCTCTCTCTCTCGTCTCTCTCTCTCTCTCTCTCTCTCTCTCTCTCTCTCTCTCTCTCTCTCTCACTCGTCTCTCTCTCTCGTCTCTCTCTCTCTCTCTCTACTCGTCATCTCTCAATTCTTACGTTTTATTATGTCTAAGCACTTTGAGTTGTAATAATTCTTGAACTGAATAATGTTATTAGTATTATCTCATTGGTCTCTCGTCTTTTTAGTCTTTTTGTACCTTTTATTTGAAATAAATCAAATCAAATCAAATCAATCTCTCTCTCTCTCTCTCTCTCTCTCTCTCTCTCTCTCTCTCTCTCTCTCTCTCTCTCTCTCTCTCTCTCTCTCTCTCTCTCTCTCTCTCTCTCTCTCTCTCTCTCTCTCTCTCTCCCCCCCCCCCCCCGTTAGGCACGTATGCTGTTAATGGCGTGTTTAAATGAGTGCCTGCTGATCAGGAGGCGGGCCCGGCGGCCAGCAGTACCGCCTTGCCGGGGGGCTGCAGGGCTGGTGCTGCTGGTGCTGTGCAGTTTGTCTTTCAATTCGCCGGCGCCGCCTGTGTCACTGCCGAGCGGCTGCAGCGGCTGCAGCGGCTGCAGCGGCTGCAGCGGCTACCGGAGGCTGAGGCCTGAGGAGCGTGAGTCTGTCCCGCGCCGGCCCGGCTGCCCGCCCAGGCCGCCCAGCTACATCTGATGGCGCCGAGCGTAGAGCAGCGCTCTTGACCGCCAACAATTCGCTGTTAATAGCTTGCGGTCTCCAGCCCGGCCACTCCCGGAGGCAGGCAGGTGGAGCCGGCCCCCGCGGCACCCCGCCCACGGGGTGCAAACACAGACACGGTGTGATCACCCCCCGGAGCCTCGGAGTCAGATCGTCGCGTGAATACGCCCCGCTCCCGGTTTGGGATTGTCCGGGTTCGAGCACCGGCCCTGGTGTCTGCACTAGCCCTACTCGGGGAGTGGGAAGAGGGAGCTCGGTCTGCCCGGGCCGGGTACCGCCGGGGTCGAAGCCCGAAGCCCATGGGCATCTGCGAAAGCCATGATCGACACATGATTACGATCGGCCCGGCCACACACTACCCGACAGTCACTGGCCGACGGAGCATTGGCGACAACAAAGCGGGAGGCAGGCCAGGCAGGCCCTTGGGCAGGCCCTTGGGCAGGCCAGGCCGGGCCAGGCCGACGTAACAGCCAACTGCTGCCATGCCGCCGGCAGCCGCTGGCCGCTCTGCCACGATTGCCGGGACAACACTCTGGCCAGTGGGCAGTGGCGCGGCGTGTCGGCGCGGAGCCCGGGCCAGAGCCAGGCCGGGCGCAGCGCAGAGGGCCTAAAGGTTTTCTCCAAACTTCCGTCAAAGACCACACCGGGCCGGGCCAGGTACGCCCGCCGCAGCTCGGCCCGCCAGCGGCAGCCACACACCACACGCACTGCTGCTGGCGACAAGGCAGGTAATGAGCGGTTCCTGTTGCGTCGTCGACGTCGACGCGATTAGAAAAGACACTCCTACTTTCCTATCGGCTGGAAGCTTGCATTATTATTAGCGTCCCGTGTGAGAGCAGCAGTGCCGCTACTGGGAGTGTGGCGGAGGTGAGGTGGAGGGGGTCCGCCCGCCTGCCCCTGCCTGCCTCCGCTGGAGGGGTGTTGTTCAGTCTGCAGGCTCTATCAAGGTCTATCTCTCACTTATAGGGTATTTCGGAGAGGGTCTTAACCGGAAATGAATGAGTAGTCGAGAAGAACATCAGCGCAAACAAAACGCGGGTTTCATGAGAGTTCTCGTATCAGAGAATATCTCCGCCACGGCGTCAGTCACGAGCCGACGTCAAACCTTCGGAGGCTTAGCTCTCGCTGACGATATGTGACGATCATTTGGTAGGGTCATCACATATCGGCAGTGAGGGGTGAGCTTTTTAAATTTATTACGTTCGCTCGTGGCTGACGCCGTGGCTCTGTAACGGTAACGCTTATGATACCCGCGTTAAGTTTCAGTTGATGTCCTTCTTGACTTCTTCCTCATGTCCGGTTCGGAGCACGCTCCGCCCACGCGACCACGCGCCGCCCAAAGCCTTCTGAGATCGGCACAGCAGCAGCAGCTCTGTTCTACACGACAGGACACGGCCCCCGGCTCCCGCCATGTCAGGCAACACACACAGAATCAACAGAAAAGACGGGAGTCTCTACTAATTTCAGTGCGGCGCTGGAGGAAAATAAACCCGCCGCGTCGTGCAAAGCTCCCGGCGAACACGCGGGTGGATGTCCTTTCACTTGTTACGAGAAGTGACACGGCGCGGCGCGGTGGAGAGGGGCCGCGGCGCCCGCGCGAATCTATAATTTGATTTACGG
Organism: Odontothrips loti; assembly: GCA_038380765.1. NCBI lineage: Eukaryota > Metazoa > Arthropoda > Insecta > Thysanoptera > Thripidae > Odontothrips > Odontothrips loti. The sequence continues at coordinate 17,698,906 of CM076244.1, read as the reverse complement.
TGACTCGCGTCCTCGGCTGTTACCCGCCCACACGTCGTCTGCTGCCGACAACAACAAGGCGCGTTTGGTTAACCGCACGACATCGCGCCGCGTGCCTCGCCGTGCCGTGCCGTGCCGTGCCGTGCCGTGCCGTGCCGTGCCGTGCCGTGCCGTGCCGTGCCGTGCCGTGCCGTGCCGTGCCGTGCCGTGCCGTGCCGGCTGGATGGTCCCGGCACCGGCCCGGCCTGGATCACTCGGCCCTCTTCGTCTTCGCTGCCTCCGCTCCCGCTCCCGCCGCCACCGCCGCCGTGCACGCCGTGCCACCACCAAAAGCAGCCTATTGATTTCTCGTTGCAGAAATATGATCTAGAGGCTGTGCAAGCCGTTGTGGTTTGGAGCGGGCGGTGAAAGTGGTCGCCACGCCACGCCAGTGCAGCCTCCTACCCTACGGGTCCGCTGCCCCCCCCCCCTCTACCTCCTCCCCCGCGCAAACGAACCGGCGGCGCAGCCACGCGTGGACCGCCACACGGCTGCTGGGGGGGGGGGGGGGTGTCAGAGGTGAGGTGTTTGAGCCCCAAGGGACAAGGACCCCCAGGGTCAACACAACTGGTGCCCAAACTGGTGTAGCGGAGTAGAGGAGCTCTCCAGACGATGTCATGGTAAGTAAACTCTACGTACAAAAGTGGAGTAGGTAGACGTGGTGGCCGTTACAGAACTGCACTGCTTTATCATATTTAAAAAATAAAAATACTTTCCACAGCTTAACCTTAGCAACCTAGCCTAACGCTTTGTAAAAAGCCTGTCCTAGTGACTGCCTTAAATAACTTCCTTTTGGGGGAGGGGAGGAGGGGGGAGGTAATACGGGCTTCCAGACACGTGTCAGGACGCCCCTGCCCATTCCTCACAAACATCCGGGCCGGGCAGTGCTGGGCAGTGCCCTAGCGGCGGACCGGACCCGGCTCCAGCTCCAGGACCTTCTCATCCGCACGCCAAACACACCGGCCGCTTTGTAAATAGCGTTCCATCCGTCACTCGTCACCAGCCCTGGGCCGTCCCGTCCCGTCCCGTCCCGTCCGGGTGTCCTGCATAGCGGACGTCGCACGCGGCGCCGTCGTCGCCGGCTGCGCCCGTCTCCCTCGCTCTGTACAGTCATAACGGCGATGGACAGAGACGCGGCGACCGGGAATAATAAATTAGCGAGAAAGCAGCGCGCTGACGGAGGCACTAAATGTCCGGCCGGCTGAGAGCGCGGGCTGCGGGCCGCGCGTACACTGAGAGCGGGCCGGGCGCGGCCACAGGCCCAGCAGCACGGGCGCGCACGGCCTCCAGTCCCGGCCGGGGCCAGGTGGGGCGGCAGGGAGCTCTTCTCCTCGTCCTCGCGGTCACACGTCACCCGGCCGGGAGGGAGCCGGTTTTCGAGTTTGCAATGAACAGCGTCGCTGATGGCTAATGTTTCTGCAAAGGCCGACAACAGCACTATAGTATATCCGGCGGGACAAACCCGCATGCATATCTCTCTGATCAGCGCTGTTAATTTTCTTTAATTCCCCCCTCCCCCCCGCTTCAGTTGGCCGCACACACCCCTGTATTACTGTGTCACGCGATAGTTGCATGCGCGTTATTTATAGGCGCCCCCATCGAGACAGGGCCGAGGGGCCGAGGGGTGCGCGGATGCCAAACTCGGCCGCTCTTACGACTTTCCCACCCCGCGGCCCGCGGCCGGGCTGCGCCACGGCTGCGCCACGGCTGCGCTGACAAGACAGGGGGCGTACGGAGTACTTACACGTACCGCGCTCACAATAATCCTCGTCGTCCTTATCCCGTTCTAGGACCGCGCAGGTGCCGATGATTTGTAGATTCTGCCGACGACAAATCAGAGCTCGCTTCGCTGGTGTACTTACAATGTCACAGCGCCGGTGAATGGCTTTTCAACACGAAGATGACGATAGTGATGATTGTTTGTGGGCTGCGAACGGCGCCGGCAGCAGAGGAAGGCGGCGCGGAGCCTATAAAGGGGAGAGGGTTTTAAATGCAAAGCCGGCGGCCGTGTGTGTGTGTGTGTGTGTGTGTGTGTGTGCGCGTGCGTGCGTGTGTGTGTGTGTGTGTGTGTGAGTGAGTGTGAATGTATGCAATTATTATTACCACCTGTGGGTGTGTAACGTAGAGGCACCGCCGCGCGGCGACGGGCACGGCTCGCTTTGTAGGAGGGAAAATGGGTACCCGCCGTGTTTATTAGGTGCCGCCATGTTCGCACACGACGCGACACGACGTGACACGGCGGCAACCGTGCGGGGCGTTGTGCGGAGTGCGGGGCCCGGCGGGGCCCGGAAGGGGAAGGGGGGGGGGGCACCGCGCCGACGCCGCTGGCGTTTTTGTCGGCGCCGCGCCGGGGTGTGCAGGCCTTCTGAAGTCTAACTTTGAAGGACGGGAGTGAAATATTTGACTCGAGGTAGGGTATTTCGGAGAAGGTCCAAGCCGGAAATGAAGATCAAGTCAAGAAGGATATAAGCGGGAACCATCATTTCATAGGGGTTACCGTAGCAGAGAGTATCTCCGACAGCGTCAGCCACGCTCCACCGTCAAAAATTTGGAGGCTTAGCTCTCGCTGACGGCATGTCACGAACATTTGATAGGGTTAGCCAGCGCGATCCCTCTACGAGTGAAGTGGGAGATCAGTGCTGTGTGACCCTGACAACTGGTCGTGACATATTGTCAGCGAGATTTAATTTTCCATACAAGATATTCTGGAGAAGATCCTACCGAAGCAGAAGTCAAGAAGAACATTAAAGGGCCCATAACGCAAGTGCCGTGAAAGTCACCGCAGCAGGGAGTATATACGCCACAGCTAGAGCCCCAAACACGTCAAAAGTATAAAGTATTAACTCTCTCTGACGAAATGCAAACGAACATCTGGTGTGGTGCCCCTAAGTAGGCCCCAGGCCTTGTTAGTAAATAGAGTATTTCCGAACAGGTCGAAACTTCCAAACTGGAAATGAAGAGGAAGTCAACAAGGACATCAGCAGATACAAAACGCGGGGTGCGCGGGGGCAGGACTTCCCCGCGCCCCGCGCGGCCGGAAGAGTCGACTCCACAGGCCACGCGAACGTCGGCGCGGGTCTGTAAAGTTAGCGACGCGCGTATCTGGGAGCGAGTGAGCTGGCCACGGAGCTGGCTATTTTCAAAACGCAATTTATAGTTTCAAATATGATGGTCTGATGGTCTGTTGACCGTTGGTAACAAAACCTATATCGTCCCGGCTTCCGCCAGGACCCCTGCCTTCAACTTCGGTGATCTTACGGGAACCGGTGCTTTACGGCTGCTAGTTGGCCCCGGGACACAGCACTAGAACCCGCTACCCGGCTTGCGCCGGACGGATCTCCCGGCAACCCCTAGCCCGCGCCAATGCGCGAGGCTCCCTCCGCTAACCACGGCCTCCGGGACTCCATAATACTGTAGTGCCCTTCAACCGCAGTCTGGTTTGGCCCCACTCATCGTGGGAGTCCGCCCCTGCGAAGATTTGGAGGACATAGGTTCCCTTCGTACACGGCCGAAGCCGCTGTACTCTACTCGCTACGTACCGAGTAGCGGCATGTCCGCACCTGCCAGATTCAGAGAGAGGAAAACAGAAGCCGAACCCACCTGCCAGATTCAGAGAGAGAAAACACCCTCGGGACCGGGAACCCTAGCCCGCAGAAGCTCTGTATATTTTACATCCCCAAGCTGTGTCACAAGAAAAAGTTCTGAACCACGGACCCGGTCGCCGATTTCTCCGGCTACCGAGCCAGGGAGCTGCGCTCCCGGCACTCTAGTCCACAGAATAGAGCTGACCATCGACGGACGCTGTCCGGGATCAACTCTTGCCTACGCCTCCAGATTTTTTTGTCGATGTTCAGCTCCACTATGTGTGTCTATCTAGCTCCACATAGTAGAGCTGAACATCGACAAAAAAAATCTGGAGGCGTAGGCAAGAGTTGATCCCGGGACAGCGTCCGTCGATGGTCAGCTCTATTCTGTGGAGCTAGAGTGCCGGGAGCGCAGCTGACAACACCGTGGCTCGGTAGCCGCATGGGTTAGTGGACCGGTCGGCGACCGACAGGTCCGTGGTTCAATTCTTGCCGGTCGCTCAACTTTTTCTTGTGACACAGCTTGGCGGACAGTGCCTAAAATATACTTCCGAACGTGACGTAGGCATGGCTGTCCAAGCGACCGTGCGGGCTAAGGCGCCGCCGGCACAAACCCCCGGTCCCGAGGGTCTAGGGTTCAATTCCCTAGATTCGAGGGTCCCGCCCGGGGGGCGTTCTGTGCCTCTGGAGAAATCCAGGGGGGAGACTCGGGGGATGTGCAGAGCTTCTAGGGTTCGAAGCTTCTGTTTTCCTCTCTCTGAATCTGGCAGGTGCGGACATGCCGCTACTCGGTACGTAGCGAGTAGAGTACAGCGGCTTCGGCCGTGTACGAAGGGAACCTATGTCCTCCAAATCTTCGCAGGGGCGGACTCCCACGATGAGTGGGGCCAAACCAGACTGCGGTTGAAGGGCACTACAGTATTATGGAGTCCCGGAGGCCGTGGTTAGCGGAGGGAGCCTCGCGCATTGGCGCGGGCTAGGGGTTGCCGGGAGATCCGTCCGGCGCAAGCCGGGTAGCGGGTTCTAGTGCTGTGTCCCGGGGCCAACTAGCAGCCGTAAAGCACCGGTTCCCGTAAGATCACCGAAGTTGAAGGCAGGGGTCCTGGCGGAAGCCGGGACGATATAGGTTTTGTTACCAACGGTCAACAGACCATCAGACCATCATATTTGAAACTATAAATTGCGTTTTGAAAATAGCCAGCTCCGTGGCCAGCTCACTCGCTCCCAGATACGCGCGTCGCTAACTTTACAGACCCGCGCCGACGTTCGCGTGGCCTGTGGAGTCGACTCTTCCGGCCGCGCGGGGCGCGGGGAAGTCCTGCCCCCGCGCACCCCGCGTTTTGTATCTGCTGATGTCCTTGTTGACTTCCTCTTCATTTCCAGTTTGGAAGTTTCGACCTGTTCGGAAATACTCTATTTACTAACAAGGCCTGGGGTCTACTTAGGGGCACACCAACCCCGGGGACTATGTATAGCACCACCCGCACGGCCGCACCACTTCTGATTCAATTTAAATGATGCGGTGAAGCGGGAAGTCCCATCGGCAGCTGCAGCTTGGGGGAGGGTGAGTGGCGAACACGGTGCCCAGGAAGGGACGACCTCATCCTCGGGGCTGGTTGGGTGTCGCGCAGCCAAAGGGTTCAAACGGGCGGGAGGCGTTGGCGCCGAAAGCCCCCGCGGACTCGGCTGTCGATGCCGCCGCCCCTCCGCTCCTCAAGCGCAACTTTCACGAGTTGGATTCCATCGTAATATATTTTGTTGATCTGGATGACTGCAAATCTCCACTGCGCTAAAAGTGATGAAACGTGGCCGGCATATTAAGGTAACCGGTTCCCCCTTGCCTCGCTGTACGCGAGAGAGTTGGGGTGGCCGGGGCCCTCGACGGCGGGGGCCGCGGGGGCCGCGGCGGGACCGGCCGGGAAAACGGCCAGGTCGACACTTACGGCGTTCTCTGCCTTATCGGAGCGGAAGCGGAGGACCCGGGGGGACCCGGAGGGACCTGGGGGCGGGTGACCGGTAAAGAGGGGCCCCGGGAGGGGGGGGGGGGCGTAATTTTTGAAACCGACTGGGCAAAAAAGGCAACACGGCCCTCTGCAATCGACATGCCATCATTGGCCGATAATCGCAGTATATCTTTAAACATGCATTTTTTTTTTCACGGGTACTATGAGTTTCGGGTGAAATAGGGTGTCGAACGTGCGGAGGCAATCTGAGCGCTGGTCCGTCTTACCTTTCAAGACCCTGCACACAGGTTAAATGAAAAAAAATGCGTTTTTTGTTTTGAGATTAAGTTTTTATTGTCCAAATTATACAAGGCGTCCTTTGCATTAAAGCTGAAGGGATTCCATATTTCTTTAATTTCTTACAAAAATGTTTTGATTTTCGGACATAAATAAATACTTTACATATTTTACAGATTAAGGGTTTAAGACAGGTACAACACAAAAATAAAGTTCTTGGATATTTAACATTTCTTACAACCAAATGTACAGTAGTTACATGAGTAGAACTGAATAGCTCTTGACCAGACTAATGGTACTGTACAAGATAAAATACAGGAAATGAAGCTAGACAATTAATTAATGTCCCTCTCAAAAATGTTATGTTTTACCAAATAGATTTTTGCCTGCCTTAACGACACTCTTAAATTATTATTAAAAACTCGATCGATTTACATTCCTATCTACCTACCAAACTAAGATGCAGATGAAAGGATTCAAGCTGAAACTGTATCGCAATAACTCAGAATCTGACAATTTAGCATAACAGTCTGGTACTAGCTGTATCAGAATTACAAGATATGATTAATTATCAGTTAAGTCATAGTCTCAGATGTATGGAAAAAAGAGAGCTAAATTATTGTACGTACCATATTGGTCTTTTGAGAATATTGTAATTTGTCAAAGATCTTTGAATTTATAGGCTAGCTTATGACAAGAGTCATAAAGCTATAGTTGTACACATCAGAGTTCATTCTATTTCCAACATTCATTTACATTTTCTTGCTTTTCTCTTACACCAGTTGGTATTTTCCACAAACTACAACAATTGATTTGCCTTCAGTTTTCTGTAAATTCATCTGCTTTAACAAACAGTCTTAGTACTTTTAAATGCAAGATTTGACTTACGTATTTTCCCCATACAGGAAGTAAAAAAGAAAATGAACAGAATACTATAGAAGGCTTCATTATCAATAATGAAGAAACAGCATTCAGCAAATACACTGAAAGCAAACAGGTACAGCTGGCAATGGCCAGCAATCATTGGTCACAAATACAGTTGCATGCAAAACACAGTGTTAATACTGGTTTGGATTACACTTGCTTACAGCTACAATCCAAGGACTTCAAATATAAGCCACATTATGATGAATTGTTCGCAGACATGCACCGTTTGTACATTTTGGAATCCCATATTAATGTACAACACATCAACGATAAATCACATGAGAAATGAAACAATGCTTCATTTTGGTAATACTGTACAAAGTTGAAGGAAGCATGGTGATTCACTATCACTCAAACAGTGGCAGTGAAATACCTATTCGGTATTGGATCACTATTTTTTTGTCAGACATCTGTATCATAAATGATCTTGCACATACGAGCTGTATGAGGCTCACACTGTCAACCACGCCACAATCAAATACAAACAAGCCATATTAGACGCCTACACCATTCATCAGGAACAAAAGATTCACTCTTTTTACATCTGTTAATGTGAGCAGCTTCATCTTTCAATCAAACCAAGCCAGATCAAGAGATCTAAAATTAACTCCATCTCAATTTGAGCTCTTCTGTGAATGTTCACTTCTGGAATAATAATCTTTCATCTTCCATTTTGATTTATTCTCTTGCTTCCATTTCATGCTCAGTTTTGAGAGATGCCAAGGTAATGGAAGTCAGACAAATTCTGCACACATGAGAAGCTCATTGCACCTCCACTCAGGACTTTAGAATAATTTTGACATCGATAATTTGAATTTTTGCGTACATCCGTGCAAAATGTTACAAGAAACATGAAGAAATTTCAATTCTATTGATGATGTACACAATATGCAAAAATAAAATTATGAAATGGTAGGTAGGAAAACAAATCAATGTATCACTATATGAATATATACTGGATAAAAATTTGTTGGTGTACAACAATAACACTCAAATTCATCCTATACATAACTAAGCTACAATCCAACGACTTCAAAAATGAGCCACATTATGATGAATTGTACGAATGTATACATTATTGTAGCAGACAGTTCTTAGTTTCCTACTTAACAATTCATCTCTCTTTGGTCTTGTGTCTCCACAAATGCAATTTTTTTACACTACATTGTATTGGTAAAAATTGATCACAGTGATGATTCAAGGCGAGCATTCAAATGAGCACTGCCCACTGAATCCGTTTGAGAACTGGACTGGTTTGATTCATGGCTGGCTGAATCTGAATCATTACTATGACGACTGGAGTAGTTGGCAGCCCGCTGAAGACGCATCAACATGTTAAGCTGAAATAGAAAGATAAAGTCAGACAAGAAAATAAGATTGACAGACAGAGCAGAGAAAAACTCAAGAAACAAACTCATGTTTCTTTTCCTGAAACTTTATTTACCAGAGGGTCACCATCTGTATCACTGTGAGCTGAACTAATACTTCTTATACTTACTTTTTATACTGCTCCCTCCGGCTACCATTGGCTGTGAATTACATCCCACATCTTCAGCACGAAGTCTGTTACAAAAAAGATAAAAATGAATAGAGGAATTAGGTCAAAAGTCCTGCAGATGTGCAATTTCAATTGACACTACTGCGCTAAGCACTGGCAAGCAATGGTTTTTAAGAAAACTTACTTGAGAAGTGCTTCATGGCCACCCTGAACAGCATCTTCGGTCCAAGGATATGTCTGAACTATCAATACTATGAACACTGCGGGATCCTCCCATGATGCCCTTGACCATACAACTGTAGCCCTTCACGAACTGCTCCCAAAAGATATGGCAACAAAGAATAGTTCCACAGGTCCATGAACCAAATTTGTGAGCCAGATAAATCAGTTGGACATGGAAGGAACAGACGTAGACCTGGTAACAAGGATCAAATTAAATTCCAAACAAGAGTTTCATAAACATTGCTGTCACATTATTAAAATAATTGGAGAAATTTTAAATTACCTATGGTTATATCAGATGAGCTATGAGCCTCCAAGAATTTGTTCAGATGCTGCCATACTTTTGATATCAATTCCAATACCCTTGCCATGTAAGGAAAAGGAGAGCCTTCTTTTGCTTCCGATTCCAGAAGTTTACGCTTTAAATATCGACCTAAAAATCCTTTAACTGGTTCCATTTGATTGGCACATAGATTCCATCTGAAAGACAGAAAAATAATATGATTATGTGTATATAGTGCACAAATACCAGTAATTTATTTTGAAATGGTTCAGAAATTAACAAAATAAGCATGGTACCAAATTTTCTCACCTGAAGTTGTGGTGCAGCTGCAGGTTGGTGGTTGAACAGGTAGACTGGTTCATTGATCCAATTATGTAGGGACACTTGCTGTACTCGGCTTTCAAAAAACCATTAAACACATCACCCAGGGATGTAGCATGGTGAAGGTTGTCTCAGATAATAACAAATGGCAGATCTGCTGCATAATTTTCACATTGCTCTGCTACATTTGCAAGATACTGTTGTAGCCCCTTCCTACTTTTATGGTCAACACTGGAGGAGAAAAAGATTTCAGGTTAGTAGTAAAAAATCATTTTAAAAATTTGCTTTGCTTTCCCTGTATTTATTTTTTGTATCAAAATGGATCGTCTTGGTTGGCTTGCAGAATTTACCCAGAAAATGGAACAACAGATGAACCCAGTCTGGGATGAGGTAGGACCCACCCATTTCTGCTATTTTTTTCTGCGTTTCACTGTTTCTGAATTTGCAACTTTCATAACAAAATTTTGCAACAGTGAAACGAATAGGGCAACGTGACTTTCTGCCTGTGAGTAGGCAAAATGCATGACCTGTCCCCCTCTGAAAACTGCAGCCAGCTACGTGCCTGCAGTCACTGTACAAAATTTTCAGGACTGATGTTTCCCTTGGAATCCCCCTTGGGGTGAGGCACTTGAGTCTTAAACCTTGGTTTTAGAATAGGTGGGGGGATGGGGCAATGTTTGAATAAAACATTCTTTTTTTTAAAAAAAACAGCAAATATTGCTTTGTTTTATTAACAATAGAACAAAAGGATGTTGGTTTTCAGATAAGGATACAATCTGATTGACTTTGACAAAAATGAGTAACTATTGGATGCAAACTTGATCAGCACCCTTTTCACACTGTATCAGTATCACAATACAACTTAACAATTCACTTACTTTACACATTATGTTGGCACCGAAGGTCATTAAAATAACAAGTGGAAATTATAATATAGCAGATTTATGTGAGCATAACTGCATAAGAAATAATACTTTGTTACACTGCCAATGTTGAAGAAAGTCATGAGAGTAAGAACTATGGCTGCAAAACAAGTCTATGAATCAAATTCAAGTTTAGGGAAACTGTAAAGGCAGGAAAACTTATCTTTAAATTACCGAGGGGAATGATATTCAGGACAAATTACATAATGTGCTAGGGATGCAGGACGTACCTAAGATCACAACTGACAGTAATTGTTTTTGAATATTTTATAGAGGTTGTCCACCTCTTGAGATCAGTACATTTCTTTTCTTAATACAATCCCATAATAAAATAATAATAACGTGTAATCTGTACATGACTCTTTACCTCTCACAGGTACAGCAAAACAGGATATAGCTATATCTTCTGTAGCATCTTTGAACATGATGCCAAATGCCAACTACTAACAGAATTAGCATAGGTAGTGAGGAAGTACAGTATACAGTATCCATGATTGTACTGAGAAAACACTGATTAAGATATGATCAACTTGAAAGTCGGATCCGAGTACAACCATCTTGGTCATCCAAAACTCAACAAATAGACAAATAACATTTAAAAAAAAGATCTCGGGTATTGCCAGACATGTGAAAACCCGCATCTATCACATTATCCGCAGCTCAAGGAATATCTAGTTTAATATGTACAAAGACATAACAATTAACATAAATAGGTGACTCATAAGTTACACATTGAATAGCTAACACTAAATAATTACATTTTGGCCTCTTGAAGGGAAGGGAATAAATTTACAATATACATTTTATACACGGGCTCAGCCCATCTATTAATTATGTCACAAATAAATGCGACGTAAGTCTGATGGTGATGTTATCATGTTACACTGTGGACACAGTTTCTTTGCTCCCTGCAAAACAAAGAAAAGCAGATATATAAGTTTAGTTAGTGTAATTCTGAAACCCATGAAGAGCTAACAAGACTATGTGAAGACTCACCAAGGTGTGAAGCCAACACTGTTCACAGTGAACGTGCCAACAGCAGATTGATATGGCAGGTTTCTTGTATCGTTCCTGAAAAGAAGAAAGCCAATAAAAACAAGATCAGTTAAATTCTACACACTATTAAATTTGAAAATAACAGAAATAAGTCTTTAAGGAGCCCACACACAGGCGTCGTCACTCACCATACAAATGAGGCACTTGAGTTTGTCCACGGTGGCTGCTTTGGACTCGAGCTCCAGCTCTCGGATTCGCCGTTTCAACGCCTCCAGGGTCGGGTTGGCGGGGGCGCCCTCCGCGCCGCCCTCGGCCGGCGGCGTCATGTTGAGCTGGTCGTCGGCGTCCCGGTCTCGGTCCTTGGCGTCCTTGTCTCGGTCGTCGGGATCCGTGGTAGACGACGATGGCCGCGGCGTGGCGTGGCCGTCCGGGCTGAGCACTGCCTCTCGGAGGGCGTCCCGGTCGGCCTCGTCCGTGCTCGGCGGCACCACGTCGGCCTCCGAGTACTGCGGCGGGCCGTAGGTGGCCGTCTCGTCCCCGTCGACGACAAGATCGCCATCCTCGTCGTCAGCCCCAGCACCGCCTCGGCTACTCGACGTCACCATGCCGGCCCCTGCAACAGGATACAACGTCAGACCTAACGCAGTGACAAGGAATACACCGCGCCGCAGGAGTCCGTGAGGCGCGGGGTATCCACGCGTTACTATCGTACTGAATTCGAGCTACGATTCTCATCGAGCCCGTAGGATTTTGCACGCATCAAAACCATTATTTGCAAGAATAAAGCTCTGTGATAAGCTGGTACATGCACCAGGTGCAGCATTTACCCCGTGTGCTGGTTTTGTAGGCGGACGGTCCCGCCGGCACGATGGAATGCGGGTTGCCTAGCCAGCTGAGTCCGGAAAGGGCCATGAGCCCGTGTGGATAGGCTCGCCCGAATTCACTCATCATGCGGGCGTGAAGAATAACTACGAAAGCACACGGGGTAAATGGTACACCTTAGAAAGCTCGTCGAAGCAAACCCTCAGTGGGTAGGGCCCACCAGTAATATTCGTCACAACTAGATCTCTGGTTGATTTCAGCCTCTAAAGACATGATGTGCTCCTGCCATGGGGTTCCTACAAGTGTTTCCAAGCCCGTACTCACGACTAACAATGTAAGGCGTCGCCCATTAAGTACGTGCAAATTCTCTCCCACCGTAAACCGCGAATGTGGCAACGCCGAGCGCCTGCGCGTGCTAAGCTAGGCCAGCCCGCACGGCACGTGTGCACGCCGGAGACGTATTTGCCTACCCAGCAGGAGCCACCTGTGCTCCGACAGCGGCCGCATTGGGTTCGCGCTTGTGACAATATCGCGGACGTACTTAACGGATGACCTCTCAGTCACTTGCCCATTTTCCAAACCAAAATTTCAAATTTACTGTGACGATTTCCACGTGGCAGTAGCACAGCTGCCAGGACCCTGCCGCCCTCACCTGCGTAGCCGCCCTGTAGCAGCGAGGAGGCGCGCACCCGCTTCTGCCCGGCCCACTCGTACTCCTCGAAGGTCTCGCCGTCGCCCTCCACGTCCACATTCTCGTCCTCGTCCGCGACGCCGCCGTTCTGGAAATGATGAAGCGTTGTTGTCAGACAGTCCGCGGCCAAAGCCAGCTGTGGAGAATGCAGCGCCCGGGCGCCCGGTGATCCAGGCGTGGCCCCTACCTTCCTCAGGCAGTGCTCCACGTGCAGGTTGAGCTCCTCCACGGAGCCCTGGAAGCGCTCGTTGCAGACGGGGCACGTCGCCTCGTCCGCCTTCCGCTTCCGGTTCTTGATCCGCAGCCGACTCGTCCGGTTGGCTTTGATTCGCTGGTAGGTCTGCAACACGGCCAGGACGACGGCACAATCAGTAAAGACAAACGAATGGCAAAGGAGGCTTGGCAGGGGGCGGAGGCGGGGGAGGGGGCGGCACGGCATGCGGTACTCCTCCTCCCGCGCCTCACAATCAATTGCCACTTCGAGATGCAGCAGCGGTGGCGGCAGTCCGCGCAGCCTGCCTCTGCCTCCCTGCTCGAGCTCCTGCTTTAAATAATAATTTAATTAACGCCGCGGCGTTCGGCTCGGCTCGGCTCGGCTCACCTCCCAGCGCCCCTCCGCGGTGCCGTCCGCGGTCGAGCCGATGTTGCCGGGGCGCGGCGGTCCGGCGGGGGCGTTGGCGGCAGCGCCGTGGCCGTGCGGCCCGTGAGGACCGTGTGAGCGCCGCGCCCGCCCCGCCGGCGACATCTTGAACAGCCGGTCCAGCTCCTGCAGGAAGTGCGACTCCAGCTCGCCGGCCCGCACCGTCACGCCGCACACGGGGCAGCATGAGGGGTCCTGCACCAGCTTCTTGCGCCCTGCAACACGACCAACACAGGAATAAGAGGGATGCCATCACTGTTTGCAGTTTTGCAATGCTGATCCCAAAAAAATATTGCGACAGTGACATTTGAACACTGTCCCGCACTGCCACTGATACCCATTTCATCGACGCGCTTGATCGGTTCCTTTCGGAAACGTTTTTACTTTGCAAAAGGGGGCATATCGTGAAAACAGAGATTATTCCGAGCGAATCACAAGAGGTAAACGGGGGCCGCTGCTTCTCAAAGCCAGTAGCACGCTGCACGCCCCTCTCCAACCGTGTCGTGTCCTCCCCTTCTCCATTCTTTCGCACGCAAAAAAAAGAGAAGAAAAAGGAAAAAAAAGGGAAATAAAAAGATAGCAGCAGCCGCAACTTCACTGGTGGCGCGCGGCCGGTGCGGCTTCGCTTTCTTGAGCGAGAGCAGGCAAATTTATATCATTTCCATTCCTTTTCCTCCTTTTTCCGCCACCCGTTCTGCCCCCTCTCCTTCCTCTGCTCGTCTTATATTGTTTTGTCATGCGGCGATGGAGACATTACGGTGAGGAATGACCAGGCGGGGCCGGGCAGGACTGCAGCAGCCAGTGCGCCTGAGTGTGTGTGCGCGCGCGCGGCGTGGCGGGGCGTGGCGGGGCGTGGCCGGGCGGCACGTTTGTGCTCGCGGCGAGCCGTGGGCGTGACAATCCCAACACCGCCAGCGCGGCGGAACGACTACCACTAAGTTAGCAGCTGATGCTGTTGCGCGGCGAGGCCAGAGCGGCAGCGCACGTGTGTGTGTGTGTGTGCGTGTGCGTGCTGAAGCCGATGGAGACACAACCCGACCCTAGAGGTTCACGAGAAATTTTCCCAAGACGTCCAGACCAGATTTAGAAAGGCTTGCCAAGACACAATCATGTTCTTGAATTGTCTGCAAAGTTTTTATGCATCTGCCAAGCTGTGAATGGTTTTAAATTTATTCCGTTTTTCAAATTTTATCCGCAGCTCAAATTATTTTTCACCGTTCCAGGTTTGCCAAGATTGAACACTGAAGATTTTTTTTTTTTAAATTTGGATCATGGACAGGAACGTTTCGATCGAGATTGATAACACTCACGTTACGTCGCGTCGCGTCACGGTGGGTCGGTTCGGTCACAGTCGGTGTGCGGAGCCGTGGGGCGCGCCACGCCACATGCCCGCCCCGGCCCCGTAAGCATTCAGCTGCTTGGCGTACACGGCCTGGCTGCCGACGGCTGCCGACGGCTGCCGAGGCCTGGCCGTGGACAGCCATAACAATAAAACAGGAGTGCCGATGCGGCAGCAGCGGGGCCTCCGGGGCCTCCGGGGCCTCCCGGCCGGGAAGGGCAAAGGTGGCGGCGGCGGTGTACAGTCAGTAGGAAACCACGCGGGAAAAAAAACGTAACTAAAGGTCAGTTGTGGCAACTGACATGTCAGTTCGGAGCGGACCTGAGAACACATTTTGTTGTCAGAAAGGAAACGTTCGAAAGCTCGCATGATACGCTGCAGGCGTGGGTTCAACCCACGGCGGTGCAGGACCACTTAATGCTCTATTTTCTCGTCACGTGACACAGTATGAGAAATTTCTGGCTCACATTTTCATTTCGTCAAAATGTCTGCGTTCGCAACAAACTTATTCACCTCCGCAACTTCATTCGAGTTCTTTAACGATATCAAAAGTATTGCTCTGACAACTGAACGTCATTGTTATGTCAGCTGTGTGTCGGTTAGCTGGAACAACTGACAGTATTCTCAGGACCGCTGGCAACTGACATGTCAGTTGCCTCCACTAAACTTTTTTTTCTCGTGCAGAGGCCGGAGCCAGCCACACTTCCTTCAGGGCGAGCGCCATGTTCGTACACTCCGCTCCCATCAAACGGATTCCACACCATCTCCTTTTTTTTCTTTTCTTTTCTAAATCCATTTTGGGCAGTGTAGTATAAAGCGACTAGGGCCCCGCAACTCGGCGGCAGCGAGCTGAATTTTCAAAGTGAGCAGCCAACCAACCCCTCGGTGCCCCCAGCAGGCCCCCAGCCCAGCCCCCAGCCCAGCCCCCAGCAGCCCAGTCCCAGCGGTGGAGTGGGTTCGTCAGGCAGGTCTTCCCAGGGTGTTCGTCCGCCCCGCCCGGTACACCTATCCCGCAACCCGCCGGGCACGGCCGTGCGCGCCGCCAACCACTCAGCGCCACGGGATGAACTTGGGTGGATCCTCTACTCCCTCTCCTTTTTCTTCCCTTAACCCCCCCCCTCCTCTCTCTCCTCTCTCTCTCTCTCTCACTCACTCTCTCTCTCTCTCTCTCTCTCTCTCTCTCTCTCTCTCTCTCTCTCTCTCTCTCTCTCTCTCTCTCTCTCTCTCTCTCTCTCTCTCCCCTGAACCAGAAAAGCAGCCACTTTCCGTACTCACCGCACAGACCGGACTGGCGGAGGGAGAGAGCGAAAAATCCGTTGCATTCCACCGGACGGGCGATACAACCACACACACGCAAGCACACATAGAGGCGTGCGCCCGGCAACCGGGGGAGGAGCTCTGCGCACTGCCTACCCCTCCAGGGGCACCCTACTGCAGGGCCTGATGCCGGCGGTGGGCGTGGCCATGGCAAGCCCCGCCCCGCCACGCCCCCGGGGCCCCGCGTGGGGTCCTCGCTACGCTCCACCCCGCCGCTCGCTCGCCCGACCTCTCTCCTCTTCTCCCCCTCTCCCTTTCGGATGACGGCTCCCAGCTGCGTTCGCGCCCGCCCGCCCCGAGGCCGGCCCGCGCCCACGAGATCCAACAAGAAAAAGACACGGCGGTAGCTTTAGAAAACGATACAAGCAAAGAGATTAAAATGCATATATATAATACATATATATATTTATTCCACACATCTCATTGCGTGCCGGGGTTTCGCAAAATGTCATTTCGCCTCTGCCTCGCGTCACGTGACGCGGTGCTCGGGCTCGGCGTCCTCAGGCGGCCGTCGGCGCGCCAAGTCGTTGTCGCGATCGTCGAAACTGAAGCGGCGGCGCACCGAATGGCCCCATCGGCCCACCTCATCGGACACACGCCAACAGGTCGGCGTCGTCAACAAGCCGCCTAAACGACTGCCCCGCCGGCCGCCGCACACACCCGGGGCTGCGAGGACAGGGCAGGGCGTGCCGAGAGGCCCCCGCCGAAGTCCCTCTCCCCTCATTTGTGCCCACTTAGTCTCCATCACCCGGACCGTACCGGGCCGCCCGCCGGACCGAAGACAGAAGTCGTTGACGCGGGATGGGGCCGCCAATGGGACGGGAAGCCGGGCGACAAGCAGATCGGACGGGGCACACCGGCACCTGCCCGTCCCGACGAGGCCTCGCAGAGACCGCAGGTCCCCGCACAGGCCCCACCCAGTGAGAAGCGGATCATCAAACCGATATATCGATATCGATAATCCGTATATATTTGGGAGAGACGAAGTTAAGAGTCGATTGGATGTCTGTTGGACGTCGACCAAAACAAACTTGATGCTGCGCGGTCTAGACTCCTTGCCTCGCTTTTGCGACGGTCGTTGTTTGATTTTAGGACCCGAACTCGCAATCACATTGATTTGAGCAAAAAACAAAAAAAAAATTGCACCTTTAAAATACATGATTCCCAGGCTGGGATCTCCGGTAAGCAGGCGTTGGGGCCGTGCCAACTGTGCGTGACCCCCCGACCCCGGCCTGGCGCAGCATACCCCTCCCCTCCCCAAAATAAAAACACGCATGTATGCACGGGACGGCGAAATTTTCTCGAATTGGGAAGCAGAGGGCATTCCGCAGGCGGGGCCGCCGAAAGCAGCGCGAAGGCAGGTATTTCCCCGAGAGGGGCAAAAGGGAGCGCCAGAGGGCCTGGGCCAGGGCCTCGGCCAGGAGCACCGGGAGCGGGACGGGCAGTGGGGACAATGGAGCAGGGCACATCCAATACCATCTGATAAGCTGGCCAATCCCCCCCGCGAGAGCGAGAGGGAGAGAGAAGGAGGAGAGGGAGAGAGAGTACACTCGGCGATCAAAGCCATGCCACGCCGATGCATTCCTGCCAACATTCGGGCCGTGCTGGCCGTGCTGGTCGTGCCGCGCCTCGGGTATCGGCGGCAGAGCGGGGGGGGGCTCCAGGCCGAGCCGGACCATTTTGTCAGCAACAGCGAGCAGCAAGCAGAGGCGAAATTGGCCTACGCTTCGGCGACACCACCGCCACCGCAGCGGCGGCACCGCGGCCCAGCGGCCCGGAGGGTGACAACGGCACCAGTCACACGACGAGATACGCCGGTCCGGTCTGTTCTGCCGGCCCCCGGCGGCCCTGCAGGGCGGACCGGCCCGGCTCCACCCCGGCAGTCACATCACTCTCCACTGACAGATTGCTGGGCGCGGAGAGCGAAGCGAACACACGGGGAATCTCTCGGGCCGCGCATATACGCGCGCGCGCGCGCACACACACACACACACACACACACACACACACACACACACACACACACACGCAGGGCATACCGAGAGGGGGGCTTTACCCCCAACACAGACACGTCGGTAAGCAAGACGTCAGCCCGGGCCGCCGCTTGCCCGCCTTCCTTGTCGGCTCACCAACGGACAGCCGGGGCAGAGCCGGGCCTGCGAGCGCCTGCATGGGTAGGCAGCGCGGACGCACCCGTGTGTTGCGGACCGTGGACATTGCCTACCCTCTCAGGCGCTCAGCCGACCACGTCTCCAGGACTCGAGGCCTCTATAGGTTGTCGTCGGCTGAGCGCCTGAGAGGGTAGGCAATGTCCACGGTCCGCAACACACGGGTGCGTCCGCGCTGCCTACCCCGGCGGGCGCTCGCAGCCCCGAACGACGCTCCAGCCTGTGGCTGCAGTCCAGCCTCCAGCCGCAGAGTCTCTTGCTTGTCCAGGTTTTCGCGCCGACCGCACCGGCCGTGCAATGCGAGCAGAGGCAGAGCGAGACATGCAGTCTGGCCCGGCTGGCTGGCAGTCAGAGGCGAGCACAAGACGGACAAGACGCTCCCGGACTGGCGGGGCCGGGCGGGGCCGGGCGGGCCCAGGCATCCCGGAGATGCTTTGATTTGTGGCCGTCCGGCACACGGCCGGCCGGGCCCGGCACGGCACCGCTTTAAACCCCATGGACACGAGATGTATATTTATATTGGAACAGGTGGGGGGAGGGGGAGGGGGGAAGGGCCCGGCAGGCCGGCCCGAGGACTGCAGGCCAACCAAGACGCCAAGCATAATTTGACCGAAAAGCAGATTGAGAACTAACTGTCAACCCAGTGATAAACTTAGTCACAAATTTACTGCCACATTACCTCTCGGCGCTGTATACGACACGCACGCACACACACACACACACACACACACACAGACGCACGCACGGCGCAGAACAGGACAGCCCCATAAAGAGAAGACATCGAGCTGACAGCCGACCTGACAGCAGCCCGGAGCTGACGGCGAGCTGACGCGGTGAGCTGACCCCGCCGCCGTCCCCCCTGCTGCAGAGATGACCGCTTATATTGCCCTCTACTTTGTCCTCTCGGCAGGCCCTGAGCAGTGAGCAGTGACCGAGCGGTGGTACACAGCACGGCCTGCACTGCGGGGCCCGGGGCCCGCACAGCCCGCACGGAGCACCCGTGAAAACGATGCCACGCTGCTGGGTCCGACCGGCACTGCGGGCCGCTGGCGGAGTTTACACGGCCATCAGTGAAACCTCATCGGCAGTGGCGGCCGGCGGCGGCCAGCGGACCATCAAAACGCCATCGCACAGCGCCGCGTCGCGCACCCAAAACACTTTCCAATGACGCCTGCCGAGCGGAGGCCGCGGGCCGGAGCCTCGACACACAGAGGGCCCGGAGCGGAACCGACCGGAGCCGACCGGAGCCGGGCCGTGACCAAAAGTGCCTCTACGAGCCCTCTCGAGGCCCTCACGGAGCCCGACCCGGCCCGGCCCTCCACAGGTGCAGCCCGGCAGGCCCACCTGTTTGCTGCACTAGACGGTGTCGGCCAGGACCCACGCGGCCCCGCACGTTACGCGGTGCTATCCGAACACGGCGACATTCCCGAGGTGAGCGGCCGATGTCGGCTCGGAATTATTGTATTATTTCTACTCCAAACGAATCGCTGTGGTTGTTTCTGGCAGAAGCCTCCACGTAGTGAAAGAGCTCCGTACGGCCCTGTCCGAGATCCCGACGCCCCCCCCCCCCCCCCCCCCCGCGGTGCCCGGTAGCACCCACCGGCAGCGGCACGGCCCCCCGAGGCCCGCGGCCAGAGTGACGCGCTAAGCTTCTTACCCGACGCCGTACGACCGATTACACCCAAAGCCCCCCATCTTTATGGTCGGCGCTTCTTTTCTTCGCCACTACAAAGTCAAAATGAAGAGCAGCAGCAGCAGCAGTAGCACCAGCAGCAGCAGCAGCAGCAGTGGCGGCGGCGGCGGGCTGGCGCGCTGCTGTGTAGGGCCGGGCGCCCACTCCAGCGGCAGCACGTCCTCGCCGTGAATGAGGCCGGAGGCCCTCGTCGGCTAATTACCGCCAGCGGCCACATGTCCGTAAGCCCCCGAGCCGGGCGTGGCGCGAGACTGCCTGACAATGCCCCGCGATGGAACAGTTGTCAGAGCAGCGACAAGTAGCAGTCGACTTTGCAGAAAACTGGGGGAAATGGATTTTGAGTGCAGTTCGTGGAGCCGGCCGCTGCCGGCCGCTGCCTGAGCAGCCCGCTGGCTCCGGCCGTGAGGTCGTTCTGTTCCTGATCCCTCAGAACGAGTTGTCACCCCTAAGTAATGGTGTTAACATGATCCGCTTATTGGCGGAGTGGGCTCGGCTCGGCTCGTGTCCCCGAGCGCAGCGCAGCAGCGCACCGCCCGCCGGGGCCCGCTGCGATAATTAAGCCCTTCTTCGCAATCGATCACGCCGACCAAAGAGACCCGCACCGCGACGCACTCGAGCCGACCCACTGCTGGTGGACCGAGGCCTCGCTTCAGCGTCCGGACCTAGGACACCACGTATGTGCGCTCCTAGGTATTGTGCTGAGAAAACAGGTGTTGTGTATAGCAGCACAATAGCCTAGCCTACGTGTGTATACTCATGTTCCATGCGGATATCTGGGCAACTGGAAACAATTTTTATGCTTTGAAAAATTCATGTTACGACACACTTGAGAGATTTTTTTTGTCACGCACAAAAAAAAAACAGACACGTATTGGCACGGCAGTCATCAAAGGCTGCGGCATCGGCATTCCAGCAGACAGCCGCTGTAAAGTCGACGCGGCGGCTGCAAGGCGGCAGTCCTAGGATGACTTGACCCGCCTGGCTTAACGCGGCTCCGCACGGCACGGCACGGCACGGCACGGCACGGCACGGCACGGCACGGCTCGATACGGCTCCGGCTCGACTTTGCCCTCTGCCATAGGTATGAAACGGCGGTAGCAAACGTGTCATAAATTACAGCTTGAATAATGAGCAATTACAATCCATTTGCCGAGTAAAGGCGGCGAGCTGCGCGCGCACACACACAGATCCGTGCACGTACACAGCGCCATATCGACACACACGCATGTCCGTGCATCAAGGCCGGCCGGGGCCGCGGAAAAATTGCGCGAAAATGCTGCACCGCGAGTACGAACACACACCACTGTAACGCAGTCCCCACAAACTGGTGGGCGGGAGAGGCGGTGTTCGAACCCCAGCCCTGCCCAGCCCCGCCGCCTCCCACCCTCCCCGCCGCCCCCGCCCCGTACCACGCCCACCGACGCAATAAGACGCCTCCACGCTCCAGCGCCAATTTCACATCATCATGATTTCATAACGCACAATAGCACCGGCCGCGGGGCATTATTAAAGGAATTCGGACAGATATGCACTGGGGGCAGTCTGAGATCAAACGGGCTGCTCGGCAATATCATCATGCACACATCACCGCAGCCGCCGCCACGCGTGAGGGAGCGAGAGAGAGGGAGGGAGAGAGAGAGAGAGAGAGAGAGAGGGGGGCTGTTGTAGGTACCGCCTGCCCGCCCGGCCAGCCGGCCGTGTTCGCTTACTCGCACACATCCCGCAGCCGAGTCGGTGGCCGGAATGGTGATACACTTTTCGCGCGACCCGAGTGCAGCTCTGCTCGTCATAATAATAAAAACAACAAAATAAACGCAAAAAGGAAGAGGTTGGTTACAGCGCAACTCCGAAGAGGGCGCGGCAGTGTGGCGGAGAGACGCGCGCCGCCGCGTTGATGACCGCCGGGACGGACGGGGGGACTTTCGGGCGACTTTTGGGTCCCCCGGACGGGCCGAGCCGGACGGTCCCGGCACGGGCACGGGCCGGGCTGGGCCTTGCGGGGCCTTGGCACTTGGGCCGAGCCGAGCCAGGTGCTACATCCCGGCTCGGCCTTCCCCTCCCCCCCCCCCCCCCCTCGGGCCGAGCCCCCCCGCTGCTTTATGGACTCATATCTGTGGCTCTAAGGCTTGCAGTTGCCCCTTAATGGCCGCCGCAAACTTGTTTTTCTGTCACTTTCATGTCGCCGTCCCTCTCGCCGCCTCGGCCGCACGCCCCTCCGGCCGCTCCGGACACACTGCCGCCGCCCCGCGCAATATCGATACTGTTTAAGCACAAGTGATTTATCAGGGAACAAGTGGCCGTCCACTTGCTGCTGCTGCTGCTGCTGCTGCTGCTGCTGCTGCTGCTGCTGCTGCTGCTGCTGCTGCTGCTGCTGCTGCTGCTGCTGCTGCCGCCGCCGCCGGCTCCTCATCCCACCCGGAGACACGCGGGCTGCCCTATCCACCCCGCCCCGCGGGGGGTGGCGGTAGTGGGTGGCCACGGATGTCATCGCGCCGTCATTTAGCCACGAGGATGAAAAATAACGAGCGTTTCGTATTCCCGGCCAGATATAAAGGTGCCCCGCTTCTCTAGTGGATAAATGTCCAGGCGGATATGAGAAGAAAGAAGAGGAGCACCCGCCGCGGGAAAGTCACTTTTGGCATATGTTCATGCAGCGAGTGCAAGCCAGACAGAGAAGACCGTGACCAGGGATGACCTGGCGCGGTGCGGCCGCTTCCGTCGCGTCCACCCGGCGGGGGCATTAAAAACAACATTGTCATATTATAACCCCTCCCCGGCACTAGGCGACCAGTTAGAATTTGTTTCCCTTTTACTAGCACCCTCTCCCACCTCGCCCCTCCCCCTGGTATTTATCAGATCGCGTAAAAGCTGCTGCCCCTCGGGGGGCGAGGAGATGCCTCTGCACTCAACTGGCCGTTAAGAAAGAAGAAGGGAGGAAGGAAGGAAAGAAAGAAAGAACGAACGAACAAGACATTCCAGTAACGCAGCGCGCTTTGGAGCTTGCATTCCATGATGCTGCTTTGGGTGACACAATGCAAAGGGAGGGGAGAGAGAGAGAGAGAGAGAGAGAGAGAGAGAGAGAGAGAGAGAGAGAGAGAGAGAGAGAGAGAGAGGGGGGGGATACAAAAAGGCTTCAAATATCTCTCGCGGCGCGGACAAGGGGTGCAGCGCATAACACGTAAGTACACACGACAGCGCCCTGCCGCAATAATTTGCGCACTGGTGACGTCTCTTTTCGCCGTGAAAGTCAGACGATGACGATGACGGCTTTGATGGCCAGCTAAATGCCCGGGCTCGTCTCGCGCCTTGTTGTTGTTGATGTTGTTACGACTGTTACGTTACGTGAACAACTCCGAGGAAACGACTGTGGCTGCGTGCGCCGGTTCGACTCCCGTCGACGGCGCCGACGCGGGATGCCATTTTATTCATAATCACCTTGCACGCCACCCCGCGCCGCAAAAGTGCAGGAAATCCACAGGCATCAAGATAAACGATTGATAAGGACAATAAGCACTCCGGTCCGACCTCAGCCCAGCCCGGCCTCGGCCCGGCCCCATAAGCCACACCGGGTCCCGCCAGCACGGCCCGGCCCGGCCTGGCAGCGCCCCGCCGCTGTAAAAACCATAAACACCAGCGCATAAATTTCAGGGGCGTAGCGCGCCGCAATCCGGTCCGCTCCCTGCGCCCCCAAACCTGCGGGCGTTAGGGGTGTCCCCCGCGAGGGTGTCGCCAGGATGGTGTCGCCAGGATGGTGTCTCCAGGATGGTGTCTCCAGGACGGTGTCTCCAGGAGGGTGTCTCCAGGATGGTATCCCCAACGAGGGTGTCCCTAGGATGGTATCCCCCACGAGGGTGTCCCCAGGAGGGTGACCGCAACAAGCAGCAAATATCAGCGCGAGGCTGCTGTCATATCATCTGGCACAGAATGGAGTCGAGAGGCCGAGCCCTGGACCAGGACGCTGTGTGCGGGTGACAAACCGCGCCAACCTGATCTCTCACTCCGCACTCTCTCTCTCTCTCTCTCTCTCTCTCTCTCTCTCTCTCTCTCTCTCTCTCTCTCTCTCTCTCTCTCTCTCTCTCTCTCTCTCTCTCTGTCTCTATCGCTCTCTCTCTCTCTCTATCGCTCTCTCTCTCTCTCTATCGCTCTCGCTGGCTCTCTCCCGGCAGCAGAGGGTGCTGGTGCTGGTGGTGGCGACTGCGCGTCGAGGAATTTCGGAATTGCCTCCGGGCTGAAAAACAATAAAATCTGACACATCACGCGCCGGGCGGCGGCAGTGGGCGGCAGCGCCAGCAGAACTACTATGGTCTGCTGACTCCCTCCCTCCCCTCCTTCCCCCCACCCTCGGCCCCGTGGAATGCCGGGGCGCATTCAGCGACACCTTTCACCCCCTCCCCCCTCCCTTCCCGGCGCGGATTCACGCGGGGGATATTACGCAACAAACTACACTAAAACTACAGCACAGCTGAATTGAAACAACGAAGCAGTATAGCGGGCCTGTCGCCAACCAGTGCCGCGGGTGTATGAAGGGAGGGAGGGAGGGAGGGAGGGAGGGAGGGAGGGAGAGAGAGAGAGAGAGAGAGAGAGAGAGAGAGAGAGAGAGAGAGAGAGAGAGAGAGAGAGAGGGGGGGGGGGGCAGTGGGAGAGGAAGCGGAGGCAAGAGACGGAGTCCCTATGACCATTAAAACTCAGTGTTGGAGACTCGCTTTTAACTTTTTAATTATTTTTTTACATGCCAAAATTTGGCCGTTAGATTGTAACCTTGCTCATATTTACAAATATCAGCCAAATTATTTTCCCTCAAACCGATGTAAAGCAACACTTAATTCTCATGAGCACTTTTCTTTCTTAATCATGTAGTATTATCGCCGAGCTTTGGCGATCCCGTCCAACACTCATTTCTCTTTTCGCGGGCTTCATCGTACGGCGGCGCGCGGTCCGTTCGGCGTGTCGAGGAGGATCCTCAGGATCCTCAGGATCCTCGGGAGGATCCTCAGGATCCTCGGGAGGATCCTCAGGATCCTCAGGATCCTCGGGATGATCCCCGGGATGCTCCTGTCCGCCAGCAGGTGATGATAATGACGCGGGGAGCGCCGCGTGGCGCACGCTGTCACCACGCGGCCCCCTGACAAGTACAAATCTGTGCGTTTTCACGGCGAGTGCGGCGCTAGCGGGCGCTAGCGGGCGCTAGTCCGCCGTAATAAATGATGCCGCAACCGCGGCGCTACGCGGCTGCGCTCCCGGCCCGGCCCGAGAGGCGGAGGTTAGCGCGCCTCCTCATCCCCATTACAAATGGGAGGTGCAGCCGCATTCCTGCGCCGGCCTTTGGGAGGTGTGTGCAAACACGATACATTCGACGGGGGTCGCTGCCATCGCTCACACAGCGCGGCGTGCATCAATGACCAGCGCCGGCCCTCCCACATGGCAGACACAGCGCAGCGGAGCGCTAATCCAAGATGGGGGGAAAATGTGGGGGAAAAAAAAACAACCCATAACTGTGCACTTTGGGAAATAACCGAATGAAAGAGCGTGCATCCCCAATGGGCCATACAAGCACCGCAGCGCGCGCGGATGCAACCGGCACTGACCACGATGCCTTTTTATTTTTCACCGACAGTGATTGAAAGAGAGATGCGCCTTTGAAAAAAAAAAATCACGGTCACGATATTGGAAGTATCAATAATTAATGGAGGGCAAAATTCACGAAGGCATGGCACCTTTAAAGCGTGTCACCGATGCGGCAATCAGAGCGGATGGTCGCTTCCAGCGGTTTGCACAAATGTTCGGTGGCTGCGACAAACCATATGTCGGTAGAGCGACGCCGTTTGAATAAAGCGCGGCTCCCGCCTCCGCAACAGTTGGCATTAATTATGAACCGAAAAGATTTCAAACCTATATGATGTTACCTTTTTATCCTCCATTTAAAAAAAAAAAAAATTGGACGATTTAATTTGGTTGCATTCCCCACACACACACACACACACACACACACACACACACACACACACACTTTCTCTAACACGCCAATAGACACCTCCCTTTGGGCCCCGACAATACAGGGATCAAAACGGTACGACAATCGAACGGAGTGACACGCCCGTTTGCCTTGTGCAGCCAGACAGAGCGAAAGGGTTGCCGGAGTGTGTAGAGAGGGCAATTATTAACGCAATTAGAGGGGGGAGCGAGTGCGGCGGTCACTTTGAGGGCCGTGCGCGGCACATCCTCCCCCTGCTGCCACGCCCCTCCCCGCCCATCTAGGAAAACTTTTAGACGGACCTGCACACACACACACACACACACACACACACACACACACAACGCATAAGCAGCACTGCGCATCGTAGCCAAACGTGTAATTAGTTTTGAATTTCCAAGCAGAAAGCCCCCCCGCCCCCATAACCTGCAGAGAGGCCACCGAGTACTCACCATATCTGTCCAGTTCTAGTCACACTATTGTCACATTAAGTCACACTAAAGTCACACCATTGCCTCCAGACAACCCCACCCCGTTATACGTATAGTTTGTGGTCGGCTCACCGAGTGGACGGCCGTCACGGGGCGTCAGTGCCACCGGCAGCGGCTAGCGGCTGCTGCGGGCGACGGCCAGAGTGGGCCCACTCGGCGGTGATTAACTCCTGACATGCATATATAGGCGTCCCGCACCGCCACGCCAACTGCAAGCGCGGACTCACGGAATACCCAAAAATGTAACGAAGGTCTTCAATCTTGACTTAAATAAGTCAATCAGATGACACCGCGGCCATCAGCTGACCTGACTTCTCCACGACGCCACGGCGACCCCTTGCGACAGATGGATAGGCAACCCGAATGTCTCCATGCCGAGCGGGACAGCCTACCTCGGAAACCGCACGGGGCGAGCTGCGACAGAATGTACGACGGATAGGCAGGAACACACGCCCGGCATATCAATCCAACTTTCCCCCATGCAATTCTCCCCTCACGGAGCTCCTGTTCCCCTTTCTCCATATTGGGAAAGGCAACACGGCAGATTCCAGTCGCTGAGAGAGAGAGAGAGAGAGAGAGAGAGAGAGAGAGAGAGAGAGAGAGAGAGAGAGAGAGAGAGAGAGAGAGAGAGAGAGAGAGAGAGAGAGAGAGAGAGAGGGGAGAGAGATATTAATTGCACGACCGAGCTATTTTCTTGTCTTTCTTCGGCGTGTTATACTACTCCGCATGCAAAAATAAAATTATCACCACCACCAGCATCAACAAGAGAGAAAAGGGGGAGGGAGTAGACTGGGATAGGCCCTGGCCGGGGGCATAGGCCGCGGGGCGGGGCGGCAGCAGCTGAGGCACCTGGCGGCGCCGCCCACACCTGGGGGTAGCAGCGCCGCGCAGCCAATCCACGAACAGCGCGCTCCCCTCCCTCCGCCCCTCTCTGTCTCGTCTCTCTCTTTCTCTCTCCTCGCGCTCCGCTCCACTCGATTCCAGAAAGGTGGAAGAAGAGACGAAGTCCACGCCGCACGGAATGCTGGCGTTTATATACAGAAAACCGGGCTGCCGCCCCGCCTCTGCTGTCTCTACAACTCTGTGGGTTGAGCCCCCCCCCCCCTAATTCTCCTCGCTCACACACTAACACAAGCCCAGAAGGGAGCGTCTACGACTCTCACACGTACCGCAAAGGCATGGTAGTTCTTCAGACGGGGACACTAACACACATCCGCACACACACTGCGCGATATTTTTTAGGGCAAATTCCGACGGTTCACACACAAAAAATACACCGGGGGAAAAAAACAACTCCAATTTTGAACTTTTCTGATGAGACTCCCCTCTGTTCAACAGTTATCTCTTTGAACGTTAAAAAGCAATGAATGGAGGAATGAATGAATGAAAGGATGCCAGTACTCCTATTCAGGACCACGCGCCCGGAAGAGAAAGAAGCCGTGCGTCGACCCGCCGCTGCTGCTGCTGCTGCTGCTGCTGCTGCTGCTGCTGCTGCTGCTGCTGCTGCTGCTGCTGCCGCACCACGAAACAAACCCGGCCCATCACATCACCAGCTGGAGCCAGGCACCTCCGCCCGGCCGGCTCCGGCTGGCCTCCGACAGGAGCGGAAGCACAGCGCCTGCACCGCACTGCACTGCACCGCCGCCATTTCACCACGTCCGTGATGATATACCGGCGCACTAAACCAACACCTTCCGATGATAACCGATTGACGAAGCCGTGCTTCTGAGAAACGCACCCAGCCGGCCGCACAGCACCCGGCGGGCCAACGCGAGGCCGCCCCGCTGAGCGCCGCTCCGCACGCCTTTAATAGGCCGCTAACAACAAACAATGGCCCGCATCCCCGCCACCTGACCGCCGGCACTCGGATAAATAAACTACTTTTCGCGCTTAAAACCGAGCCTTGATTTCATTTCTGCGAAGCATCTGCGCCCCCTTTGGATCAGAGCTGTTATACAACACGAACAAGGGCTGGAAAAAATAAAACAGCCATCGCTTACGACTGCGCTGCGAATGGTGATGCCGAGCGCCTGCGAGTGTCAGGGTAGGCCAGCCCGCACGACACATGTGCATGCAGAGGTCGTGATTGCCTACCCAGCAGGCGGCATTAGTACGCCGAGGCCGAGGCCGCCACAAGACCAGTAGTAGGCGAGCGGCCCGGGACGGCCTGGCCCGGTCTGGCGCGCAATAAACCCATCACAGGTACATAAAGGCAACGCGCCGCTGCGCTGCCGCTGCGCTGCCGCTGCGCTGCCGCTGCGCTGCCGCTGCGCTGCCGCTGCGCTGCCGCTGCGCTCCCGGCCGGTGCCCACTTATGGTGTCTATGTGCCGCGCACTGGCTGCTGCTGCAGCTGCCGCTTGCATGTGTCTGTCCGCCTCCAAATTATTTCCCTCTCGCACCGTGCGAAAATAAAAATAAAACACACACACGCAAAAAAAAAGGCGAAGGAAGCGCAAGGCGGCGTGCGCTGTAAATATCCGCGCACGGCAGACACGCACTCGCGTCACCCACACTGCGCCCGTCCCCGCGCTGCCACTTCTTTTTATTATTTTTCGCTCTCGCCAATTGCGCCGCCCCGCTAAGTCGTCGCACCCGCCTGTCTGTCGCCAACTTTTTGTTCACGACAATCAGCCCCGCACTACCGCGACATCATCCTAAAAGCCGCGTGGCCGTGCATCACATGCATACGACTTTAATCGAGTTACGCCTCGGCGGCGCGCGGGACGGGCGGGACAGGCCCCGCGGCGGTCCCGACGCCTGCTTCACTTTTTAACAAATCAAATACCGGGGGCGCGGCACAATAAATCTGTCGGGCTGATAGGAGGACACTAAAAGGTCGATGCCGAAGCGATGCGGCGCTAACTCTCTGCGACCCACTCACGCTGCTTCTCCTCGACCGGGAAAGTGCTTGTCTTTGATCAAGGCTAGAACGACCTTGAACCTCTATAGTCGCGAACTCACCAAAAGGTTACAGACTTCGACGCAAATTCCATAACAGCTCCGTGCTTGATTACTGCCTCGAATGAATTCTAGTGACCTTGTCTAGTTGTCAGACTAGCGTTTTTCGGGGTGCTCAGGAGAAGCGCGATGCCCAACTCTTGTGGAGTGCGCGCGGCCCGGGGTGCCGCGGGGTATCGGCAGGACGTGCTAGCCGGCCCGGGCCCGGCCTGACCGCAGCTGTAATAGGCTCCATTTAGCAGCCCGGGCACGACCCCCTAATCAATTAGACCGCACTTTTATTTCAATTAAAACATGCGCCATTTCAATACTACCACCAATTACACTCCGTAGCGCAATATTCCATTCCATGCATTTTGCTTTTTGCTCTTTTAATTCTTTGCAAAAAAAGAAGGAAAATAATCAAAGTGAGTTGGATCTAAATATGTTTCGACGATACCACAAAGCCATCACACTTACACTTAAAGGGTTGCGGGGATCGCAGTCCGTACTCACCTGGAAACAAAAAGAGAAGGAAAAACAGGGATTAGCCATTGGCAGTGTACAAGGGAGAAGCTTAAGGGCGCAAGGCGTCGAACTTTAAGGCCTATAAAGATGGCCGCGCGCGTACCGACTGAAAACAATAGCAAACACTGTGCAAGAGGCGTCGCCCACAAAACGTAGGGTGACCTACTGGGCGAAGACGGGGGAAAAAAATTAGTAATAAAAGGACAAGATAATAAAACGATGTACAAAAGCGGCTTCGAAAGCACTTTACAGTCAAGGTGCAGCCGGGGTCCAGGTGCAGGGACCTCCTTAGCGCCGTCGCAGCGGCGGGTAGGCTGTCCCGGTAACACGCCTGCGGGGCGGACGGCCTACCCGGACGGGGGCTCCGCCGGCGGGGCAGCAGGGGCGGGGCGCGGCGCGGCGGTGCACATTTACGAGTCGCGGTGTGCGCATCGCATGGCATCGCATGGCATCGCATGGCAACGCACCGCGCTAATACCCGCGGACGTTTACGACGCCAAATTGAGTGAGGCCGTAAAGCCCCGGGCTGCCCGGCTCGGCTCTGCCCGGCTCCGGCCGGACCGGCACGGCCTCGGGGCCCCGCTCGGCTCGGCTCGTCACTGCGGTGGTGTGTGCGACCGATCAATCACGTTGTTAAATGGGCGTGGTCCCTGCGCCTCGGATTTAAAAAGTAAAAGCGCGCACGAAAAAAAAAATCGGCGAGTGCGGACCGAAAACACTCATCACGATTGCCTAGCAATTTCGCAGAGGGAGGAGGGACGAGGGGGTGCGGAGAGAAGGGTCGGTTGAGGGGAAGGGGGGGGGGCGACACCTCGTTTTAACACCTTAACGCACTCGGAAAACGTTTTTAATCGCGACATACCAAACGGCGTCCGCGTCCTTGAGAGGAGATGCAGCTCGGTACGGTAACGAGAGGAAGAGAGGACCGGACCAGCCGGCACAAAGGGAAATAAGATGTTGGAGAGACAAAAGGAAAGGCCTCGGCCCGGGCAGCGCGCGGCCGGGGAAAATAAAAATAAGGAGCCGTAAAGCACGCTGGGCTCCCTTATCTGTCCGTACGGAGCGTGCGCCCGGCCCGGCCCGCTACGGTAAGGTCTTCTTTATACTACAGCACCTGCAAAGTGGCTGCTGCTGCTGCTGCTGCTGCTGCTGCTGCTGCTGCTGCTGCCCAGAGGAAGCACGGCGCACGAAGGAGGGGGCCAGGCAGGGCCAGGGCAGGGCGGTGGCGGGGCGCCTCCCGGAGAAAGGTGTTTAGCCGGCAACAGCAGCCCTCATCGCCAGATAAGTGCCCAAAATAAAACGGAAAGAAGGGCGGTATGCCGGGGAGGGTTGGGGTCGGGCCGTCGCGCCGCCCCCAACCCTCCGCCCCCGACCCGGACGGCCGGACGGGTTAAGAGGCAGGCAGGCAGGCAGACAGGCGGCCGGATTCCTGATCTTTTAATACTTGGACAGCGCAGCAAAGGGCTCGGGGACGCGCGCGCGAAATACGACGGGGCCTATCTTGTTCGTCATCAAATTACAAGAAAGAAAGCGTCGCCCTGCCGTCGTTGTTTGGCGACAAACAGCGGCAGAAGGAGGCGGAGACGCGCGGCACTCCCCTCCGGCACTGACGAGGGCGCGGGTTCGAATACCCGCTTTGAATGGAGGGTGGGTCAACTTCTTGGCTGCACTTCTTTGCCCTGGAGAACGGGTAGAACCTGAGCGATCGGCTCAAGGATTGGCAACTGTGTTGGGCAGCGGGAAAGTGAGAGGGGGGGGGGAGGGTGCCTAGGTCGGCGGGGAGAAGACTGTAAATTAAGGACAAGCATGGATATTAGACCGGCGCTCCGCTGGCTCGGCTGGCTCCGCGCCTCACCCCTTGTCAACATCTAAATCCCGGCAGTCGGGGCTCCCCGCGCCGCCCAGCGCGCCGCTGCTGTTCTGTCCTGTTCCCCGCCTCGGCCCCGACAAGTTTTAAGAGATTTTCACTCGAGTTCCAGCTGAGGTTCACTCGGGGGCCCCGCCGCCATTAAAATGACAAACGACCGGGGCGGGGCTGGGCGGGGGTGGGCGGGGCGCGGATGGCACAACATGTGGCGCGGTACTGTACGGAGATTCACCTGCTAAGTCGATCCCGGCCCAGGACTCCCGGGAGCCCGTCTCCACGCCGCCCGGCCCCATGTTATCCCTCTCCACTCGTCAGCCCTCCGGCCCGGCAAACAATGAGGATAAGAAAATAAATAACTCCCACTCAAGACACGGTATTTGAACCCGGGTTTCGGAGTGCCCGCTGGGTTCTAACGCAGACCCTCGCCTTGCGCCCCCCCCCCCCCCCCCCCCCCCCCCCCCGCCCCCGGCTACACTCGCCCCCACACGAGAGGTGGTAATGCAAAATCGGAAGTAGGAACGGCCGTGTTTACGCGTCGGGACGTGAGCTGCTGGGCTTAGAGGCGCTCCCAGTGACCTGCTGGCTGATTTACGGAGACGCGGGGTCAACGCGTCAACGACTTGAGCCCCCGTGCCGAGCCGAGCCGAGCACCACCCGGGCGAGCACCCCGCTGAGAGGGTGGGGGAGGGCCCGCAACAGCCGAGGCTGGGATGACGCGGAAAACGTTTGATACGCGTAAAGACGGTCAAACGAAAGCGTGCAAATACTTGTGACGCAAGAAGAAAATATGTACAAATTATCGTACGTTGCTTAGTGATGCTTATTTTTCCGCCCTGCTGTCACATTTCCGTTACCACTCAATCACAAATTTCTCTGGATTTTATTTCCCACGTCTACAATTTTTTTTGCCTGCCAAAGAGGCTTGCCGGGGAGCGCAAGGGGCCGGCTGGAGCGCGCAGGACTCCTCTCCTCAGGTGCAGTTGGAAAACTCGAGGCGGGCTAACAAGTCCACTTCCCTGCCGGCGCGTATCGCGTAATCCCAGCCCTAGTCAAGTCCCCGGCCTCCCGGAGGGCCTCCGGAGGGCCTCCAGGAGGGCCTCCCCGCCCCTCCACGCAGATCTGCTAAGGCCCACATTTATTAAGGTGTCACGCGGTGTCGGATGCGTCCCTTATTGGGCGCCTCCTGGCCGCGGCCCAAAAGCCCGACGACGAGCAGCGCCGGAGATAAACACACGGCGGCGCAAATCTACAAAAGCTTCAAAAACTAACTCACACTGACACGGCCATGTTGTGTTTGTCCTCTCAAGTGCGAAGAGAAACATTACCCAGAGGAAAACGGGAATGTTGGCGGTGCATGTTGCCTATGTATTTTTTTTTTTTTTTTTTTTTTTGTTTTAAAGACACAAAACAAAGAAGGAAATTACGCAAACGGTCCGAAGGAGCGTCACACTTCCTGTGTGCACGCGCGTTCGTACTGCAGAATTAGTTGCGGCGAGTGCACGCACGCACACGCGGCGAGGAAAGATACAAAAATGCGAAAAGGGGGAAGAAAAAAAATACTGGGGGAAAGGATATAAAACGGCAAGGGTTGTTCGGGTGCAGGGCCGGCGCCGCCCAACGCATATGCCGTCCGGCCACGGGACATTGCCCGCACACACACACATACATGCGAAACCACACACTCACACACACACACACACACACACACACACACACACACACACACACACGGGCGCGCTTCGGGGGCGAGACGCCAAAACGGAGGGCGATCATGCCTCACGCTGAATAAAAATATGCCGTGCGGTTTTATATGTGTGCACGCACCCGTGCTGCCATTGCGTGCGGCCGCGTGCGCCAGGCGGAGCGTGCAGCGGGAATGGAGAGATTCGCACGCCGTGTGTGCACGCCGCGTGTGCGCCGCGTGTGCGCCGCGTGCCCCGCGAGAGCTCCCGCTATCAGTCCAGGTTGTTTCCAACGCACTGGGCGCGAACTACAGCGCCGTGGAGGTAAGTGTAACGCGTGGCGATCCCTCACCCGCCCGGCAGCCTCTGGGCTCTGGCGGCGGCAGGGCCTTGGCAGCCCCGCTCCCTCTCTCGCCACCGCAACTCACCCATCGCGCCGCCGCGCCGCTGTTCTCCCGTCCAAACAAGCACTTCCCTTCCATGTGGCCGCCGGCCGTGTTTACAACGCCCACCTGTCCCAACAGCAGCAGCAGCAGCGGCAGCAGTAGTGGTCCGAGGGGGCTGCAGTTCACAAAACTCGTAACAACCGTCAAGCCGCGGGGGCAAGGCGGTATCATCATGACCTCAGCCAGAGCAGATGTCACCCCCCCCCCCCCCCCCCCCGAGTGCCTGTCCACATATCTCTCTCCCTTTCTCTCCTCTCCCTTACTACCCCTCCCTCCTTTCTCGCTCCCCTTTACCTCCATCCCCTTCTTCCCCCCCCCCCAATCTCTCTCTCTCTCTCTCTCTCTCTCTCTCTCTCTCTCTCTCTCTCTCTCTCTCTCTCTCTCTCTCTCTCTCTCTCTCTCTCTCTCTCTCCTACACTCGCCCTCCGGAGGCTCAAATGGCCCGCGGTCCATTCCCCGCCGGCCCTCCGCATGTGCGCCCCTTCCCACACGCATAACAAGTGGTTCGCCAAAATCATTTGCTTCCGGCAAGACGCTCGGAGGCGACACCAGACAGATGCCGCGGGGCGGCCGGGCCGCGGGGCTCAGCGGTAGCGGAGCCGCCCGCTGCGTGATAGATGTGTGCTTGTCAAACGACGCTTCTCTGAATTCGTATTTCCTCAACGTCACAAAATGAAAAGGGTAAAGTAATGACAAAAATTACGCGCACCCGCCGTTACGTCCGCCCCGTGCCTCCTACTGTCCGCCTCACATTGTTTTCCCCTCCGCTCAGAACGCGCGCGCACACGCACACACACATACATACACACGCCCGCGCGGACTGCGCGGCGGTATACTTAATCTCAAATTTATACATTATCCAAAGGCCGTTCCGTCCCGGCTGCGACATGCCGTCCCGGACCCGTCCCGGACCCGTCCCGGAGCCACAATGGAGTTGTCCATCGGAAAACGGAACGGTGCCGCGCGGCCGGGTCGGGCCGGGCCGGGCCGCCGTACCGATGCTTGTCGTTGAATGGTCCGCCCGGGAACACGGTCAGCGCCCATATCGACTGCCGTATCGGCTTTATCGGAACCGCCGGCAGGCAGCAGGCAGCAGGCAGCAGGCAGAAGGCGGCAGGCAGCAGGCAGCAGCCCGCGGGGGGGTAGGATCCGGGACGAGCGGGGACCCGGGCCGAGGCCGGCCGTCGGGGCGCGACAAGCTACGGCCCCGACAACACACGCGAGCTCATTCCAGAAGGGACCACTACATCACCGCACGGCCCCGGCCCGGGTTCGAATCTCCACGACGCGGCGGCGGCTGACAAGAAAATGGGCGCGGAGCGGTGGCGACACAATAATACGGTAATTATGGTAAGCAGGGCGGCGGGGCGGAGCGGGGCGGGGCGCAGACCGCACGATGGGCGCGACAGCTTGCGGGAATGGCGGCCGCAACGGGGTGCTCGCCGCCGTGGTCTCCGAGGCCCGCCGCCAGCCCGGGCTCGAATCCCGGTCCAGCCCTCTCCTTCTCCCTCCTGCGCGATAGGTGTCCGGCACTTCACCGCAGTGCCCCGCCGCCCGGGATCAGGCTGTCCCGAGCTGTCCGCGCTGACACCTGGCGGCCCTGCAGCGCCCCGCGGCCGGACAGCGCCGGACAGCGCTGCAGGCAAAGGAAAACGTCGCCCCGCCCCCCTCCCCTCCCAATGTCCGAGGCCCGCAAGTCAGGGCCGCAGCAAAAACCTGACGCGGGCGTGACTGTAATGGCAATCAGCACACGCCGAGGGGTGGACGGACACCAGAGCAGGCTGCCAAGGCGCAGGCCGGCTCGCTCTTCGCTAAAACCCCCGCCCCCGGACCCTCCTGCAAACGAAAATTCGCAAAATCCCCCGAACATTGGCCGGTTGCGCAGGCAGCCGTCGGCCGCTGTCCACTGCTGCACTCGCGGCCTGCCGGTCCGGGACCGGTCCGGCCCGGACACCATGCAGGAAAAAAAGGAATCAGCCGCAGAAAAAAGGAGCTGCGCACGGATGACGACGGGACTAACAAGATTACCGTCAGAGCGCCGCGCCACCCTCCGGCCGCCAGCGCAACCCGCGAGTCTTTCCGGGCCCGGAGCCGCGAGCCCCGGAGCCCCGGAGCCGGAGCCCCGAGCCCGGCCCTCTACGCTGGGCCGCTGACAGGGTAAGCCGCTATTAGCTACTACCCCTTTCACGGCCGGGCTCCCAGGGGGCACGGCGCCGCGCGGCCCGGGACCTCCGGGCGCCGGGACCTCCTCTAAGCCTCGCCTCCCCCGCGCGCACTGGACGCTGGTCACGTCGGGGAAGACACGGCGGCGGCACATTGCCGAACTATGACAGTTGCATTAATATCCCATTTGTTATCTCCCCCGGAGACGCTTACCATGCGGTGACCGGGGACATGACCGCGGGGACCGGCGGGACCGGGCGGGGACGAACCACCAATCCGGCCGCAGACTCGGCTCCGCTGTCGCCGCTGTCGCCCCACAAGCCAAACAGTCTTGGCGGAGCTCTTCGGCTCGTCCTGCGGCCTCTCCTGCGGCCTCTCCTGCGGCGGGGGGCCGGGCCGGGCCGCAGTCGTCGCCAGTCCTCCGGCCGCCGCAAAACCGACAACCCGATCCGGAGGCCCTTCACGCCCGCCCCGTACACGGCCGCCAGCACCCGGCAATAAGTGAGGCCCGGGTGTCACGCCGGTGATGTGTCACCGGTAAAACGATGCCATTGTAAACGTTTGCGCCCAGTCATGACTGTCACGATGCTGCATCAGGCCGAGGGCAGCAGCATTCGGCACAGCCCAGCAGGCAGGCCGGCCCGCTGCACACCCGTGTCCGGCGGGCCTGCCTACCCAGCGCCTTGCGGGCGCAGGTAGGCAACACGCACGACCCCGCTGTGCGGCGCCGTGCCTACCCGGCCAGGGGCTGTGAGACGTGCGGCAGGACGTTCTGCATTTACGGTCATCCTTCTCTCTCTAGTAAAAGAGGCCACGTGTACCTCATAAATTACACGTCGCGAAAGGTAGTGCGACGTGGCGTGGCGGTCTGAGTGATATCTGCCAAGCAAAGTACAGCGCACAAGCAGCAGAAGCCAGCGCACAAAAGGAAACAGGGTTGCCCCAGTCTCGCTTTGCGCACCAAACTCACTCGTCGATCTCTCTTCCTCTCTCGCTCTCTCTCCTCCTCACTCTCTCTCGCTCTTTCTGGCCCCGTCCCGAGCGCGCGCTGCCCGCGAGGGGCCCTCGAGTGGAGGGGGCGCCGAGTGGTGGGGCGTAACCAGCCGTCATTGGCCGCGAGGCCCCGAGGGGGGCCAGTGGGGCCCGGCGGGGCCCAGGCTCCGCCTCCCGGCCAGCTGCTCCCATTGCGAGTCTGCCCGGCTGTCTTCACTACAGACTCTTTCCTCTCCACTTCACAAAACCTCCGTGCAGAGAACTGCGCTGCCCATGGCGCTGCTGCCGACGAGCTCAATAACACCACACTGCACCTGCACTCGGGCTTAGGCATGTTACAAGTGTTACCGAAAGATTCGGTACAATTTACAGATGATATTGACAAGAAAAAAAAAAGGAATAAAAAAGACGAGCACAGCTCTCAGAATTTCTCAAACAGATGCGTTGTTTGCACAGTGTCCCTGCCGAACGATCGATCGCAAACACAGCCGGGCTCAAAAATAGTATCAGGTGTGGCACTAAATCTGTTTATCTCGTCCGAGATTGATTTGCAGCGCGGCGCCCTGCTGCACCCCCGCGCGCTCCGGATTACGCGATAAGAGGTCATGTCCAAATTAACGAGATACAAGTTGAGCCCCCTCCAAAGCCCCGCAAGGGGTCCGCTACACACAAAACCTTCCGTGCCAAATACCCGTGCACAATCAAAGCTTCGAAATACCCAGGAAAAAAGCAGAGCATTTTGGGTCACACTGCACAGAAAAAAATTGTTCGCTAAATATGCGTACCTGGATTTATTCGCTGACCTAGCGAACAATTCGCTAACCCAGACAAAACTTTTTTCTGAGTGAGCGAAAAATTCGCTGACTCAGCGACAAAATCTTCAAAGGTCGCATTTTCAAAGGTCAGAATTCGCTGAAGCAGCGAAAAATTAGCTAATCTAGCGATGTTTTTCCCCTGTGTGACTTTTTAGAATACTACAATTTTGACTGACACATGACACCAGAAAACGTTCAATAACCTACCGGGTGTCCCAGCCATTGCAGCGCAATCGAATCGGTTGCCTATCAGCGCCTTAGGGACGAAAGAGCTCAGCGTATGTTAATCAAACCGTTAAGCACCGATAGGCAAACCCGTCGACTGCGCTGCATTGGCTGGGACACCCGGTACTAATTATTCGATAACAGTAATAAAAGGGGAAAAGTAGAAAAAAAAATGGTAAAATATCGCAACGGCGCGCGGGGTATTAAGAGTGCATGAATTGCGAGAATGACATATCATTTCGGCGGCCGCTGCCGCCCGCCCGCACACCAACGCACGGGCGCACGCAGAGCTGTTAAGTCGCCATCAGGAAGGAATACACGCGTTATCGGGTGTAGCAGGTGGAGCGAGGCGGCGGGGGGCTCAGCCCTGGGAGCGTCCCGGCCCGGCCCCACACGTCCCCGGGGAGAGATCAGGCTGGGGGAGGCCGTGACCGGCTCATCACCTCCTCTCCTTCCGGACCCACAT
Source organism: Odontothrips loti (assembly GCA_038380765.1). Taxonomy (NCBI): domain Eukaryota; kingdom Metazoa; phylum Arthropoda; class Insecta; order Thysanoptera; family Thripidae; genus Odontothrips; species Odontothrips loti. Next base: position 17,660,639 of record CM076244.1, on the reverse strand, counting down.
TCCCCACACATCCCAACCAGAATGTTTTTGTTGGTCAACCCAGTACCGAAAAACAAGATCAAATTCTTGAACATCCTTCCGCCTCTTTGATTCAGGAATTTCTTTGAACCTTGGCCGATGAGGTACGTACAAGCAGTAAAGGAGCGGGGGAGAGGGATGTCAGAGATAAAGACGCGGAAAAGTGAAGGGTATTTATGTGAGATAAACTTTTGGGCTTTGATAAATGACTTTCAGCTGGAAGTTCTTGCAGCTTGGACAACATTTTACAGTATTACAGTTGAAGTGAAACGATGACAACCCGAACAAAAAACAAAATAATTGCATGATGCTGTATGTAGGCCCAGCGAGTGAGCAGGGATAAATGTAGTTAAAGCGGTGTCCCCTGCGCCCCTCTGGACAAATCCCGTCCGTAACAAAGCGCCAAGGCGATAATCTCCGATGACAGTAAGTCGGCCGGCCAGTAGACCCCCGGGGGCGTGGCGGGGCATGGCGGGGCCGGGCCGGGGGTCACGGCGGCTACCGGACTTGCTCCGGCGCTGAGCCATCCCGAGGGAGAAAATAGGAACACGGATACACACTGACAAACACGGCTTGTAACGACACTGAAAATTACACCCCACATCCCCTGTTCTCAATTTCGGTCCAACTAAAAAACAACAACAGGAAAAAAAAAGAGAAACAATGGGATGATTCAGTTATATTTTGGTCGCTGCGGCGGAACCGGAAAAAAAAGCGCGCGCTGGAAACTTTGTGCCCCTTCTTGCCTCAGACGTGACATGTGTCTGTCCGACGCTTGAGCGGGGCCACGACGCCATAAAGGGATACAAAAAAATTGGGGGGGGGGGGGGAGAGAAGAAAAGTGGAGGAAGAGAGGGGATGGAGAAATGAAAACAGGAAAATGCGACACTTGGCATATGCGAGGCGCGGCGCTATGCGAGGTGTCACGAGCGGCTTTGCCCTGTCGCGCCGCACCGCGCCTGATACTGCAGTGACAGGGGGAGAAAAAGAATGTGAGCCGAAACCCGTCGTGGCAAAGCGCGGACACCGCGGACCCGGCCCCACCAAGTAGCACGGAGCTCCTGAGTTGCCAGCAGCAGCCGGCCAGTCTAGGAAAGCCTAGGGCAGCCGCACCGACTCGCTTTGCTCCACGCGGACGTCCAGGTCCGCCGTGACCCGGAACGGGGAAGGGGGAGGAGCAGGGTGTCAGGCAGGCGGCAGCAGGGCCTCGAGGCGTTGCCGCGGAGATGGCCCAAATGATATAAAAGGATCACCGCCGTATTTCAATCTTCAAGCTTGGCTTCACGGCGTGATTGAAATTTTTCTCCAGTGACAAGCTGCGGCCCGGAGACACCACCTCCATGCCACCGCCGGTTTTTTCCTTCCCCCCCCCCCCCTTTTCTCTCTCTCTCTCTCTCTCTCTCTCTCTCTCTCTCTCTCTCTCTCTCTCTCTCTCTCTCTCTCTCTCTCTCTCTCTCTCTGCCATTCGCCCTCCTCTTCCGCCAGAAGCAGCGGCGAGGAAGGAACCAAAACTTGGACACGGACCCAATACACGGTCTTGGCTCCACACAAAAAGTGAAATAGAAAACGCTTTTCACAGTTTAAATTCTTTTACAAGAAAAAAAATGTAATAAAATCTTATCTGATCCGAGCCGCGTCCCCTCCGCATAGGCCACAGGATACGGAGCCACATAAATTCACCGGCGCCCTGTCACTACATTAGCCATTTATAATGCATTCCACTGGCCACGGCGGCGCACATAGTTTCGGAGACCCAAGTTACAACTTAATGCCGGACACCTCTCAGCGGGCCCGGGCCGGCTCGGCTGGCTCGGCGAGACATGAGCCGGGCCAAGACTCCAGCAGACTTGTCCAGCCGGGCGCCGGAGTCGGTACACTCGGCTCCACTCCCCCTCCTCTCTGTCCCTCTCCCTCCCTCTCACACGACGGGTGGTCATTGTTTCAATCTGCGGACGATAAAGGGAGACAGATAAGCCTTTCGGAGCGTCAAGTTATGGGCCCACGTGATGAACACTATGGTCCATACCTATTAAGTCATCCCGGGCCCATAAAGCATTTCGAGAGAGAGAGATAAGGAAGGGACGCGACCTGTCCATATACGATATGACTCACGGCCGCCGCCACCATTCGCCCGTAAATAATAGAGAACACGCGGACGTGAAGAAAATTTGAATAGACTAGCGAGGTATTTTGATGTAGCGTCCACGGAAACAGAGACACATCGGGAGAGAGCCGCGTATAGATGAGTGGATAGATAGATAAAAGCGACCGCGACAACAAGTTAATTACTCGCGCTGGCTAATCTCCATTACAACCCCAACACAGCTCTCGCACTTTGCCCTAAAACCCGCAGGATAAGAAGCGAAAATGGATTCATTTGCGGGCAAAAGTCTCGCTCTCCTCGCTCATCTCCCCCCCACCTTTTTTTTTTTTCTTGCCAGCCAACTCCTTATTATTTCATTTTCCCTTGTGCCTTCCTTCGCGGGGGCGGCATTAAAAGTGGTAACGAAGCAATAAGACATCAAACGTCTGCTCACATCCCCTTAACTTACTTCATGAAACAGACGTACGCACATCAGTCGCTAAACGACTCTCTCAGTCTCTCTGCCGGCCGCTGCATCGCATGCGCCGTGGAAAACCAGAGTCCAGGCACCGCCGAGCTCCGCTCGTCTCTTATCTTTTTATTCCCTCCTTTTACCTCTTCATTCCATCAGACAAAAGGTTCAAAGGTCGTTCCCCCGGCCCCACGACGGACGGCGCATGGAGGTTCCGACAACCGCGACACGGCTACATGTATATCTACATAGATCACAAGCGGAAAACAATTCTAACTTTCACCCAATCATATTAATAATCTCCAAGAAGCAGAAAAAAAAAGATGTATCGCATTTCTCGAGTCGCCGTTCGATGATACTGGGCACACTTGTGTCCGGGCGCGCGGATGCGGTGACTCGGCACAACAGCTCCCTTCAATCACGCGCCCTGCCGACTCTGATTTATGGACTTATGCGGCTTATTGGCAGCGAGGCCGCCCTGCTGCCGATAACCGGGGCAGCGACGCCGACCCCTTTGGCTGCCGCTGTGACCGCCGCACTCCCGCCAACAAGCGGACCATTTCTTGGGGCCGAATGAATAAATTCATCGCGGCGCGGAAGCGGTGGCTGGGGCGGTGGTGGTGGTGGGGTCAGGGGCGGCCCCCGAGCTTCCGCCGACACCTTCCGCGTCAAAGGCGCATGAATTTTCATAGCCGGAGAGGCTCATCGCCTGGTGTTCCCCTAGCGGCCCGCAGCGGCCCGCAGCGCCCTGCTCTCTGGGGCGGATGACACCGGCGGAGGGGAGCCGAGCCGAGCAGAGCAGCACAGCGGGAAAGCCGCGCCCGGGAGAAAATGCACCATTTTACAGCTCGGTTAGTCTCACAAAAATTCTCCTCCTACATGATCCTTCTTCTTTTCCCCGGCCCCGCGCTCTGACACGGGCATTTAGCGGCAGAGTCCGCCGCATGTGTGAACATCTTTCTCTCTCCGTCTCTCTCACACAAATACGAACACACACACACACACTCATCCCACACACACCAAATGGTGCCCCTTCTTAATAAGCGCGCGACCAAAAAGAAAAGGCGCACGAATTAATTTTCAATTAGCAAAGAAACGTAACGCTAATGGGCCGCGCCCAGCTTATATGGTCATCGGTATGATTCACACACAAAGCGACGGCGACAGAGAACGGCCAGTTCTGAAGTCACGCGGCGAGGGAGGAGAGAGGAGAAAGGGTTGTTTTGTTTCTTTTTTCTTTGAAAAAAAAATGCAATAATAAAAATGCAAGGGAGAGAGGAGAAATTAAGAGGCAGGCAGAAGTCCGGTCCGCAGCGCTCAGGTGGCTGGGCGGGCAATGAGCTTTTCATTACTCAAAAGAATAAATACGTTTTCGCCGAGCGCCATACGCCGGCCGGCCCTTGGCTGCCCCCGGGCCGACTCGCGTATCCCGATATATATACATTTTTCCGCACAAGAGAGAGCTGCCGACTCTCGGGGCGCACTCTTTCCGTCGTGTCGCGGTGTCCCCCTCCACTCCCCCAGCCGCCGAACCCTTCCCACCACAACAACGATTCAATGCATCAAACCACCGCGAAAAACAATAACAAAACAATAATAATTAAAGGTCGGCCATCATACCGAGCACGTCGAGCACGAGCCCAGGCGGCAGCAGGCCCGGCGGGCGGACCCCTAGCGCCAGCGCCGTTACAAAATTTTAATCAAAGTCCTCGACTCACAGGGGGATGAGTCCCTGCGGGTCCCTGCGGGGCGGGGCGGGGCCCTGCTGCCCTGCTGCGGGGAGGGCCGGCTAAGCTCGTTATGGCCGTAAAGCACTAATCGCTGTGTAATGAATCCGAGACGTCCGCCCGCCCGCAACACAACAGGTACTGGGGAGGGATAGGGAGGGAGAGTGCAACCCGCCAAAAACAAGCCCGCCCTGCGACCATGTGTGGCATGTGTGTGTGTGTGTGCGCGCGCGTTCGGGGGTGAGGACCACATGAACTAGCAGAACACGCGGGACATGCATGTCGCTGCATATGACCCGCATGTCCTCTCGATTGCATTGCACGATATTACATTATGTATATTTTTTTCGCAGCAAAGCACCCACGAAGAATATTATCCTGCTGCGGGAACTTTCAAAAATGAAATTGAACTTCTCACAGAATTATAACTTCTCGCTGGCCGCCGCACTCTTTGGGTCCGCCCGTACTTCCACCCGCCTCCGCGTCTCGGAGGACGACAACAAGCAGGGCAAGAAGCAGCAGCCAAGCGAACGCGGCAGGCAGGGGTCCCGACGGCGTTTCGGCTCGTCAGGGTCCCCGTAGGTCCCCGGTGGCAGCGGCCACCCCGAGGCCCTGTACGCCCGGCCCCGCTAGCCTGACCTGCCCCACACCCAGCGCCGTGGGGACATGCGGAGCACCTACCGCTCACCCTCCGCCCCCGCCTCCGCCACGGCCATCAGAATCGAATCATGTGGGCGGCAATGTGCGTCGGCAGGGAGCCGGGCGGCGCGGAGCGGAGCGGCGACAGCGAGTGAATACCAAACCCGGCCGCAGCCGCCGCGTGCGGGCGGACCACGGGGGCCGCCGGGGCCGCCAGGGCCGAGGGGTTGATGTTCTGGCAGTCGCTTCGTACAAAATCAGTAGGTCGCCATCAACGGATTTCGATATCCGGGTACATGTCCCCGGCGCCACGGCGTTGCCACACTCAGCCAGCCAGCCAGCCCGTCCCCCCCCCCCCCCCCCCCCCCGGGGATGTGCCCACCTCCCTCCCTCTCTCTCTCTCTCTCTCTCTTCCTCCCTCTCTCTCCGGCTCACGTTCAGTGATTGAGGGTAGCGGGCCGCGTAATGGGCCCACCAACAGTCGCACACTCGCGGGCGAGGAGAGGAGGAAAGGGGTAGGGAGAAGGGGGGGGGAGGGAGGATTAATGCTGAACGGCAGCAAGAGTTGAGTCAAGTAGCTCTGCGGATCATGGCGGCTGCAACTGCTGGCGGCCGGCCCGGCCCGGCCCGGGCAGCACGGCCACAGCACGGCACCGGGACGGCTAGTAAACGACGGACAGGGGGGGTTCCTCGCGGCGGGCTCGGCAGAGAGCAGCCAGGCCCTCTATGAGAAATCAAACGTGCCCGCAGTCCTCCGCGGGGTACCCGGGGACGGGGCAGGGCGTCCGCGACTACGACACGGGACGTGCGGGGAGGAGGGCTGGGGACAGACAACTTTTGTATAAAACGCCGCGCGCAGAGCGCAAGTAGTTGGTAGTGAGAGGAAGTATTAGTAGTAATCAGGGAAGTAATTAGGGACCACTCTGACGGCGATGAGTTGAACTGGAGGAGCGGCACGGCGCGGCGGCATGGGGGAGTCCCTCCCTCCCTCCCTCCTCCTCCCCCACGGCGCGTCACTTCGCCACTTGTGATGTAGCTCCCGCCGCACCGCTTATTCGCAAACTTGCCCCCGGCGGCCGCCCGGAGGGTCCCGGAGTGTCCCGGAGGGGCGCCCCCAGAGGAGCCCCGGAGGAGCCCGCACCCTCCGGCGGCTCACTCCGCCCGGCTCCCCGCCCCGCCCGCTGCACCTGCACATCAGCCCGCCCGGAGACCGTGATCGGGGTCCATCCGCCGGCGTAGCCGTAGAGAAAAACCTCCGGGCCGCAGGCAGGGCGAGGCCAGGCCAGGCCAGGCCAGGCCGTGCCCGTGGGTGGGGTGGAGTGTCCGGGGCGCTGTCCCGCCGGCGGCCGCCACTCCCCCGCCGTGGCCCCGGCCGCCGTGTTTTGCGCCGCCGCGCGTGTTTTGCACCACACTGACCTGACATGTCAATCGTGCTAATGACGTTGTGGGGCCCTGCGGGGCCCTGGGGGGTCCGGCACAGCCTCGGCACAGCCTCGGCCCCGCGGGGGGTCGGCACAGCTGGCGAGGATGACAACTTTCGCAATAATGGCGTTACGCCCGAGCGGAGCGGGGGTTGCTGCTGCGGCGGTAGCAGCAGCGGCAGAAGCGGCAGCGGCCAGGAGAGGGAGGGGCGCACTTCCCTGTCGGCCGAGGGCCGAGGGCAGCAGGCAGCAGGCAGCAGGCCTGCGGCCACTTATTCCAGGGGAGCGCCGGGGCGAGCGGCCTCCCAGGCCCAGGTGAGTGCAGCCCGGCCGGGCGCCCGCACCGGCCCGGCCCGTTAAGCGCCTGGCAGCGGCCCGCCGGCCCGCCGCACACCGGAGAGAAGCGGGTGGCCTATCCGCACATTCGCAGGGGCCGAGGGAGGTGTTGCTGCTGCTGCTGTTCCTTCAGAAAGAAAACAAAGGAGAACGCGGGGGTGGCCGAAGAGGGCAGAGAGGGAGGGAGGGAGGGAGGAGAGAGAGAGAGAGAGAGAGAGAGAGAGAGAGAGAGAGAGAGAGAGAGAGAGAGAGAGAGAGAGAGAAAGGGGGGAGGGGGAGAGACTGGGCCCACGCCCGCAAACTCGCAGCCATAGAGACCGCATTCAATGCCGCCTTCACCTGCTGCGGTCGCGCGCCCGAATTAATTCCGATGCCGAACATGCGGGCCCGCCAAGTTATTTCGCGGGGCGGCAGGGGGCTGCCCGGACCACCCCCACGCCGCACCGTACGGACCCTTGAAAACATTGCGCCAGTAGGTTGAAATTCACCCCTGAATATTATTTTTTTTTTAAATAAATAAAAAACAGCTGAGCGGCGGCGGGAGTTACGCGGGGCCTCGCGCTTTCCCATGCCTCTTCCACCGACAAAGCAATTAAATTCCAATAAATCCCGGGCCGCGACCCCTGCGGCGGCCGTTCGATGGGTGGCGTTCGGAGAGACGCCGCCCGCGTTCCTCGTCGCACGCAGTGCGGGAGCGCTGTGCGTGCAAGTGAGACGCACGGAACAGCAGCAGGGCATGTATGCGCTCCTTGAAACCAGCACACACACACACACACACACACACGATCGGCCACTAAATTAGCAGAGAGACATCAAAGCGGAGGACGACAAAAGTGACTCGAGTGCGACACGTGGCCAGGGGAGGGGGGCACGCGCCAGCACGCGCCACTCGAGTGCCCACCGGCGTACGACTGCGGGGCTAAACATGAGACGTCCATAAGACGTGTAGAGAAAGAGCAGCACAAATGGACCCGGCGGCCAACAGAGAGAGAGAGGGAGAGAGAGAGAGAGAGAGAGAGAGAGAGAGAGACAGAAGGGGAGGGGGGGGGGAGAAAGACATCCACTCGCGGACCTAAACCGCCCCAATTTTTGTCGTCGTTAACGTCAGGGAAGCAGAGCGGCGCAGCAAGCCGAGATAGTACTGCCGCGGTCCCCGGTGGTCCCCGGTGGTCCCCGGTGGTCCCCGGTCCCCGGCGGCCCCACACTGTGGCCCCACACCGCACCGGCATCAGCCCTGATGGCCCTGCGAGTTGAGCCCCGCCCGCATGGCGTCCCGGCGTTTGGCTCGGCAGACGGAGCGCTACGGCGCGCACACACACACACACACACACACACACACACACACACACACACGCTGCACGTATACGTACCCTTTGCGAAAGCAAAAGGCCCTCAAAAACCCGCAGGTGTCAGCGTTTACATTCGCTACTATACGACACAAACTATATATACTAGGTCCACCAGAAGCCCCTCTCTACTCTGCGGACACTTTGAGAGAGTCGATGCAGCTCCGGGGGAATGTATTTTATTTGCATCACGCACGATGGGCGGCCAGGCTAGGCCGGCCTCCACCGCTCCGGCCGCCGTGGTTAACGTGATTAGCACGGACGGACGCGGCCAACTGACTTCCAGCGACTGCCGCTCCCCCCTCTCCCTCTGACACAAACTTTTTGCCGCTCCTGTCCTCGCCGGACTCACAACTTTGCGCGCATCCTTCCCTCCATCCCTTCCTCGCTCCCCCCCCCCCCCTCTCTCTCTCTCTCTCTCTCTCTCTCTCTCTCTCTCTCTCTCTCTCTCACACACACACACACACACACACACACACACACACACACACAAACCCATTCGCTACTAAAAGGTACGGCAAACTAAACGTGCAAAAGGAAATGAGCGCAATTACCGGACATATGATGTGTGGGGGAGGGCGGCGGGGCGTACGGTCAGAGGAAGCGCTGATTGAAAATTAGACTAACTTTTCACTTTTCTTCCCGCGTCCCTCCCGAGCCCCTCTGCTTACGCACGCATACAAGCTAGGTCTGACTCATATTTTAACCAGCGCGCCTAGAAGTGTAACAGCAGGACAACTCCAACCTCATCGCCAAACAAAGAGAGGAAAATCGCGGGACGCCAAAAATTCATGCGCACACATTTTCCGTTCTCCTTCGGCCGCATAATTCGACCTGCGCGCCGCTATGTATGAGAGATTTAGCAAACACGGCAACACTTTTGTTTTCCCTTCGTGTCATCTCTAACATTTCGACAGCGAACAAGTCCGGGAGCGGACATATCGCGCGCACACGCACACACACACACAACCGCGCAACTCATTAAAATGCGCGCACGCGATGGGCAACGGGCATAAGCAACACACAGCGAGCGCTTTACTTCTCCTGGTTATTCTTCATTTTTTTTTTCTGGTCGTGTTTTCGCACGTGCGTGCGTGTGTGTGTATGTGTGTGTGTGTGTGTGTGCGCGCGGTCATATGTGCGAGCAAACAAACCCCTTCACACACACGCATACGCACACACACACACACACACACACACACACACACACACAGCTTCGCGGCCCGTACTCGTTCATCATTACGGCACGAAGGGTAACACGCGTTTTCCTGGCCGGCTTCCTCCCACCGAGGCCAGGCCGCCGCTGGCCGCCGCTGGCCGCCGCGCCGCGCACCCATTGCCACGGCAGCACGATGATACTGCTGCTGCTAAAAGGCTGTTGTTCTACAAGCGGCGCAGGCGGCGGGGCGATTCGCCGTTTTATCGCCGCGATAAGGGTCTAGCCGGCGCGCGGACCTCCCGGACCCCCGGTCCGAGGAGCCCGCCTCACTCGTGATGCGCAAGTGTGCGACCATTTGATATCAAAATTCGCTGGTTTGATTTTTAACTTTGTTTCCCCTTTATATTTCAAACTTTTTCAAACTATTTCAAACTTTTCCCGTTTTTTTTTTTTTTTTTTTTTTTTTTTTTTTGGTGATGACCTAGCAGAACCCTTGTGCAGGGCTTTCGCGCACTCGAAAGTCCTCACAAAAAAAAACTGCGTCCGTATTACGCGTTGCTTTTCCCTTATCCGCGCAGCGTGCTCACGTTTTGACTGCATAGAGGCTACACGCACGGACCGTGCTGGACCCTCACCGCGCCCCTGAAGACCCCTCTCAGCGATGACAACAAGCCGAAACGGCGTCCTAAAGGCAACAAGTTTTACACTATTACACTGCACGGATTACGCAAGGAGGAGAAAGAAAGGGCGAAGCGGAGAGAGCGAGGTGGAGGGGGGATGGAGGAGGGAGGGAGGAAGCGAGACAAGATGCGAGAGGGGTGGCCGGCTAGACGTTTGTGTTCGGTGCTCGAGGAGCAGATGGATAGGGGAGGGGGAGGGCAAGGTCAGAGGTGGGGCCGCATAGCTTCCGTGTTGCAGAGAAGCACTTTATCCGGAGAACGGGCGCAGACAGAGGGGCTGACAGACAGATTGACACACACACACACACACACACACACACACACACACACACACACACACCCCGAAGACACGGAGGAGCATGACGCGACCCAGAGGGTTGTTAGCGACGCGATGACAGCAAAAGCTCGGCCGATTTGCATTACACATGTGGGCCAGGGAGACGTTTGCGGGCGACGGCGCAGAACAAATGGACGCGGTGAGAGAGACAGAGAGAGAGATGGGGGGGGGGGGGAGGCAAGGGTGGTGAAGGGTGTTGTGGGACTGCAAGCGCCCAGCCCGCGGTGGACCGACAACAAAGCTAACGGAATCCCGTGTTGTATCTGTCTGCCTACTGCGCCCCCACCTGCCACACGAGGGGGTGTGTCCCGGCAAAGGTTAGGCCGCGCTCACAGCGAGAGAGAAAGAGAGAGAGAGAGAGAGAGAGAGAGAGAGAGAGAGAGAGAGAGAGAGAGAGAGAGAGAGAGAGAGAGAGAGAGAGGGGGGGCGGGGAGGGGGGGGGGGGTCGCGCAGCGGCAGTGACAAGTCGCCATCAATCAGACACATTTTAATAACAACAACTACTGGGACCGCGACCACAATATTACTCTCCGGAGGGCGCGGCGAGGCGAAGCAGGCCCGAAGGGGTTGTCGGCGGACCTGGCGGGGCCGGGGAGTCCCACAGGGTCCCACAGGGTCCCACCCGGCGTGCAGCTCCCCGGCACCGCCAAGGGCGCGGCCACGGCGCGGCCACAGCACCACCTAATATTTGCGGAACATAAATTTTGGGGGAATACTACAAGAATGAGTGCAATGTTACGAAAAAAATACGTCATCATAGAGACGACGGCGGAGGCGGTGGTGGTAGTGGCGGTAGTGGTGGTGGCGGCCGGTGCCGACGAGGGAGGCGGGCGGCCGGGCACAGGCAGGGGTGGGCGGCTGCCAACCCACAAGAAAGGCCCATAAATACGCGGCAGTGATAACATTTTGTAAAGGCTCTTTTATTTGGTGTCGTTGGCACAAAGAGAGAGAGAGAGAGAGAGAGAGAGAGAGAGAGAGAGAGAGAGAGAGAGAGAGAGAGAGAGAGAGAGCGACAGGGCATAGGGGTTATTGCGGTAGGTATTTATCACGGCGGCGGAATGGCGTGATAACTCAAGTTGCTCCTAATAACTGGTTCAACCTCACTTTTACCTCCAGTGTGACCCTCGTCGCTGCTCCTCCTGCCCACCTATCCAGAGCTGGGGAAAGAAGAGCCTCTCTCTCTCTCTCTCTCTCTCTCTCTCTCTCTCTCTCTCTCTCTCTCTCTCTCTCTCTCTCTCTCTCTCTCTCTCTCTCTCTCTCTCTCTCCCCCTCCCTTCCTCCTCCCCCGCAGACGGCCCGGCGCCAACGCGGTGCCACTTTCGCAGCAGATTACCTCAGCGTTTCGCACCTCGCGGGAAGCGGATTGCCTAACATGATGACATCTCCCCCCCCCCCCCCCCCCTCCCCTCTCCCGGCTGCTTACGCCTCTGCTCTCGGCTTTCCCTTTCGTTTACCCCTCCTCTACCCTTGGTTTTCTTTGCTTTCCTAGGGGTTGGAGGAAAGGGGGGGGGGGGGAGGAAAGGTGAAAATGGGACGACGGGGGGCGGCGAGGGAGGGACGAGGAGGAGGGCGGGGGAGAGAAACAAATGGAAACATAAGAAGCGACGGCGAACGCGCAGCGCGCTGATCCGTATGCATGGAAAACAAATCCTCCTCATATCTTCAAACAGGCGCCCCTCCCCTCCCCGCCGCCAGGGAAGGGCAGGGCAGGGTCTCGACGTGAAGCGATCCGCTGGACACAAGGGGCCCGCCTGCAAATCCCCACCGCCAGGGCGAGGCGACCCGGGGAGGAGGGGTGCGGGGCGGCCGACGGCCTCCCTCTCCTGTCGTGCCCCTCCCCGCCGAACTGACCATCACGCCATTGTCAAAACACCAACTGAATGTGAAGGCCCTCTCCTCCTTGCTGAGCGGCAGGGCGGCAGGGGGACGGCGGCAAGGAGCGGAGAGTTATGGGTGGGCTAAAGCGACGGCGGCCGGCGGCGGACAGGACACACCATTCCGCCAACTTTATATCGCGGGGCACAAGGCCGGAGTGGGCGGGCGGCGGCCGGCCGCGGTGCGGTGCTGTCCGGTCTGCGCCCGGTGCAGCCAGCCGACCTCCGGACCCACGACGACTAAACCAATCGAGTTTGGCCCAAACCCTTTGCCGGCTTACCACTGCTGCCCGCACTCGTAATGTCCGCTTCCCCAAATCCCTCCCGGCCCCATACGGAAAAGTGAATATAATTTTCACGTGCGCGCCGCCGCGCCGCCCTCCGCAGATGGGGAGAGGCGGGGGCCGGGCCTGCGGGGCCTGCGGGGCCTGCGGGCGTGCCCACCCCCACGAGCCCCGTGAGGGGTAGGCTGTCCTGGACGCACGGGGGCGTTCGGGTTGCCTACCCAGTCTTCGTAAGGGGCCATGCCATGCAAAGCCATTAGCGCGGGGTCACCAACGCAGGTCACCAACAAACCTACACGGTCAATTACAAATTGTCTTCCTGCTTTATCGTTCGTGCAGCCTCGCGGGGACGCCTATAGGAAGCATAGCGACGGCCACAGTCACAGGGCATGACCCTCTCAAAGTCCCTCGGCCATCAAGGGGGAGGACAGCACAGCCCAGCAGGGCGGGGCGGGACGGGACGGCGACACACTAACAGTCAGCTCTCGGCATGCTCGGGCACCGCCGGCCCGGACACCCGCCAGCCCTTACCGGGGCTCCACAGCCAGCGCTCCGCAGCGCTCCGCCGGGGGTCGGAAGGGTTGTGGAGCTTGCAGCTTTATCAGTCGTTATTGCTCGCTACAAACGGTGCGATGGCACGGCGGCTCGGCGCACAAGACGCTCGCTCCTCCTCCTACTCCGCACACACCAGTCTTTTTATCTACGAACTAACATAATTAAAGTACAAGCGGCGCGTAATTTCACTTAATTAAATTCCCTTTTCCTTCGGACGGAGACAGTAGGAGACAGTGGAGAGAGAGAGAGAGAGAGAGAGAGAGAGAGAGAGAGAGAGAGAGAGAGAGAGAGAGAGAGAGAGACGATATGAACTTTTTCCACCCAATGAACATTAAAACTCGGCGTTTAATTTCATCAGAGGATCTAAGAGAGATTTTAACCATAAAAAATGCGGACGACAAGGAGAAAAGTGATGCCACAATGAGACGGCAGGAGGAAGCCGCGCTTTATAAAAGAATCTAGAAGCCGGCGGCGGCGGCGGGGGACGGGGGAGGGGGCGGCCGGGGCCGGGGCCGACAACTCACCGAGATAGGCGATCTCCCCCCGCCGGGCCCCGCCGGCCCGGAGAGGCCAGAGGTGCCGCACTTCTCACCTCGGATTTGCCGCGCGATTTCTCATGCCGACAAAAGAGGGGGCGGCGGCGGCGCCATCACTTCCGGGCGCCCTTTTTCAATCGGCGGATCACACGGCCAGCCAATAATTGGACGCGATGGCCGCCTGTCTGTCTTAATTACGTCCAGCGCGACACGGATACGAGTGCCCTTTTAATCGGCAGCGGCAAGGGGGAGGGGAGGCGGGGGCGACTTTGTGGCCCTAACGAATAGTGACTCTCTGCCGGCGTTAATCCGATTAACGGAGAGTGCGGCCATCCGTCTCTCTCGCACTCGCGGGGCAAACAGCAGCACGCAGCAGCGGCGGGCTCCCGCAGGGGCGACAGAGTGCCCAGGAGCGAGAGAGAGAGAGAGAGAGAGAGAGAGAGAGAGAGAGAGAGAGAGAGAGAGAGAGAGAGAGAGAGAGAGAGAGAGAGAGAGAGAGAGAGAGAGAGAGAGAGAGAGAGAGAGAGGGGGGGGGGACCGTCGCGATGACCCCGCCCCGCCATGCCGTGACACCCCGCTGACGGCACGGCACGATGGCACGGGCCAGCGCGCTCAGCGGGGCAAAAATCAGAAGGACACACAGACACTCACACACACACACACTCACAAGCTGTACGCAGGGAGGGAGGCGCACGACTGCGCAAGAGACCGCGAGACTCACGAGACCCGAGAGACCGCAGTCTGCAAATCACTTACCTGCAACAGAACAGAACACGCGCTTTAGACGTAAACTCAAGCGCACGTACAAATGAGAACCATCGCCTGCCCCTCCCCGTCAAAACAAAAAAATTACATATACGACAAAGTCGCAAGGCCACAGATAAACGAGCAGGATTAAGGGCACTCGCGGAAAAGGAAAGGGTTACACGAAGCAAGAGAGAAAGGGTTGGAGACGGCATACAGACGGAGGGATAAATCTGCTACACCGCCCCGACAACTCTTCATCAATCAAAGGAGACAAAAGTCGACTCGGTGCACAATTGCTCTAATCCCAAGATCCTGCCACCCACCAACCCACGCGCAGAGCCGGGTTAGGAGCCGGGTCTGGCTTTCGCGTGCAAAGGACTCCCGACCCGTGTCGACTCTTTCCCTATCGAACAAGACGACAAAAATGAGAAATTTGTCCAATTACTCCCACAAGAAAAGAAAGTTTTGTTTTTGTTTGTTCCCCACGAGAGTCGAGCGCGTCTACTAAAAGGGGTCGCCCGCGCTGCGCGCAGTGGTCCAGATTGTCTCATCTCCCCGGCTGGAGCCCAGCTGGAGAGCAGACTCCAGCAGAGTGCGCTTCTCCGCACCCCCATCCCCCGCCCCCACCAACGCCCGCATCTCTTCCTTAACGCCACAAAAATTTCAGCCGCAAATCGCACACCTTTACTTCTAAGAGAAAGTGCGAGGTTTTGGGGGGACGACAAGTAGAACGAGGCCCATCACCATCACTGCCAGCAGGGCATAGGCAGGCGGCCTTTAGGCCCTTCAGGCCCCCGCCGCTGCAGCCCTTCCCACGGCCGGCCGGACATGTAACCGAACTTTCCGGGGGGAGGGGAGCGGGCGGGGCAGCATGCCGCCACACCGTGGCCACACCGCACAGGCCACAAACTTCCGACCGCCGAAGCAGCAGCAGCAGCAGCAGCAGCAGCAGCAGCAGCACGGCAGACGACGCTTGCCAACGCTGCGGGGCGGAGCGCGGAGCGGTGATCTTAGCGGCGAAAAGGCAAGGAGACGGCGGGCGGCAGCCCCGGGGCCAAAGCCTACGGGATCATCTTTTATCTTTGTTTTCGTGCGCTGCTCGCATGGCTAGGCGCGCCCCGCCGGGCCCGGCCCACCGTGGCCCTTTTACGCTTTGAGGGCGGCGAGGCCGCAGGGGCCGCCACTTCCTGGCAGAAACTCGTTGACAGTGCGGCGGCGGGGGCGGCGGGGGCGGCGGGGGCGGCGGGGGCGGCCGCCGGAGCCCCTCGGGCCCCCAGCAGCAGCAGCAGCAGCAGCAGATATTGACCGCACGCCGACCGGCCTCTGCGGATGACAACGCAGGAAGGAAACGGCTGACAATCATCACAGCCACCGCACCCCGCCCGGCCCGGCCCGGCCACCGGAAACAGCGAGGGCCAAAGCGAGTCGAAAACTACGTGGCCGTGTGGCGTGAGCAAGTGGTGGAAAACCAAATGTGTGTTGGAGGCGAGGCGGGCGAGGCTCCACCGACACACCCACACGGCCGCTCCGATCAGTTAGAGCCAGAGATAGGTGGCGGCGCTAAGCATGCGGGCGGCCCGAGGGGCGGGCTGGGGGCGGGCCGGGGGCGGGATCTGGGGGGCGGACTAGACGCGCCGCCTCCCCTCCGCCCCCGGCCGCCCCCGGCCCGCCCCCGGGAGCGCGGGCTTGCGGCGTTAAAACTAACGCCTCGGCTCATGCATAACCGCACCGGCGCCAAACCTTAAGCCCACCTCATTTTTCCACACATGAGGAGGAACGGAACGAACCAACGTGCGGCCGGCGCGGGGTAAGCGTGTGTGGGCGCGTGTGTCCCATCCAATACTAGAGAGCGAGAGAGAGAGGGAGAAAGAGGAAGGGCTGCACTTGCCAAAAGAGGGACGGAGACAAGATTGCGCGCTAACACGCCAATACTATCTTATTCATGAGTGCGATAAGAACTTCCGCGACGCGCGCGCGTGTGTGTGTACACGTGTGTGTGTGTGTGTGTGTGTGTGCGTGTGTGCGTGGCGTATGCGCGCGATGCGAAGAGGGCTCACGCGCAATTTGTGTTCCCGCGCTGGAGGGGCGGCGAAAATTACTCAAAACAGAACGGCCAATTTTGTCAACGAGTTTCCGCGCGCTCGTCGTCTCAGAATAGCGCCAAGGAAAAAGAAGAGAAAGACAGAGAAGAGAGAGAGAGAGAGAGAGGAGAGAGAGAGAGAGAGAGAGAGAGAGAGGGGGGGGAGAGACCAGAGAGTCATAACATGCGGGAGAAAGACGAGGACGAGACTATGAGGCACGGACAGCGCGGGCATCCATTCATTATGCAAACCGATAGCCCCGGTGGGGTCCGTCACACACACGGCGGGAGGCCTGCCGGGGCCTGCCTGTGTGCACACGGCCCCGTGAGGGTAGGCAGCCCAGGCGCACTCACGCGGGCGGGATGCCTAACCCTCCAGGCGCCCTCTCAGGGCGGCGGGAACTTTTCCCGGCACGATTCAGACACGAATTCGCCCATCCTCATATTATTCCTCCAAGTTCCGTGCGATTACTGGCCGATAGGCACCTGCTCCCAGCTCCACAGGTAAACGACAGGTAACTCAATCCCGGGGTTGTAACGTGACCAGGCCGAGACCACACAGACCCCCGCCACTCACACGAAGCCCGACATTGTCGTGTCCCTCTCCCTCTCACCTTCGCCCCCTTCTATGTCTCCCTCTCTCTCTCACTCTCTGTCCCTTCCCCTAGGCGGCACGCTCGTCCGCTCCCACGCCTGCACTTGACCCCTCTCACATATACACACTCTCGGCAACAATTTTCCCGCCGCGGGACGCAACGAACGGCACCCACAGACTAGAACACACATTCGAGACGAACTCCCACCAGGGGCTGTCCGCCAAGTTTAAAATGTCCTCGCAGGGGACCCCCCGCGAGCGCACTCACGAACGCCTTGAATCTCGTCCGGGCATCGCTTCGAAAAATCAGTGCACGCAAATAATTTGCAAGAAATGTAATTGTATCTGGCGTACACGGGCGGCGCGGGGCGGCAGCGCCAGTGCCCGTGTACATGCGCCGGCCGTCCCTCCGGCCCGTCCCTCCGGCCCGGCCCTCCGGCAGGCTGCGCAGCCACTTGCGGGATGTCACATGTTTCACAGAGCCCCTCCCTGCCCGGAGCCCGCCGGAGCCCGCCGGAGCCCGCCGAGCCGCGAGAGCTTCTTTACGATCGTCAACCCGATATCGCTTTAAACTGCACCAGGCTGCTTGTCAATGCGACTGCTCGGGTCGCTCCTTACCTCGCCGAGCTCGCCGCAGCGCCGGCCGCCGACGGCGCGGTGGTCCTGGCGACGGGCCGGAGCAGCGAGCGCGCCGGAATAGAGCGCGGGTTCAAACACCCCGAATTTCGCTCCCTTTTTTATTCGCCTTATACGCGGAAAAAGACGCCGCGCCGCACGACTTTCTGCTCCGCGGGCGCATTTTTAAAAAGAATTTCGTCTAGACGTGTGGCAAAGCCGTGCGACAGGGCGTGCGACACAAACCGTGCCACGTCAGGGAGATAAAGGTGAATAAAAGAAGAGCCCCAATGACGGCCGTGGCGGGGAGAGGCGCTGGCTGCTGGTTATTTAATGATCGCTGCACGGCGCCACGTACGTACCAACCAACCAACGGTAAGTTGAGATGAGGGCACCGCACCAACCAGCCACGGCGGGCCGGGGCCGGGGCCGGGGCCGGGACTGGACGGGGGCTCAATGTATGATATAGCACACGCCACTTGCTTTTTGCACCGAATAATATAAGTTTCAGACCGCAGCCCAAGCCGCAGTCTCTTACTCGAAAAATTTTCTCGGGATCTTCACGTCTCTGGAATTCTCAACAATAAAATTTTTCCCCAATAATTGTAATAAAAAGAAGACTTTGCTGACGCGAAGGATAAGTTTTCACATTCACACTCATTTCTTTTCCATCTGATTTTGTTCTTTATTTTATTTATTATTATTTTTTACGATGTGGGTATGCCTGTAAACGAGTGGTATCCGAGGACCTTTGTCCTCCCCTCGCAGAGTACTGCCCACACTACTACTACTACTCCTACTCGACTCGGCTGGAGCTCACGGCTCGGCTCACCCCGCCACGCTGCCGCTGCCGCCACCGCCGCCGCCACCACCGCGCCGAGCACAGCTGTGGACCGCATTACGGCACGCGCCGCCCCGCAAGTCCACGCGACCGCCACGCGAGATGCGTGAATCCAGTCCGAGGCTCGTTAGGCCCCCGCGGCCCCTCCCCTCGCCATGCAGATGAGCCCTCATTGCCATTCTTAGCGACGCGCGCGACAGACATATCACTGGCACGCCGCCCCGCCGCGCCACGGGGTCGTGTAATTTGTGCCATAATGCGGTGTGTGCGGCGGCAGCGGTGGTTCGACGGCGGGGTGACTTCCACACACACACACACACACATGCGCGCGCGCGTACACACACACAGCGCATCATCCCTACCTGATGAATGTGGATGCAGTGCAGATGACGGCATCCTGGTCAGGGGTGTGTGCGTGTGTGTGTGTGTCACTATGTGGCGAATCACACATCGGGTGTGTGAAGTACATAGTGTGCTAGACGTCCAGCACACGCATACACACACACACACGTCGTCCACACTATCGTCCTTCTGACACATCCTCATATCTGCGGCGGCGCGCACTGCCGCTACAGTAGTTCTATCTCCGATACATGAAATAATGAATGATGATTTAACAGGCTCTTCTTGGGGTCTCGGGTCTCTGCTGCTGCTTCGCAAGAAGTTTTCCGCCCCCCACCGTCACCGCCGCCGCCGCCGCCGCCGCCGCCACCCCTGAGTGCACTTATAACGCGCATAACAGGTCGTCTCGGCGCGGCGACACCAGCAGGAGGTGAGAGAAAAGTCATAACCAGCGATAACCAGCCAGGCAGGCAGCCAGCCGGCACACTACGCCACGCCACGCCGCCTGGAGCTGGGCGCGCTCGGCGCGGACACATGCGCATTAGGACACTTATTATGTCACCATCAAACAAGTCACGAGGGGTGTGAATGCCAGTGAATGCCCGCCGGAGAGGGTGCCGACGAGCGCTGCGCTGCACGCCACGCCACGCCACGGCTCCCAAACAGAGCCCGCGAAAAACCGGCCAACTGCACTGCGGCGCGGCCCGAGTTGCGGGGACCACGGGACGCAGCCGACGGGGCGGGGCGGGGCGGGCCGTGATATGGACACGTCCCCGCACAGTGGCAGCGGCAGCGGGCGGCAAGCGGTGAGCATCGGTTTCCCTATTTCACACAATATATTCCGTGCAAAACCAACAAAATGACAGAGCAGCAGCTGCCGCCGCGCCTCCCCGCGGCACGAGCGGTAGCAGGAGGGGGGGGGGGGCGTCCCTAAGCGGGGAGCGCTCAATACAACGCGCCCGCCCGACGCCAATCTGAATCAAACGCCACCAGCCTCTCCTCTTCCTTTTCCCGCGCGCAGATGGAGCGAATTCCACGCGCGGCGACCCGCCACGACCCGCCGCCCCTTTAGGGCCCAACATAAAGGGCGTGTCGACACACCAAAGCGATGGCCCGAAAGCGACCCAAATTTATTTCCGTACAATTCCGTGCGACCGTGACTAATAATGATAAAGTTGAAAAATTTTTAAGACAAATTTTTTTTCAACACTACTTTAATTATATTTTAGAATGACTTTTTTTTGTCAAGACCAAGTTGAAAAATGTAGAAGACAATTTTTTTCAACGCAACTTAAATTATATATTAGGGTGACTTTTTTTTTTGTCAGGACAGAAAGGTCTGCCTGGCTGGAACAGAGCGCAGTCAGCTCCCTTGATCTGCACCCCCCAGCAGACCGACCACTGACCAGCACAGCACAGCTGAGGGCAGAGCCTCGGCGGACCGGAGCGGACCGGACCGCGGGGTGACTGCTGCTGCTGCTGCTGCCGCCACGGCAAACACAAGCCGTGGCGAACGCACTCTGCCACCGGAGCGAATTCGGCTTCGTCAAAACAACGACGGCTGCGCTGGGTAACGAGACCTAATCTCATTGCGGGCAGCATCGGGCCAGCGCTGGGCAGCCCAGACACTTGCAGCCGCGCTACCGAATAAATCTCCCCGTGATCACCATCCTTCACCGTGAGCGTATATGGCACGGGGGTAAACATGTCGTCCGCACACACACGCTCGCACACACACAAACGCACGCACACAGGAAAGCCAACGACCGAGCCAACAGCACAGAGAAAGAGAGAGAGCTCATTGAAATTGTAAAAACAAAAGGGATCTAGAAAAATGTAAAGTGGCTAAGCAGCGCTTTTGTCCCCGCTGTTATGTCTCTTTTGCCAAGTCATATTGTGCCGCCCGGCCGCCGCTGGCAGGCACGGCCAGGCTCGGCCACTGGGAGGTGCCGCGCATGCGGACTTGGCGGGAACAGGGAGTTGGTTTCCCTGCCGCTGATAGTGCCACATTTCCGCAGAGCATTTCCGCCAGGATGTGCCGCCGATGGCAGGCAGAGTCAACACAAGGTCTGCGCATCCAATAACGATGAAACCAGCAGTGAAACGAAGGCAACAGGCAGCAGACCAGCAACCCGAAGTATACGAAAGGCACTCCGGGGCCTGACAACCCAAACTTTCCAATATATCCAAAGTGGATTACACTCGGCTAACGCGCGACTCCCGAAACGCTGTATAAATCCCCCAACAATAAAAGACTTTGGACGCGGAGAGCGGCAGAGCGGACCGCACAGATAAACCTCGATTCATCGAACCCCCGCCCTGCCCTGCCCTGCCCCGCCCTGCCCGGATCATCCCCACTTGATCTCGCACCCACATATTAAAAAGACAGACGCGCATTCTTTCTTGCCTCGCCTCCGTGGCCATCCAAGGAGAAGAGGCAACTTATTGAAGCCCGGTCGCCGCCTTGGCGCTCCGCCGCGCGCGATTTCCTCCTTTTATATGGAAAGCAGGCCGTACAATGGCGGGGAGAGGACAACCCCAATAACAACACCCTTTCAGTTTACGGACTGGTGAATATCGCGAAGATTATTCGCAGGCAGATATTGACAAGATGACGGGCAGACAAGATATACACCAAACAATACAACGGGCATGCACACACATGCACGTGCGCTACGATTTAAATATAAAAGCACATAGACCGGAGAGCGGGTTATTCACACACCAAACGTGCAAGGAGGAAGGAGAGTATGTGCGACAAAAGCATCAAGAGCTAGTACAGCTGGCAAAGAAATATTCACAGACACATGACTCGAGTGAGGCGAAACGGGTATATGCAAGCCCACATGTCCCGAGTCAGCGGCAAGTTGTCATCCCGGTGAGCCTCAGCCAGGCACGGCCACACCAGCCACAGTGAGGCACAACCACAAATCAAACAAGAATAGTAAAAAGTCCGATGATGGCGTTACCTTGGTCGAGACGGCTTTTGGCGAGGCCCGCCGGGACGCTGGCGAAGCGGTAGGCCGGCCCCAGGCCAAGTCCGAGTCCGAAGCCAAACGCCTCGGGCCCGCAGCGGCCAAGCGGCCCGACTACACAGAGAACACACAGCGTTCTAAGCAAGACAAAGCACAACTTCACCTACTCGCACCCCTCGTGCGCAACAACACAGTTTTTGTGCTGCGGTGTGCTGTACTTTGCAGGCGTGGCAGCACATTCTGCTGCCACCTCCCTAGGCCCCTACGATCTTACGTTGGCGGCAGGTGCAGCGCGCACACAGGGCGCTATCGGAATACATGCATCGATTAGACGCGGCTAGCATCGCACGTATGAGCATTACGGCAGTGCGCAAGCTACTGTCCAACACTGAGAGGGGGTTTCAGACGCACTGAAAGTCAGTGCCTGCCATGGGGTTCCCCCCACTGCACTGACTGAAAGGGAGCTCCGCACTGCTGAAAGGGAGCTCCCCACTGACTGAAAGGGAGCTCCCCACTGACTGAAAGGAAGCTCCCAACTGCCTGAAAGGAAACTCCCCACTGACTGAAAGGGAGCTCCCCACTGACTGAAAGGGAGCTCCCCACTGAAAGGGAGCTCCCCACTGACTGAAAGGGAGCTCCCCACTGACTGAAAGGAAACTCCCCACTGGCTGAAAGGGGGCTACGCCGGACACGGCGCGCGTCATTCTCACCTCGCCCACTCTAGAGATTTAGGAAGTTTGTCGGCGCGGTGTGTCGTGCGGTGGAACTTGCACATTGTGCCGACCTTGGACTTATACTGCTTAATGGTTTAATTGACTGCGCATCCGGGACGGTATAACCATAAACGGTCCAGCCATCTGTCTGTGTCAGCTTTCCCGGCCGGCACTTTCGTCGGCCACAGACACAGCCGGAGCAGGCAACAGACGGCCACAGACTCGCCAGCAGCCTCGTCTTCATTTTCATTCCAGGCCCAAAATACTACTATCGGTCCCGCAAAGACTGCGTGAATTCAAGCGGCCCGCGCAGAGCCGCGGCCTAGATGTTGGGATGATGAATCATTCGGCACGTGCGGGGCGTGGCGGGGCGTGGCGTGGCGTGGCGTGGCGCGCACGGCGGACAGGGCCTGACTGACGCCTATTACTCACAGCGCACGGCCTCATCGGAGCGGGGCGTCACGAAAAGCGTGTTACAGGATGCATTCGGTGCCGCTGCTGCCGCTGCGCCCTTGTTTCCTCCGCTGGGCCCTCGCGCGGTGAAAAACAAGGAAGCAGCCAGCGGCAGGGTGACGACAGCAGCAACCGCAGTACCGAGTAACGTAAACCACTTAATTCCCCTACAGTTTTACTGCCCCCCGTACGCTCTTCGCCGTAACGGCGTACAGAGGGGGGGGGGGGGGCACGGCGAGGCGGGGCCTGCGCGCACCAATGGCCGGCGGGCGCGGCGCTCTCTGGCGGCGCGGCCCGGAATCGCTTTGGCGTCCAGCCACCCACACATTCCCTGGCGGTTATGGCCGCACCATTTCTTTGGCCGCCCACAGCACCTTGCGTTACCCCCCCCCCCCCCCCCCCCCGCCTATCCTGCAGCAGGAGGGCCTTGTCTGCCAGCCTTGCCTGCTAGCCCCGTCAGGCCCCGTCAGGGCAGAGGGCATTCGCGTTGAGCTCAGCTCCCCACGATTCGTTCTCTGGACGTTTTCGCGTCCATTTCGGGACGGGGACCGCGGCGCTATGCAGCCGCTGTGCAGCCACCGAGCCACCGGAGCGTCGTCCGGAGCTGGCTGACAGCTAAATTCAACTCGGTTGTCTTCCCCGGCGTTTCCGGACGAGAGCCCAACTCCCCACCTATTACTCCCAACACTACCCCCCCCCCCCCCCCCCCCGACATAGTACTGCTAGAGAGCCTCAACAGATTTGCATTATATAGGGGGCGCCGTAAAATTATTTCCCCTCGTCCACTCACTCTCCCACCCGCACAAAGTAAAAGGTGTGTGGAAAGGCCAGCGAACCTCGGGTAAAACAAGACGAGCCCCGGCAGCGGCTGCGCGTGCGACAAAGACACCACCCGATCGCTCTCGCTCTGGCATCATGAATAACCAACCCACTTGGTGCACGCCGATACCGCCGGAAGTGGCGGCTGTATACTGCGTTTCCCGAGACTATTATGCCGTTACAATCGGCCCTAAACTGGAGGGCTCGGCGGCGTGCGCTGTAGCGACATGCTCCGGGAATTAGGGGCGTGCGGCGTGCGGACACATCATCGGCCGGACGCCTGCTCGCCCGGTATTCGAACCCACAACGACATCTCCAACGGTATTCGAACCCGCGGCTCCGAACCTGCAGACACGCCTCCGGCCCTCGTGGCGCCGAGCGGCGGCGGCGGCGTAGCAGGGACGCGTTGTAAACAGGCGGCAGACTCCTTACCGAGGTGCTAATGCACACGCCCCCGTACAATAAGGGGCCACTGGGCCCCAGATGGGGTCTTATCTCGGCGGGGCCCCGAGCGGGGATCTTGGCCGGGGCCAGCAGCCGACACAGGACAGGGAGCGTGCGGTCAGCAGAGTGTATTGTGTTGCCAACAAGATCCTCCACCACTTCGTTTTCTTCATTTTTGTCGTCGTCATCCTCCGTCTTCATGCTCCTCTCGTTTCCCAGTCTCGCTCCACGTCGGCTTGCCTCTTCACCAGGTTCCTCTGCTCGGTCCTCACCCAGGCACTCTTCACCCCCGGGTCTTCTCCCCTCTTCCCGGCCGTCCTCGCTCCAAGTCCTCGGGTGCCCGGCTCCAGGTCGTCGCCACTGTCGTCTTGCTCCGGGTCCTCGCCATCGCCACCGCCGTCCTGCTCCGGTCCTCGCCGCTGACGTCCTGCTCCTTGCTGTCATCGCCCTGCTGCAGGTCCTCAGATGTCCTCTCCGCAGATCCTCGCCGCCGACGTCCTGCTCCTCACCCTCGTCGTCCTGCCCAGGTCCTCGCCACCTACGTCCTGCTTCTCGCCGTCGTCATCCTGCTGCAGGTCCTCAGATGTCCTGCCCAGATCCTCGCGACCACCGTCCTGCTGCAGGTCCTCAGATGTCCTGGCCAGATCCTCGCCGTCGTCGTCCTGCCCAGGTCCTCGCCACCTACGTCCTGCTCCTCGCCGTCGTCGTCCTGCTGCAGGTCCTCAGATGTCCTGCCCAGGTCCTCGCCGCCTACGTCCTGCTCCTCGCCATCGTCGTCCTGCTGCAGGTCCTCAGATGTCCTGCCCAGGTCCTCGCCGCCTCCCTCGGCTCACGTTGACGCCGGAAGCTGCGGTGGATCACCGTGCGTCCAGGTCACCAACACAGCTGGGCCCCCCGTGCGGTGGGGCGAAGCAGCGACGCGCGCAGAGAGAGATGGAGGGCGAAAGGAGAGCGAGAGACACGGGGAGGAGGGGAGAGCAAAAGAGAGATGCGGAGCAAAACGAGGAGCAGATGCAGCCAGGTGCGCGAGGCGCTTCGATTCACAATTCATTCCGACGACAAACCGAGAGCGGCGCAACAGGACCACGACGCGATATGTGCGCGCGCATTCAGAATCAATCATCGCGCCGGCAACATGCACGGACGATGTCATCTCACACACCGCAACAAAACAAGCAGCGCACGCACACGCACACACGCACACCGGTAGAGTTCGGCCCGATCGCCTCTCCAGTTACAAGCCCCCCTCAACAAGGCCGGTCCGGGCGCAAGCGCCGTGACGCAGAGCGCAGAGGGTGTCGTGCACAAACCACGTGACGCACAGCTTACGGACGGCCCCCGCCGGGCCGCAGAGGGTGTCGTGCACAAACCACGTGACGCACAGCTTACGGACGGCCCCCACCGGGACGCAGAGGGTGTCGTGCACAAACCACGTGACGCACAGCTTACGGACGGCCCCCGCCGGGACGCAGAGGGTGTCGTGCACAAACCACGTGACGCACAGCTTACGGACGGCCCCCACCGGGCCGCAGAGGGTGTCGTGCACAAACCACGTGACGCACAGCTTACGGACGGCCCCCGCCGGGCCGCAGAGGGTGTCGTGCACAAACCACGTGACGCACAGCTTACGGACGGCCCCTCGCCGGACCGCGCGGATTGCCTTAGCGGTGGTGGTTTCGGTGGTGCAGTGAGTTGTGTCGGCCCGTCCGGTGCGACAAGGTGCGGCCCGGGCCCGGGGTGCAACAAGGACAGCAGCAGCTGCTTGCTCATCGTCGTCAGCATGTCCGCACCGCCCGCCCCTCGGTCCGCCCTGGCCCGTCGGACAAACACCGGCGCAGCCACGGGTACCGTGCTCCTCGCAGCGCAGGAGGCAAAAAGGATTTACACATCGCTGTGCTGCTGGATGGAGTGGTTGTCTGGAATCGATTCACACGCCGCGCGCACTCCACGGTGTACGAAAATAAAAGTTTGGCCCGGCGAGCAGCGCCGCCTGGCCCCCTGGCCCCCTGCATGCCAGGCGAGGCGATGCGGACTGTGCCCGACTGTGGGTCAATGGCAATCCCAAACATCCGCCCCGTAAGCCAATTGACTGCGGCGGCCCACAAAGCACGGCGACAAGCTCAGAAAGCTACTTACACCGCGCTGCTGCCCGGCCCGCTGCTGCCGCTGCCGCTGCTGCTACTGCTGCCGCCGCTGCAGCGGGGGGCGGCCGGCAGCCGCACCAACCCTTCCGCTCGCCGCGCAAAGCCCCGAATCCAATCAACAGCGGGGTGGACATCGTCCACTCGACGCTGCTTTTACCCGGCCGGGCGAGCGCGGCCAGCGGTGGTCTGGGGGCTGGGGGGAGCTCGCCGTCAGCGACACCACGGCCAAGCCAACGCCCCGCGGCGCTCACACTTTTCGATACACTCCTGGCCGCCGTCAGGCAGAGCATAGCGCGCCCGCACAGCAGCCATAGCAGCCTCCAGCGGGGGAGGCAAAAATGCCTTTTCGGTGAGCCGTCTGGGGACAAGTGAAGGCATCACGGTGCTAAACAAACTGGGGTGTCAGCCGAGGACCGCACTTCCTCGGCATTGTGTGCACCCGGGCGCTGCTGCTGCTGCTGCTGCTGCTGCCGCATGCCGCCTTGGACCTGACATCATCATTGGCCCTCGGTGACGAGCCGAGCCGAGCCGGGCAGCCAGGTAAAGGCTGCGCGCCGGAACCGAGCCGAGCCGGGCCTCCGGGGGCCTGGCCTGCCTCCGGGAGCCGGCCGGCAAGCTGACCGGAGCCGAGCCACGCACACCTGGGCTCAGGCTGGGCTAGGGCCCCCGCCAGGGACCCCGCCAGGACCGTGAGCGGGCGATCGAGCTTCAGCTCAGGGGCATAACACCTTTACACGCACAAAATAAAATACCGAATGAATAAAACCCGCACGACAGGCGGCCATCAAACGAGGGGACAGTCAATCAGGAGCGGCTACGAGATTTGTCACTTTTACTGCTGCCACCCGACAACGTCTCCAACATTTTTATTAATTTTCGGCCGCCGCGGCGAGAATGTCCGACGGGTATCAAAACAATAATAATTGTATTTTTCTTTTCTCTTCCAGCGAGCCGCATACTTGACGGAGGTTTGAAAAGTGACGGCTAACTAAGCTCGCATCGGATTCAAGGTCGCTTCCTGCGCTTACGGACGGGCCCGTTTCCACCAGACAGCTTGGCGACTTCGCGCCTCCTCCCCTCCCCTCCCTCCACCCCCGCCCGCCGCAATGCAGCTCCCAGGTTCGGCAGAGGTGTGAACTATTGTTCACTTCCCGTTACACACAAAGCCGACTGAGAACTGAGCCGCCCCAAGCCGCTTGGTCCAAGTCACTCTATGGAGGGGAGGGGAAGGGAGGGGGAGGATATAGACTACGACAGAGGAGGAGAGGGGGGGGGATACTTCTGTGGAAGCAGAATAGCGGCAACAGAATAAACTTATCCATCTTACCGCCGGCCGTGTAAACTTATAGCAAAACCGTTCTAACCTAAGTTAGATTAAATTCTTCACCTGATGCCGTGTATGAGGGGAAAGTGGGCCGGTGGCCGTGGGATTACGGTAAGCCGAGTGCCTCAAACAGCCCGGCGGCACCCATTCAAACCCACGAACCCGGAAAGGAAAGAGAGATTTCGGAAGCAGGACCCGTCTGTGTTTCGTCCTTTACCTCCTCACGAGGGCCGCGCAGGTCACGCGGAAGGGAATAATCACAACAAGGTCGCCGCTTTGCGCGCTCAGCTCAAGCGTTAACTCTGTTCTCAGAGTGCAGTTTCCTTCTGCTTGCTGGATTTTTATATGTATATACGTTTCTTCTTTTGCCCCGCTTTCAGAAGACGGTAGCATTTCAGAGGACAGCGGCGCACTCAGCAAGAGTGGAGGAGCAAGAATAAGGAATCCACCAAACAAAAATAACAGGTGCGGAGAATTTCCCTTGGTGAAGTTGGCCTCCCTGGACACGACACCGATCCGGCCCGGGGTGCTAAAAGACAGAAGGGGCTCGGAGCAGCGGCCGCAGAGCAGAAAGTAATTGAAAAGATTAAATTAGAAGTTGCTTAAAAAGGAGCCAGGTCACGGAGATTGCGACTCGGAATGGAGCGCGGAACCGGCCTTATCGCGTTACGCGTCGTCTGCTGAGCGTCGTCTGCTACAAGCACTTGACCAGCGCCTTGTTGCAAAGGCACTGCGCGAACAGCGCTTATCGCGAGGCGGTGAAAGTGGAGGAGGCGCAGCTGGATAGAAGGGGCGGCCGATTCTTAATTACAAAACGCACCATTCTTTCCTTTTTCTCACTCTTTTTTTTTGTTTTTTTCCCCCTTCCTGACTTTTCTTATTTTCGCTTCTTAGTGATGCTGCTAGCTTCTCTAATACTCCTCAGGAGGGGTAATTAACCGATTCAATAATTCATTAGCTTGAAACGTGAAATTGGGAGAAGAAAAAATCCAGTGCCAATCAAACGTCGCTCTCAAGCCGTTAGGCACATCCTGGTGGCAGCTCATTCTTGTTTGGATTCGCGTCTCCAAAATATTTTACTGTCGTTGTCGAAAGCACAGAACTCAAGTTTTTCCCTAAAATATAATTTACGATTAAAGACACAGTACAACAGATGCGGTGGGAAACGGATGTCAGGCTGGGGTGTTGGGGTAGCAGCGGGGAGCACTTCGGCTCCTTCCCGTTTTTCCACTTCACACCTTCGGAGATAGGAAGGAGGGAAAGGGCGTCGGGTGGCGAGAGAAGGCCAGAGGGGGAAAAAAAGTAAGAAATAAAGCCGATGATCATGAGCAAAGCGATGTAACGAGAGAGAAAAAGTGCTTTCATTATAATGAAGAGCGAAGGGCCCCTGCTAATTAGTCAACATTCATTAAGGCCCGCATCCCGACAGGGTCCCCGTTGGCGCCCCGCTTGGCCCTCGGCCTGGCCTTCGGCTTGGCCTCAGACAGGACAGGTGGCCTCTGCCCTGCGCGGACGCCTTCACCGATTTATCGTTTGCGGACGAGTGAAATCCTCCCTACTGCTGCACAAAAAGCCCCCGTCGCCACCCCTCTACCGGCGCAGCGCCGCCCCCGCAGCGCCGCCCCCGCCGTGCCGCCCCCACCGCGCCGCCAACCAGCCCGACAGCGACCACAAGTTTTGAGTTTGTCTGCAGGAGTCCAACACAATAGCCCCCGGGAGTTTGTTGCGAGCAACATTCCGCTTCGCGCCAGAACTGACGGCGGGGCGGGGGCTGCGCGGTCTGCGGCATGGCGTGGCGGGGTGTAAGTCCTGCAAAAGGGGTGTAGGGAGGCGCGAAAGGGCGCCCTCCTCGGTGCGGTCAGCTGGAGCGGCGCCAAATTTCAAAACGCTCCCCCTCCTCCCCTCCGCACAGATGTTTGCGGGACTCTATGCACGGCCACTGACCATATCATTTCATGTCGCAATTCTAAAAAATAAAAAAAAAAGAGAGAGGTACAAAAACAAGATAAACGCAAGAACGTCTAAGGTGGGGAATTTTTCTAGGATTCACAATTTCCTAGCATGAAATATAAACTAATCTAAAGAGGAAGAAAAGTCCAAATAATTTTTTTATTTAAAAAAAAAAGCCGACTGAAAAAAAGGAACGGTGGTTGTCTCCGGTGGGGGTAATTAATTTAGCGTGACAAAGGAAAGCTCGCAAGAAGGCGGCGGCCGCAGACTCAGCGACGCGCGCGAGAGCTTTAAAAATTACGCTTCTCAATTGAAAGAAAATGTCAACGAGAGAGAGAGAGAGAGAGAGAGAGAGAGAGAGAGAGAGAGAGAGTGGAGCGGGGAGGGATATGAGATGCACCCTGCTGCTTGGAAGCAGGTTGGCGAAGGAGACGGGGTGGGAGCGAGAGAGGGAGAGAGAGGCAGCGTCAAGTGCCCTACTCACCCCCGAGCGGCCCGAGCCCAGCCCAGAGGAGGCCAGATTAATGGGGTTTAAAGTCTATAGCTCAACTTTGATCTCGGTCCGGAGCGGGGGCCGCCCCCACCACGCCTCAAGGTATAAAGCTTAGCACGCACTACCCTATGCAAATTTCGCGGCCGCCGCGAAATAATATTAAAACGAGGCACCGGTGGCACCGAGTGGCACCAGCCGCGCGGCCAGAAGCGTGGCTCCAAAAAAAAATTCCCCCAAAGATCACGCCCTGGAATTCCCTTCGGTGAGCTGCGTGAGCTGGAAAGCAGGGGAGAAAGGGCAACTTTTGTAAGCTTGTGATCGACAGTTTCCGTCGCACATTGCATTTCCCGTATTCTCAACATAATGTGCACTGACGCTGCGCGCGCCGCTACCGAGAAGCGCGTGAGGACGACGCGTGCATGCTGCAGGTGAGCAGCCATCGGCAGCCATTTGCACACAATCCCAAACGTGCGGGGCCGGAGCGCAGATACGCTGCAAACAACGCTGACAGGAGGCCGCAAGCAACACAACCTGACCTAGCGCACACATGTGTGCGCACCAGGCATGCACCCTCCAAATTGGATTGGCCGAAAGACGAATTATCATCGCGATAATGACGAACAAAGCCGCAGGGCAGACCTTGAGCCTGGCCAACATATCACACAGACACACACGAGCGCGATATCCGTCCCTATACGGCGGTCGGAGAGGGGGGGAAATATACAAAACGGCGACATACACCCGCGAGGTTGGACAAAAAAAGGAAGTGTAATCCGCAATATGCACACAAACATCATGCCGCGTCACTTCTTTTTTTTTCTCTTTTCTTTTTTTCCTCGAGTCGACTAGCGGAGCACAGAAATGGCCGTACAGCACACCTTCACGACGACCACCTTTGCACGCACGCGCTCCACACGAGTAAGCACTCAGCTGAGTTTTTGTTTTTTTTTTTTTTTTTTCCTTCTAAGAAATGACGAAACAAAATTTTATAATTAAAGACCAGCGGCGCACGGCAGCACCGCATACACACAACGTTAGCGGCTGCTTGGGATGCATAATGCATGTGGCTGTCCCATTCAAACCATGAGACTTTCTTAGAGAGACAATATGGGTGCTAAATCCGGATAAATGGCAGTCATCAACCGCACCTCTGCCGGCCTCCAGGGGGACCTCTCTAAAGGAGGGGGGGGGGGTGCAAACTGTCTTGTTCAACACTTCCTCCCGATTTCTCTTCTACTCATTTTTCCCCGGCGGGGCAGCAGCGTTTGCTCGGCAAACGAGGGTCATATCCAGGCGGCGCGCGCGACGCACTCGGGAGGGGGATGCTGCGGCATCAGAATGCAAAAGGCGAGAAGAAAGGGGAAGCGCGGGGCCGAGAGGGGTGAGAGAGAGAAACAAGAGGAGCGCCAAATCGCGTGCTGAAAATCAGTTTAGAAGGGGATCGGTGGCAATCGGCAGCCCTCTGGAGATAGCACGCCCCCGTTGGCCTGCGGGGCGGGCGTGGCGGCGGGGGTGGCGGGGGCGGCGGATTAGGGGCGGCGGCCGGTGCAACACACGTAACGCCTGGTCAGCGGCGCACCATTTGTCTTTGGGTAATGGAACGTTTTTATGGGCGCGAGATTTATCGGCACGCGGTATTACCTTAAAACGAGTGCGGCGCGGCTGTGGGGCCGCAGGGGCTGCGGGGGGCTGAGGGTCTGTGGGGCCGCCCGCACCTGACGACTGCCCAGCCACATCAACCAGGGGAGGTTGGCCACCACCCTAAGGAGCTTCTTGACACCCGGCACGGCACGGGCAAGCAGGCTCCTCGACGGTTTCCGGTTCCCACGCGCGCAGCCATGAGGCGGCAGCCATGAGCCGAGGTGCCAACCAGCCGAGCCAACAGCACCGTGTCCGCCGCGCACGGCGTGACCACACGCCCACTCCCCGTGCAGGCCGTGCAGGCCGTGCAGGCCCATGGCCAGCTCATTTCACCTCCTTGGGCCTTTGTCAGCGCATTACGGGCGACGACACATGACGCTCATCTCTCTCTCTCTCTCTCTCTCTCTCTCTCTCTCTCTCTCTCTCTCTCTCTCTCTCTCCCTCTCTCTCTGTCGGATGCGCAACCCTTTCCACGCCACCGTGACGTCAAGAAGATACAGCAGCGTGTTTATCTTGCACCAGCAAACCCGATGCTTCACACCACCCAAAAATCTGAATTGTTAATTCTCCCTTCTCGCTCGCACACCGCCTCTGCTGCCGCCGTTTGGGAGAGAGAGAGAGAGAGAGAGAGAGAGAGAGAGAGAGAGAGGGGGGGGGGGGGCACGGGAGGGAGAGGGAGAGAGGTGAGGGGTGAGAATCGGGATCACTAAGCGGAAGCATCCGTCTGAAACCGCGGCGGGACAGAGCTGCCGCGCTCTTTTAAACTCGCGAGGTACATATTTCGGATGAATGGTAATAAGGCAGCGTCAGTCAAGAGGCCACGGGCCACAGCAGCCTTTCTCTGCCGCCCGCCGCCCCCGGCCGCCCCCGCAGCCCCCAGCCGCCCCCGCCGGCCGCGGATCGCGTCTCGGCATCACTTATGCAGACCTTTATTCATGCAGGAAAATCGGGTTGGTCGGATAGAACTGGCAGGCGGCGGCAACAGAGAGCGCTGAGGGGAAAAGGTTCTAAAAAGGTAAAACCAAGCCAAAATTCCTAGAAATAACCGAGGCAGGGGTCTAAACATTTTCGATTTTTTTTCCCCTTTCCCTCTCATACTGCTTCATGCCACCGGATACCACTCACACCCACCGCCCCCCCCCCCCTCACCCTCTCTCTCCCGGAAGAAAATGGCCCAAGACGGAAGGAAAGTGGCATGAGAGAAAGGGATTGAGCCATCTCCAGACGACCTTCCGCATCCTCTCCTGTTGTGCACCCTCCCGATGCACGCGGACGCACCCTCCCCACCCAACGCCCCGTCTTTTTACGACGTAGACAGCGTAAAGCGAGTGCAAAAAGATGTCCACGCACACACGTGAGTGGCAGCGAGGACGCTGCTTCCAATACATTTGTTTGCGTATGCATTTTATATACTTGTTTTATTTTCGCTCTGCAATCCTGTGCTGCTGCCGTTCGCTTTTACGGCTCGCGGGGCCGTGCGGGGCCGTGCGAGGCTCGGGCGGATGAAGAAATCAATTCCTTGTCATCGCTGCAGGCGGGCACCCGGGGCCCGGGGGCATCCGGGGGCACCAGTGCGGGAGCTCCACCTGCATAGGCTGGCCAAAGGCGTTCCTCTAAGCAGCCTCAAGGCACAAATTTTCATCTGCCGATCGGATTTTCTTGTGCCGCTTGTGAAAACGCGTCTCTACCGAGGGGCAGCACGCACGCACGCGCGAGTCACACATGAATCGCTGCACACACACACCCCCGGGCTCGGCTGGCGTGATCCGTAAATACACGGCGATAGACGCCCGCCGGCTGACATGGGTCCCAGATAACAACCCGACAGGGATTTGGAGAGGGTAGGGAAAAAGTCCTAAACGGTTTGTTTCCTTTCCTTCCGTCCGCGGTTGTTTACATATTCCCACTTGGCGGTCCGGTATTAATTGTGGCAAAATCACAGTCGGCATCATTCGTAGACGGATCCGGAAGAGGTTTCATGACGACCCGGGCAGAAACATCGGTACAGACGTCGTTACCGAGGCCTCAGCCGTGTCCTCCTTGAGAAATCGCGGGGTACACATTATTGAATGCGGTGGGCAGAGGTCTGCGAGAGCGAGAGAGAGAGAGAGAGAGAGAGAGAGAGAGAGAGAGAGAGAGAGAGAGAGAGAGAGAGAGAGAGAGAGAGAGAGAGAGAGAGCGAAGAGGGAAACATGTGTTAACAGGGGATATAGGATTGATGATGGGTTTCGGTAAGCCCAGGGACTGACTGGGGAGCACACGGGGGTGAGCTCCACCCCAATTCACCCTCTGTCCCACTCGCACACACGCGCTCCCCTCCCCTATCTCAGCGCCTCTCTCTCTCTCTCTCTCTCTCTCTCTCTCTCTCTCTCTCTCTCTCTCTCTCTCTCTCTCTCTCTCTCTCTCTCTCTCTCTCTCTCTCTCTCTCTCTCACACACACACACACACACTCTCCTCTCTTCTCTCTCTCCAACCAGCTGATTAATGGTTTCCTGATATCCTTGTCATGCTAAACGCTGACTTTATGGCCAAACAAGGAGTAAAGCGAAAGCGTTTGAAAAATGACCGGCCCGTCGGACAAAAAAATAAATAAAAAAAGAATTTTTTGAAAAGCGGACAACCGCAGCGCAGCATCGTGCCTGCTTGCGGAATTTCATTCACTTACGGCCGACTCTTTGTCTCGCGTCGTTGATTGTTACGTTGGGGGGAAAATGATATTCCGCGGCAGCACCGAGTTTTATGATTTGGCGGCGCAAACAGCGCCACGACACCTCGCAGGCTCCATCAATAACGCGAGGTGAAATTATACGCGATTGTCTAACATAAACGGTCGGCAGAGTGTGTTCGCTAATGAGACTCCGGGACCCCCTACGGACCGGAGGACACGCGCGGACACGAGCCACGCACCTGAGCCCCCGCAAACACTGCACTGCCGAGAAATAAATAGTACATGAATAAAAATCGAGCTTCCGGCCGACTGCCTCCGGCCGTCCGAGCGTGGTGGACATCGGTCAAAGCGATCCCGGGCCGTCCCCTCCGGTCCCCTCCGGTCTCCTCCGGTCCCCTCCCCGCAGCCGCCCCGCTGCAGGGCACGACTCGACTCCTGAGCACTTTCGGCCGCTCCCTTCATCGGCTCACTCCAAACGAAACAATCAGGTCCCACATTATCGAAATCACGAGGATCGGTTTCACCATTATTCGTCGGCGCGAAATGTCAACCGTTTCGACCTTAGTATCATATTGATCAGCCTAAAATTAGACTGAAATTTTTTGTCATTTTCCGACTTTTCCTCAGTCTCGATGCGTGACTTCTTCTAACAGAGAGTGTTGGTATCACAGCCGTCATATGTGACACTTTCGCCTCCAGCCGGCGCCGCGCTGCTTTCGCCATCACGCGCGCGCGCGCGTGTGTGTGTGTGTGTGTGTATGTGTGTGGGTGTGTGTCGGTTGGCAGTGGCACGTCACACAGCAGACGACAAAACGCGGAGCGACATCCGACAACTCCACCCCAGCCGCCCCGCCCCACCCCCAGCCCGCTGCCCACCCCGCTCAGCCCACGCATCTCTTCTAGACTTGTGCGTGTAGAAGTGTGGGCTGGTCAATGGCAACACGGCGGCCGCACGGACTGTGGGGGTGCGCCCGGCCCGCCCACACACGTAGGTGCGCTGACTTGAATTAATTAGACGTCCAATTATTTCGTCAACGCTGCTGCTGCCGCCGCCGCCGGTCTAATTGTGTCCGCGAGCCGCTTGACCAGTCAGTGGCGGCCCCGCCCCGCTACCCCCGGCCGCGGTATGGCCGAGCAGGACTTCCCCGAAAATTGTTATGCTTTCGGCATTCCAGACCGCACTGACGTCTGTCAACGCGGTCCGACGCGGCGCCCGGCCGCGGTGCCTGCCGCTGACACACAGCCACACGCACACACACAGACAAGGAGTACCAGCGGGAATAATGGAGCGCCCCCAGAACTCGCCTGCACCGCCCGCTGCACAGAGTTCATCCCCACAACAGCGCGCGCGCTGACCGCGATGCGCGGAACGCGACATACCAGCGCCACGGCCGTGCTATGCGGCAGCCGCATCCGGGCACCAAACCCAAACTATGATGCACATTCGTATCGATATCGGCATTGCCGACACGTTGCAGTTAATAGCAACGTCACGCGAGGGCCTTGCTAGCCAGGAGTGCTCGTCTTGCCCCCAACCGGTTTTACTCGAATTTCAAATTCCTCAACTTTTAAATTCCTCAAATTTCAATTTCCTCAACTTTTAAATTCCTCAAATTTCCACATTGCGGGTTTCCTCAGCCAGGGGGGGAGTTCCGTCTCAACCTTTTTTCCCACACGCACAAATGTTATTATTTTGAGAATTTCAACCTCAAACCGGAGACTTCCAGTAACGTTGGCGCGCATACGGCGACACGTGTTAGACAAACACACACGCGCGCGGAGGGGGAGAGAGAATAACCCATTTGTACGCGTCATTCCGCGGTGCCGCTGGAATGGCAACAACAATGCGAGTGGATTTGGCAGCGCCGCGCCCCGCCCTGCCCTGCACGGCCCTGCACCGCCGGCTGCGCGGCAGCGGTGGTGGCGGTGGTAGTGACACGGCAAGGCATGCGACCGCTCATTTAGCCAGCGTCCGATATCAAACTATGAAGTCGCCACCCCACCACTCATGCTTCACAATTAGACATTCGGTCAACAGCGCCAAAAGTGACCAATCGGCCACTGAGAATAACATCGACCTAGGCGATGAAGGTACTTGAAGAGGCCGTTTTGAAAACTTGGCCTTCAAACGTCGGTGACGCTCCACACTGAATCGGGTTTCCTTAGCCAGGGGGGAGGGAGTTTTGTCCGAACCTTCGGAGTTTTGCTGGAATACGTTCGTACGACTCTCCTGATAAAAAAAAATCCAGACTTCGATTGAATTATAAGATAGGATGTCCAAGCCGTGTGAACCAGGAGGACACTTTTGAGTCAAGACTCAGCAAGGGTTGTGTTAACTCTTCAGAAGGCGTCATGGCTATCGAATAAAGATGAAGAAGATCTCATCAATGCCTCATTGGCCGCACACGGCTTCCGCTTGTTTACAATAATCAGCCAGTAAAAAAGCAGACGGCATAAAACGTCACCCCTTCTGGGCCTCCCCCTCACACGGAGCAGCCGGAACGGCGGAGGAAATCCTCTTTCTATTTGGAAACGCTCTTGAATTGAATCGAATATCTGCAGTTGCCGGTGGACGATCCCTTTGGCAACTGCTCTGAGAGCGCTTTCGGGCCGGGCGATGCCATCTGCGGCACGGCGTGCGTGTTGTGTGGGACTCTTTGCAGTGCAGCATCGATATGAAAATAATAAGAGCATCACATACAACGGCGACTCTTGTGATTGCATTGTGGATCTCCCGCGCTGAACAACTGAGGTGTGAAGTGAGCCGGTATGGAAACCGGGCCCGCCACTATAAAATAATTTGTCCAAACCTGGGGGAGATCATTTGTCAACAGCTACAAGAGGCCAGCCCGGCCCGCTGCCAATTGGACCGGAAATGATTTTTTACGATCGCATATCTCTGCCGCCGCTTCTGCCGACGCTCTTTCTCTCTCACTCTCTCTCTCTCTCTCTCTCTCTCTCTCTCTCACTCTCTCTCGTCCTCTTCTATACGTACACCCGACACTTTGTGCGCAATAACCGTACCACTTGCCGGCTGCGACAGAAATTGTTGCAATTTTCGGGGTCTCTTTTCAAACAGCGGCGTCTACGTTTCGATACTCTCGAGCAAGAGTGTGGACGCCTCTCAGATTATGGGGCTGGAGTTCTCTAAGTGTTGCAATATATTGTGCATCATGGTGGAAAAACTGGCGCAGATTCCTGACACGACGCCACAAGGCCTCCTTGTCCAAGCCCGCACCTTAGGGTGCTGCATGTTTCGTATAAACACAATCCGTTCTGCCAATTTCCTTCCGGACAGATATGTTTTTTCCTCCCCCCTCTGGTCCGTTTGGCTGCCAGCGGCTCGTAACGAACATTCTATGGAGACGCCCATTAGCGCAGTGGCCTGGAAGGTGGCGGACAGCAAATTGAGAGGAACAAAATAGCCATTACTGCGCACCATCTCGGTGAGACTACCAACTCACTCGAAAGAAATTTACTTTCTTTGAGGAGGGGCGAATCACGGGAATTTCAGCTGCACGCGCACACAGACAAATTCCTCCTCACTCTCTGCGACGACGGTCTTCATCCGCCCTCATAACCTGACGAGCACCTTTTCGCGTAAAAGCAGCGTTATGGCCCGCAACACATTAGCGTTGTGTGTGATGGAGCAGGAGGGGCGACCGCGCCGACACTTCAATATCAAATTAAACACATCTCGCCGCACTGCTAGTCTTCTCTTCCGCATCCTGGAAATAGTCCTTCTGGTGGTACTTGTAGCGCTCTCCCAGACCTTCCGCGTGCGACGTCAAGGGACGATCCTATGCACCGAACTCCACCTTCAAAACAGGGCTTTTCGTTACACCTTCCTTACGCCCCACAACCCTGCCACTGCTTCTTTCCCTTGCAGACCAACCACACCAATCCCGACAAACGTCAGATAGTTCCACCGTTTCCCCGCATCCTATTCTTACACACACAAACAGCACCAAAGCACAACCTAGAACCCCAACACGCAAATTCCACCATATCACACGTACACACACACACCCACATAAACACATATACACCACATATGAGCAGTCCAACATGCAAAACAGTTCAAGACACATCTACTGATGACACAGAACGAGTGATGTCAATCAAACAATTAAAAATTGTCACTCGAAAAAGGAATGAAAATTCACGAATATTAGTAAAAAGATGTGCACAGGTCACTCCTTCGCAAATGATAATCTTCAATCGTTTCACCAACATCGTAGTACACACACATTCCAAGGGAATAAAGCACAGCGTCATGAGAGTGCAATCTGGATGTTTGTCGCCGAGGGCTCCGGTCTGGGGTCCATGGAAGATTCCCATTTACGCGATCGTGGTCTCTTTTCTCGCCGCACTCCGAAAATTAACTATAATTCAATGTGGTGCTGCGACACTTCTTTTATTTCCCCTCCTCTGAAAATCAGCGTGAATTTTGTCTTTGCCGGCTGTACTTATCACAGCGATCCGGGTGGGGAGTGGCATGAGACGACACGAAGGAATCCCGGCTACAGTTTCAACGCGGGGCGCCCCTGCGGCTGAGATTTCAGGGCGACAAACAACGCTTTGGCCACTGAGCTTCGCACCCACGGCGTGACGGCGCCCCGCCAGGCTGCCGCCAGGCTGCCGCCAGCCAGACAAAGGGAGCGGCAACTTG
Source organism: Odontothrips loti (assembly GCA_038380765.1). NCBI lineage: Eukaryota > Metazoa > Arthropoda > Insecta > Thysanoptera > Thripidae > Odontothrips > Odontothrips loti. Next base: position 17,621,656 of record CM076244.1, on the reverse strand, counting down.
GTGCATAACGTGCGGGGTAAGTAACACTAACCAGTGCGGCGCTAAACAGAGTCTTATTTAATTTTGCGTCGCGTTGCCTGCAGGCCGTATTCTCTACGGGGTCCCAACAAGAGAAGGCGTGTGGCCGCGTGAGGCCCGAGACGTGTCATCCCGATGGCTCTGACGGTTAGGGTGCTCCCCGGCGGGCAGGCCGGGCGGCTACCGGGCGGCTGCTGCTCCACCGCCTGCTAGGCCAGCCAGGCTAGGCGCACCCGGCACGGATTCCCACCATTTGGCACCGTATGGTCCTCGCCAGCGGCCACTAAATATTTACATTGGCCCCTCCCCTCCTAGATCGGCCCCGCCAGCCCGGCAGCTTTCGGCCCACCCGCGAACCAACCCACTTAGACCTCCGCAGGAATAGGAACGTCTCCACACCGCGGGAAAAAAAAAAAAACAACGAAGGAAAAAGAAATCCGTGGGATTCGGAGGAAGCGCCGACACGTGTGCTTTATTCCCAGGGCGGGACGGAAATCTAAGGATTCGGACGGAGCGACGGCGGGCCATACCACCCCAGCCGAAGTGGTACAGGTGTCGACGGTCGGCCGACAGGTTGGAGGTTCGACTCCCACCGACGGTAACTCTCGTCTTTATCTCTCCTCCAGACGAGAGTCCGTCGGTGGGTAGGTCGTCTCGCGTTGCGACGGGCTCCGTCGTATGTGGCGGCCACAGTGCGCCTCCAGTCCGCGTTCCTTAGACTTCCGTCCCTCGCCGTGTCACACGGATCGAGGAATACTCACTTCGAAATCCGCGTCCTTCTTCGGGCGTCGAGCGCTCTGTCCCTTCCGAGACGGAGCCCGGCGTCGCCGTCCCCTCGCGGTCCTCGGACATCGGGGCGTCGGAGCTCTCCTCCTTGACCACCTGCTGCAGGTTGGGCGGCGAGATGGACACGGACGCGGGCGAACTAGAGTCCGACCTCTGCTGAGTTTGCCCGTTCATATAGTTCCTCTCTTCGGCGGCGGCCCCGGGCGAGAACAGCGTCGTCTCGTGGGTACCGTTGGATGTTTCGATTTTAAGACACTTGGACGGGGGCGCAAAGGCGGACGCGAAGCTCTTGCCCTCGTGGACCGGGGACGAGCCAAGGGGACGGAAGGCGCCCGAGCCGAAGGGCAGACGCGGGTCTAGAGCCGGATGCAGGAACTGGGGCTGCAGGTGGTGTAAGAGGTGCGCTGGCAGGCCGGGGTAGCCATCCATATGCCGGAGCCCGAAACTCGATGCAGAGAACGGTATGTGTAAGTCTTTAACCTCAGGTGTCTGCAAACAAAAAAACGGAGTGGGCACACGGGTCAGCATGCGACACATCCACGAGACGGGTCCAGGCCCTAGCGGCCACACGACCAATTACCTGTGGGTTAAAGGGCCTTTGCATCCTCAGGGCCTCAGGGAGGCCGCCCGCTTGAGAGAAGACAACTAGGGCAGGTGGAGGTAAAGGGTTTGGCGCGTAGGCAGAATTTTCCATCTGGAACAAGACAATGCAAAATACTTGTCTTAGAACTCAAACAGTGATTTCTCCTCGCACATTTAGAAACCATGAATTAAATCTCAATTTAAAACTCCTGATCCATCCAAAATAATGGAGAAAAAATGAAACAAGATAAAATAAAACATATTTAACGCAGAAAATATTAATGCAAATGAATTCACAAAAACAAGCTATCTAGACAGAGATTTCTGCTCAATAAGCCCCATGGGAGTGCATTCAGGTTTTAAATATCCTGGTTCAAAAATCAGAACCTTGTAAAACTGATCAGTAGACAGAACAACACTTTGCGTTGGGAGCACACAAATTTCAAGTTCACTTCCAAAATTGATGAATTTCACAATAACAGTCCATTCCACAGGAGTAACACACGGCGACGGCCGTTCCTCCGAGTCCCAAAAAGTCCTCCACGATCACTGAGCACATGTTCACACTGCTTCACGCTGAGCACGAAGAGATTCACGCGAAAACACACGACAGTTGGCAGCGGCACACCACCACATTGCAGGTTAGGTTCCACAGTGGTGCGAACAAACTATTTTCCGTGGACGCAATGTCACGTCACGAAAAATCCACAAATTCATCACAGTCGATCAAGGCAAATCGCACGAGGCGATCCGACGGGTTTGCATCAGCTGCTATCCAGAATGGTCCGCCCACACAACAAGTTGCCCATCACAGCTTGGACCGCTCCACTCCGGGCGGTACGATAAACACCCGCTTTTAAACTCGCGGACAGCGTGTTGACACGCCGGGGCACTATCACTGGACACTTTCCGGGGCACAGCACTGAATGACACTCCGTAGGGGCGGGGCGGTGCATGTAAACAAGCAGACGTTATTCCACGGGAGGAATAAACCGGCAAATTTCGCGGATAAACACAAGTCGGCCTGCACACACGGTGAACACATTGCGGAAGGCACGGTCGACATTACCTTGAACACGTTAATGCGACTGTACCATGCGATAATTATTATCAGATACGGAAAAGAGACGTAAAAGATTTTAATTCATGACAACAAATGTGCGGAGGAGCACGCTCTTGCTTCCTCACAATCCACCTAAACCGGACTGAGCTTCATAACAAACTTACCTACTCTCTCATGTTGACTCGAGATGCATGCTGGGAATAGGGACGAATACTGCTGTGCTCTGATTGGCTAGCATTCGGCCAGTAGGTGGCGCTGCCGAACAGGGCTGTTTGGACTGTTTTTCGGAGAGACCCCGTGCTCCGCGCGGCGGGTAGCGACGAACCGGCAAGACGCCACGCGCGGTGCGGGGTATCGGAGGGCGGTTCCAGTGAAACGTGTCGCTGAACCGCCGTCATTTTCAACTCAAATGTACTTCACAGCAAAACCAACTGTTCTGACGTCACTGGAGCCTATTCTAGAGAGAAGTTGTGAAACATTCTGAAGTATGCAGTCTTGCCCACTTCTCCACCTCCATCCATACTCCGCGCTATAAATGGGCGATCCCACGCTAAAACATCCGTGCCAGTTGCTTCGACCCACCGCCTTGTAAGGTCAGCCCAGCCCAGCCCCCCCTCCACGCCTCCACCGACTCGCCACTCCATGGCATTTCAAATGTTGACAACAGGGTCGGTTGGGTTGCGTTCCCTCCGTACCGGCTTCTTCTTTTCAAAATTGAGTTCAATGGAAAATTGAACAATATTCGGGTACTCGATTGAAATATGACGTCACACGTCATGTCGTGCAACGCAGAAGATGCAGATAGCTCCATTTTGGACTCTTCCATTCTCAGTCAAGCGAGTAAGTTTCGGCGTGCAGGGCCGAGCACAACTAACCGTCATTTGACAGCGTCAAGTCAAACCATAACACAATTCGCATTTGATTCGCGCCTCTGCTCCCTTTAACATGACCTACATTTTATCTGTTTTGCAAATGACTACCTATCCCTTGGTGTATCTGTCGTCACTTTCTTGTTTGGACTGTGTCATCGAAGAGGGTATTTCTGCTGCTGCTAGGGTCCTCTTGTCAACCGCCCCGTTTTCGTGTATTTTCGTACGAATTTGTGTAGTAATTGCCAAACTCCGTTCTGAATTTTAGGAATAGAAGATGACGCCTGTTCTATATCAAGTGCAGTCTTTCGTGAACCTCGTCGCGGCATTTGGCTGGTTTGGATCATACCTTACATTAATGTTTTGCATGTATTGGTTGCTGTATTCCTTTTTGCTGACACCTTTTCTCTTCATTCCTCAGCGCAAAAGGAAAAGGAAAGATGAAGGAGACACTGTCAGTGTGTGTTCATTGGATGTATCCTTGAATTCTGAGCCAGATGTGAAAAAGAAAAGAGGCATGTCCAAAGTTGCTTCATTTGCTAATCTGCTGTCAACTCCTATGAAACCTGTAATGAAGTCTCTGCAGGTAAGATCGAACCACTAGGAACACATGGATTATGTTCTCTATGAACTTTGATTTCTGATTTCTGTCATTTACTTTTTAGCGAACATGGACAACTGGTAAAGGAGACACTCCAACTTCAATTACCAACTCCCCATACTCACCTAGAAGAGCTTCTATGTGTCCACCCACGCCTACATCAGCCTCGCGCACTGTTCAGTCACCAAAGAGTTCAAGACAAGTACGCTTACATCGCAGCTGGAGCCAAACTCTTGGAAAGGGAAATGCACAGCAAGCTTTGTTGGGCTTGAAAGAAACCAAAAGACAAGAGGTATTTGGTTTAACGGTTTTGTGTAACTTTAATTACCAACATCTTTCTCTGAAAATTGTATTTGCACCCATTCAGGCTATATTTGAACTATGTGCTGGTGAGGAAAATGTAGTTGAAGATTTGGAGTTGCTCTTAGCAACTTATCGAAACTCTTTGTTGAATTTGAGAATTCTTACTGAAGACGAAGTCAATTGCATCTTTGGTGACTTGGAGCCCATCCTTGCTGCACACAGACAGTTGAAAGAACAACTGCATGCTCTCAGGGATGCGAATGGAGTTACACATGCCATAGGAGACACCTTGGTATCATGGATCCCGACTTTGAAGCATTATGTTGGCTACTGTTCTAATCAGGTGTGGGCTCGAGCCCTGCTTGATGAGAAAAAAGCAACCAACAAGAGGTTTCAAGACTTTCTTAGGCGCTGCTTGGAATCCTCATTCAGCCGCAAGTTGGACTTGTGGAGTTTCCTAGGTAAATGATGGCTTCATATGTATCAATGTTGATTGTAATGTCATAGTCGATCATTCACTCTTGTATTTTTCTTTGTAGATATTCCAAGGTCGAGGTTGGTTAAATATCCACTTCTACTCTCTGAGATTTTGAGACTAACTCCCCCAAGCCATGTGGATGTGCTGGTTTTACCTCATGTATCGACTGCGCTCAGTTCTCTGTTGCGGCAAGTGGACATGGCAACTGGTTCTGCCGAATGCAAGCGCACTCTAGAGAGACTTCACTTTCCTCCAAGTACACCTTCAGCCTCATTGCGCAGTGCAAAGCGACTTCTTGATAAGGCTAACAGTGTGAAGTGCTCTGGTGTACTCAGAGACAAACGAGGAGCAGTAGGCATCTCTTTCATTTACCTTATAGCTTTGTACTCATACTTTTTTAAACTAATTTCCCTATTTTTCTCTTTGCTTTAGAAACTGCATTGTTTCCTGTTTGATACATGCTTTGTGGCAGCCAGAACCATGAGGCCAGGCACAAAATTAAATGCCTGTTACCCAGTTATTCCAGCCCGCCATTTGGAAGTCAATGATGCAGCCACCGAAAACTCACAGAGAGCACAAGATGCTCTTTCCTTCAATGTTGGAAGTAAAGCAAAATCATCAATGAGTATTTCACTTTGTTTGATGGCTCCAGATGAACATGTGAAAAAACATTGGATGGACTGCTTGAATCAGGTACATTATCCTCTAGGACAACCGTCTAATTACTTTTCCTCATATCTTACAAAATGCTCTTTTGTTTCAGGTCATGACTGGTGCTGTATTTTTGGATGACTCTGATGCTGAAGTTGATTCTGGAGAGCTAGATGCTGAGGCTGAGAGAGATAATGATCAAGAAAATAAGTCGCCTAAAGGAATAAAGATTAAGTCCCCTGTGAAGGAAAGGAAACTTATGAAATCCAAATCTGCTCGTACGCTGAGGAAATCAAGAAGCAGTCTGAAAGAATTATCTGACTCTAAATTGCAACCATCACATAGAAGTAATGGCAGACTTCACCGCATGAGTACCCGTAGCAGTATTGACTGTCTAATCTAGACAGAAGTCAAATATTACCCAACCTTGTATGATATTCTGTAGTTATCATGTCCCAAATAATTCATTTTTAATTTTATACATGTTTATTTATGTTTTCTTTTCTTACATATGAGTATATATGTATTGGTGGGAGTTTTCCTTTTCTACCACTAAGCTTCATTAACATCATGATGCTCATCCATGAAACCACGCTCTTTCACTTTCCTATATACTATACCTGTGTGTTGTACAAATCTTTAGGGAAGCGATGTCTTTTGTTTCATCTCTGAATTTGCTTGTAGTTCTAGTGACTGTTATTGCAACAAATGCCCCCCAAAAAATTTATCTTAATTTTATGAAATGTTGATGCAAGAATCAATTTATTTTTATTTTTTTTTTCTATTGCTCAAATTCTTTTTGTTACTTTATTTGCATTTTGTATGTTAATTTGGTTCTACCAAGCCACTGACTTGTGCGACATCAGCAGTTTCTTTTCATATTGTCTCGCAGTAATTTCCTGGCTCCTAATTTTGTTTCAAGGCTGACTCAGCTAGACCGTGTAATTCATTATCAACTATATCGTGTTTAATGTAAACTGGAAGCATGTAACACAGTATTTCACAATTGTTATGATACTTGTGATAGTGTAAAAATATTGTCTCCTAACTCTTCCTTTCCTGTTTCCATGTTCATATTTTACCATAGTACTCATTCCTCAGCAGTCCCCTCTACTGTGTGAATGTGAAAATCAAATTGGTTGAAAGTGAACTCTTTTGTAAATATTTTCTCTGGAGTGTCTACCTGCTAATTATATGGTTTGCATTGCCATACCACCATTTGTGGCAATTCGAAGGGAAAATATAATCAGTATTAGTATTAAATATTATGTAGCAGTAAAGTATTAATCAAGGGGCAAGGCATTTCGTTTCTAACATTTTTTTATATACTGTTTTTCCTATCCTTTTCTTGTCATGGTTTTGCATTTTAAGAAAGTGCGCCCGTGTTATCTTTGGGGTTGAAGTCTTTTCTACGTATGTTATCAAAGAGATAAGCTGTTAGTCCTTAACTACAGTATTATGTTTCCTCTGAAAAGTATTAAAGAAAATATTCGGACTACTTTCAATATTTTTCTTTTTTCCCCACATCCAACCATTTTGTGTGTCCAGGTAGTAGGTGAAAAAAATACATCAAATTTTGTTTCAAGTTCTGTTTATTTAGGTCTCAGAATGAAACAATATCATAACTATCAAATTGGCTGAACACACTTAACTAGGGAATAAATTAGCCACAATAAATAAATAAATGTCATCACAGAAATTGCAGACCTCTGAGCTCAAATTTCATAATTGTTGAATTTCTAATGGAGGCAACTACATTTCGGGTAAGATGTATTTACAATTGCCTAAGTTGTCCTCTTAATTCATCTAATGAAGGCTTCAGTCAGTGACAGTTGCTGCAAAGGTAAAAGAACCATTACACATTTTGTGAGACCCGTTTTTTTAGTATTTCCCACAAGAAAACTTAAGTATTCCTTCAAAAAGAGCCCAACTCTCAGCTTGAACACGCCGCGCCGTGCCACTGTTCGTGGGTCTGCAAAGTTAAGGACGCGCGTCGCTAACTTCACAGATCGGCGGGGGCGGAGCATCCAAGGGAATGTCTTGTCTCGGAGCCAAGGGCCAGTTGTATCTCATTCAACATGGACGCGTTGGTTCCCGAGACCTAAACGCTCAAGGGCGGAAATTTTCAGACAAATTATATACCTGGAAAACAAGGCTGACCAATGCCGGTCCATGAGACTAGTCCATGGCCGATCAGAGGCGCTTACAGGGTCACTGTCGCTCCGTGAGATCGTGTACCACAGTATAGAAAGGGAAGTCTCGAGTTTAAATACACACACACACACTCAGTGAGCAATTACTAATAAGGCGGACGGGCGAACAGTAGCACATAAACATACGTCACATCCCGTTGGGGGTCTTTGGCTTTTCCGCACTGAAAGTCAGTCAGTCGAGTCGCTCGACAATTACAAAGCCCCCGCCTACTCGCAGTGCTGGAGCTTGGGGTCGTTGAAGCACTCGATGGCGTTCTGCAGGACGTTGAAGTAGTACTCGACGGTCTCCTCGTTGGGGCGCAGGTTCTGCACGAAGTCGGTCACGTCGCTGCCGAAGCCCCGCCGCCGGCTGAGGTAGGTGTAGGCGAAGCCCAGGGCGGGGATGCTGAGGCCCAGCAGCACGATGGGCACGAGCAGTCCGTTGAGCAGCGCCGTCGAGGACCCCGGCGGCGACCCAAGGCTGGACAGCAGCGAGTCGTCGCGCTTGACGGGGGAGATGGCCTGTTCGATCCACGAGTCGGGGCCGGCTGCCGCACCCGCTGCGGCTAGTGCCGGCGACTCCATGGTGTACGGCCCGTGGAAGAAGTGCTGCACCGCCGGCGAAGATTTGTACCTCGAGACGGGCACCACGTGCGTGTGGGGGTGGTGCGCGTGCGGGTGGCCGCGGACGGGGGCGTGCGCGTGGATATGGGCGTGTGGGTGGGCGTGGGCGTGCGCGTGAGCGTGAGCGTGGGCGTGCGGCCGGGGGCGGGCGTACGGGCGCGGGCCGGGCCCGGATATGCGGCGGTACGGCGACCGGTTGAGGTGCTGCAGCAGCGCGGGGTTGGCGTAGTAACCGTTCTTGTAGTAGCTCATGGCAGCCTGCATCACCGGGCTGGCAGCCGGGGCCGCGGCCTGCTTGAAGTGCGGCAGGACGGCCCCGGGCACCGGCACACCTGAAGCAGCACCCACAACGGTCCCAGGGCCCAGCCCGGGCGTCGACATCAGGTACGGGTTGGGGGTGACGCCCGTCGCGGCCACGGCCTCGTAGAAGCGCTCGTAGGCCGCCGTCGTCGGGTGCTGCTGCGGGTATTGACCGACGTAGAACTGCTGCGGTGACTGATCCCTTTGAAGTTGTGGTTGTTGTAGTTGTGGTTGTTGTTGCTGCTGTTGCTGAAGCCGGATCTCCTGCTGCTGGGCGAAGATGCGCTGTGCTTCATCCGCCGTCAGCGGTGGAAGTTCGGGCGTCTGGGTAACGGCTGCGGCCGCGGCCACGGCCTCCGCGATGGAGACGGCGTTCTCGACCGACTGGACGGGCCCTGGCGCGGGGGCCGCCGCCTGGCCCTGCGAGCCCTGGAAGCCCTGGACGTAGCTCAGCACGTTGGGCGTGTACGTGGAGGTGGCGGGCTCCTGAGGTTGCTTCTGTTGTACCTGGGCCTGGAGATTCTGGTGCTCATCCTCTTCTTCCTCGGACTGTTGCTCTTGCTGCTGCTGCTGCTGCTGTTTCTGCTGGTCAGCTGCCTTCTGCTGGTAGTCCTGGTAGGCCTGCTGCTGTTTTTGCTGGTCAGCTGCCTTCTGTTGGTAGTCCTGGTAGGCCTGCTGCTGTTTCTGTTGGTCAGCTGCTTTCTGTTGGTAGTCCTGGTAGGCCTGCTGCTGTTGGTACGACGGCTGCTGCTGACTCTGTTGGTAGGCCTGCTGCAGGTAGGCCTGGTCCTGAAGGGCCTGTTGCTGCTGCTGTTGCTGCTGCTGTTGCTGCTGCTGGTAGGCCTGCTGTTGTCGCTGCGCTGCCTGCTGGTAGCCGTAGTATGTCTGCTGCTGGCTCTGGTCCTGTAAGCTCGCTAGGTTCTGGTAGCTGTTCTTGCTAAGCGCCTGATAGTCGTGTAGGCTCTGGTAGCTCTGCTGCACCTGCATCAGGGACTGCTCGTCCTGCTTGGCGGCCGGCTGGCTGTTGGGTTGCGCCTGGAGCTGCACCCGCTGCGAGCTGTAGCTGCTGGAGTACCGGGGCGGCGTCGGCGTGCTCGGCGAAGCGACGCCGTCCTCTTCGGGGTACCGGGCGGTGGTGGACGTCGAGCCCCGGATCGACTTGAAGTGGTGCAGCACGGCGGACTTCTTGGCCGGGCTGGGGGCCGCCGGCGCCGCGGCGCTGTAGGCCGCGCTGGAGGGTGCGGCCATGGAGTAAGAGACGGGCATGGAGAAGGTGTCGGCGTCATGGCTCTGGGCCTGGGCCCGGACGGCGGCAACCACCACCACCAGCAGCTGCCACAGCAGCCTCCACCGCCTGAAACACAGGAGACACGAAAACTTAGAAGAGAAAGAGAGAGAGAGAGACAGAAGGTCGTCGCAGCTGCAGCCGCGCGGCGTAGGCCGGCCCGCCGCGCATGGGTGTCGCAGTGCTGCCTACCCAGCACGGCGCTCGGGGCTCCGCTCCCGTCCGGGGATATGGAGACGGAGAAAAGAAAACCGAAAGCGTGTTATTTATCTGTCGACCCTTCCGAGAAAAGCGCAGTAGGCGGCTATCCGTCTGCTGTCTGCTGCTCCCTCCGATTTCACGCGCTGTTTGGCCGGCGCAGGGCGGGGCGGGTGCGGTCCGTATCAGCAGCGACACGGATGCACCGCGCACCGCCGCTCCGCCGTCAGTCCGGCGCACCGATAGAAATTGGAGATAGACGAGGCGTGGGCGGCGGGGCCTTGGCGCGGCCTTGGCGTGTCGAACGGTCTCGCTCGGCACCGGCACCGCACCCCCGAGGACCCCGAGCAGAGCACCCCGACCGTAACGCGCACTGCCAACATGAAAGTTCTCAGTCGAAGAGTTTGCGTTTGCAGGGCGCGGCCTGGACTTCACATCCAGCGGGCAGCGCAGCGCAGGCGCAGCAAACGCAGAAACGCTTTCGTTCCCCGTATGTGTGTATGTGTGGCGTGCGCGGCCGACCGGCAATTAGAAGGCAAAAGTGATAATGCCTCGGACTAGAACCCTCGCCGCGGCAACGAGAAATAAACATTAGTGGCCGCAACTAATTTTTGAAAGTGATTTCCAGGCAGGCGGTGACTTTTGGTTCGAAGGACTAAAATCGTGGTTTGGGGAACGAACTTAGTTTTAGTTGCACCAACGAAATGTTAGCTGCTCCAACGAAGAGGTTCGTTGCGGGAGCATAGAGCAGAAAAAAATGTGTGGTGCCCGGAACCCACAACAAATCTCATTGTCCCCCCCCCCCCCCCCCCAAAAAAAAAATTGTTTCTGAGAACAAAAATTTACTGCTTGTCTGAAAATCAACTTAAAAATTAGTTGCGACTAATAACCTTTTTTCTCCGTGCGATAAGACAAGGCTGGAAATGGACAGGGGTGCACGCAAGGGCGGATTTAGGGGGGGGGGGGCAACAGGCCTTTTGCCGCCTGTAAGTGGGCAAAAAGCGGGACACTGCCCCCCCCCCCCCCCCTCACGCCGCTCCCAGATCCGCCCCCAGGTGCACGCTGCCCGCCGCGCTGACCCCGCCCGGCCTGCCTAATTACAGCGCAACCACGGGATCATGCCTTTCGTGTCGATCTCTCGGCGGAGTCGAGCGATTCTCTCCGAGTACCTATAAACGCCGCCGCCGATTCTCTGCTCACACGCGAGCGCGGCGCGGTGTCACGGTGTGCCAGCTTCGGCAGCGAGCGCCGTGGAGCCGTGGATGTGGAACACAGATTCGCCAGCCCGATTACGGTCCGGACGGCCGAGCTGACCCCCTCCTCAGAGCTGTGTAGGAGGGGGAGGGGGAGGGGACCGTGCGCATCCAGCTCGTGGGTCTGGGGGTGGCCGGTGTCGTATTAGTGGGGTAGGTCGGGTGGGGGGGGGGGGGTCAAGGAAGGCTCACGAGGAAGGCTCCCGCACTGCCGGGGAACAACATGGTGGACACTTATTTTTCTCAGTCGAAAAATACTGGTTGGAACTTAGAGAAGCCGTGTACCGACTTTCATCAAAACCAGCGAGTGGCAGTGCGGCGGGAGCCTTCCTCGTTAGCTTAGCTTGGTGTAGGTCAGGAGGGGTTCCACTACATATTAGATTGGGGGCAGGAAGAAAGTGGCGGAGGGTGCTAAACGTCTCACTGAAGTGGGCGACAAGCTTCCCGCACTTCGCCTGCCGCTTTTAGGTGGCAGTAGGGTCAAACACGTCGTGTTTTCCCACGGCCTCCAACTACGTGGCCCCCGCGACAGTTAGCGTCGCTCGTAAACGTATGGCCGCCGTGCCCTCCCCGCCCGGGGCCGGGTCCCGGGTCAGCCGGAGGTGTCATAGGAGGGGCCAGATAATTAAGGCGCGGCAGCATCTCACAAGTTGTCTCGCCTCAACCGCAGCCGTCGATAGCGTCAGGGGGGCATCTCTCTCGCACTCCGTCTTTGGCACCGACAGAGACAAATGCGCGCCACACGGACTCTTGCGTAGAGGAGCCGTTACAGACAAACGGCCCGCGGCCCGCGTGGAGTAGCGCCAATTGTTTTCGGTTCGGACGTCCCGCCACCGCACAATCACTCAATTTCCCGCGGGTGCCGTTCCTTTCCGGGGCGTTATATATTTTCTTTTGAACGCCGTCGCGTCTCGTCTCCCTTCTCTCTCCCACACCGGGCCGGGCCGGGCCGGTTCACACCGGCGCGCGTCGCCCGTACATGGCGCCCCTGCGCTCTGTTATAGGCGGGGCGGGGTGAGGTGTGGCGGGGGCGGCAGGCGGCGGGCGGTAGGCAGCCGCAGACGGTGAACTGTGAACGCCCGTTGTGCTGTTGTGACCGCGCCGCGCACTCCGCTGAGCACACAAAGGCCCCGCAGGCCCCGCAGCAGCAGCGGCGCCCATTGGCAACGGGCGTGGCGCGGCGCGGCTCATTGGCCCATCCTTCACTTTGATACGACATAATAGGAGGCTTCCCGTCCCGTCCAGTCCCGTCCCGCGGCGCCGCGATCAGAGAGTCAGGTGCCGAGCCCAGGGGCCGGTACGTCGCCTGCCGCCGCCCGCCGCCGCCCCCGGACCGCGTTTTCGCCCGCCGTCCTCTTGGCGTGCCTATTGCCTATGCGCTAGGACTCTCCCCCACCTCCCCGCCGTCCTCTTGGCGTGCCTATTGCCTATGCGCTAGGACTCTCCCCCACCTCCCCGCCGTCCTCTTGGCGTGCCTATTGCCTATGCGCTAGGACTCTCCCCCACCTCCCCGCCGTCCTCTTGGCGTGCCTATTGCCTATGCGCTAGGACTCTCCCCCACCTCCCCGCCGTCCTCTTGGCGTGCCTGCCTATGCGCGACTCTCCCCCACCTCCCCGCCGTCCTCTTGGCGTGCCTATTGCCTATGCGCTAGGACTCTCCCCCACCTCCCCGCCGTCCTCTTGGCGTGCCTATTGCCTATGCGCTAGGACTCTCCCCCTGGCCTAGTGACAGAGGCCGGGGCGGCGGCGTGAATTGGTCCGATACGCGACGCCATGGCGAAAGCCCATATCCGGATCCGGCGCTCGCCTCGGGGACTGCTGGTGCTGGGTGTGTGGCGGCGGCGGTGGCGGCGGCGGCTCTTGCCTTCCACCTCATCCCATCGCGTCCCAATCTCTCGTCAGGGAGTCCGCAGGTGTCCCTGCTGCACTGCAGAGCGGTGCAGGGCGGTGCCAACAGCCCGGCCGCACGCTTCCAGTTGGTTGGTTCGAGTCATGAAGGAGCAAACGTTGCATCGCAGCCCGTTACGTCCTCTCTCTCCCTCTCTCTCTCTCTCTCTCTCTCTCTCTCTCTCTCTCTCTCTCTCTCTCTCTCTCTCTCTCTCTCTCTCTCTCTCTCTCTCTCTCTCTCTCTCTCTCTCTCTCTCTCTCTCTCTCTCTCTCTCTCTCTCTCTCTCTCTCTCTCTCTCTCACACACACACACACAAACACACACACACACGAGGTACACGAATGTAATTAACAAAGGAGCCTTATGAGAACACCCGGACGGCATGAGAGCGGCAGCTGGCCACGAGGAGGGCGCCTCTGCCGCCCCCGCCGGGGGACCGTCCCTAAGGCACGTCGTGCGCCGGGGCTCCGTGTCGCCGGAGCGGCCTCAGTAAGTTCTTCTTTACGAAGTTTCGTACGTCTCGTCGAAGACAAGCAAAAGCGCAATGAAGAAGACTATGGAATAGTGCGCCGGATGGGGAGTGCATGTGTGCAGACGTCGTAGACTGTCTCATACATGTCGTGGTGAGCACTGTGTCTGTCGCTGCATACAGTAACCGGCGGGGGGGGGGGGGGGGCATCTTCTGTCCCTCTCTTCTCACAAGAGCGGCATATGAGTGTGACGGAGACAGCAGATGCCCGCACGACAGAGGAGTACTGGCTGCGTAGCCAAACCTCCGCTGCCGGGGCGTTACGTACCGCCGCCAGGACCTAACCTAACCTTACCGGAGCCCGGAGGCGAGGCAGGGGCATCGGCTTCTGGTTCCCACTGGTTCCCACCTCCGGTGGCCACCGCCAGTCCCAGCTCGCTCCGGGCGGCTCTGGAGGGGGAAGAGCGATGCAAACGTATGCACGAGTCGACAATCCGGCCCCGAGAATCTCAAAACTGTATTTTATGAATGAAGCGGAATGAAGCTTAATCGCATTCTAGCAGACCATTGGACGTATAGCAGACCAACCAGTTCCAGCTCCAACTCGGCACCAGCAAAACTCTTGACCACAGCCGACCAGAGCAGCATGTAGCCTGTGTGTGTGTGTGTGTGTGTGTGCTTGTGATCTGCGATGACCCGTGAGCCGCCTTGTGCTGCTGTGGCAGTAACGGCACAAGGCGAATGCACTGGCTGCACACACTGAGGGAGGAGAGGAGAGGGGTGTAGTAGAGTTGGAACTGTCACTTTAACTGTCCTCCACGACGTTATTTTGTACACTTGCATGCGTGTTTGTTGACCAGCAGTGCCTGACAGGGAGTGTTGTCTCTGTCTCCTCTGCTCTTGTACTCTGCTAAAAAAAACACTGAAACGGAAACGCGGCACAGCGCTAGCAGCCAGAATATTCTGCTTTTCTCTCATCTCACATCTCAGAGCAGCAGCCCTGCCCCGTGGGGCGATAGCGCCTGGTGGGTAGGCAATCCCAGCGCCAAGCACGCACGCCTGTCGTGCGGGCTGGCCTACCCTGACTGCGGCAGGCGCTCACTGAGGGCGGTACGTGAATCCCGGACGGCCCCCGAGCTTAAGAGGAGGGAGAATGCGGAGCCGAGTACCCGGCCGATGCCGCATTGGCCGCTGTCCGCAATGCGCTGCTGCTGCTGCTGCTGCTGCTGCTGCTGCTGCTGCTGCTGCTGCTGCTGCTGCTGCTGCTGCTGCTGCTGCTGCTGCTGCTGCGCCAGCCTCGGCCCGTCCTTACATTATCGGCGTGTGCCTCATCCGCTCACGGAAGTGGGGCAGACGTACGACGTCTTTCCGTTTCAGGTTCGGGTTCGGGGGTCTCGTCGGCGGACTGGTCCCCATCACATTGCAGCAAAAACCGCCTCCCGAGGACCGGTGGACCACACCCGCGAATGCACACACACACACACGCACCACGCATACACACACGCACCACGCACACACACACAGAGCACGCCAGCACGGCACATCCCTGAAAATTGCCTCGTCGCACGCACGTGAAATTCGGGAGAGGGGGAAAAAGGGGAACAAAAAAGGTTGGAACGGGTTTGATTGGTGTGCAGGCTTGAAATAATACACGCCCGAAAGGAAACCACAATGACCTGGATAATGCAACGGGGCATTGACGACGAATACGTCAGATCGATGCACGCAGTCGGTGTGCGGCGTGGTCGGAGTAAATATGGGCTTTCCGTTTCCATCACTAGAGTGCCCTAACTCAGTGACCACCACCACAAGAAAGCACTTTGCAAAAAGATTTCAGGGGAGATTCAGTTTTGGTGCTAGCGGCAGAAGAACACGATGTACAACACAAACCGCTGCCCGAGGGAATGCATTGAGGGAAAGGCGAATACAAAGAGAACTTCACGAAAACATAAACCGCATCACGAGACGTGATCCGTGAGGGAAAGAGGGAGGGAGGGAGGGAGGGGGGAGGGGGCAGGGAGCTCGTCCTCCGGGGCCTCAGGGTTACGGCCAGCCCAGCCACGGTCACGGCCAGCTCCGGCCTCCCCGGCCCGGCCGCCTCGGCAGCGCACAGCGGGATGGGCCACGAGCCAGGAACCAGAAGAATGAGAGTCTTAGGCTCGGGGATCAGTTCGGAACCGGAGAGGAGACTTTCATCAGCAGCCCGGTGACCTTGGACTTGGTGCGAGAGAAAGTGGACCATCTCCCGCAGCGTGTGTGCTCCTGGGGGGGGGGGGAGCTCGCGGAAGATGCACGCGTGGACGTCCACTCCAGTGTCTCCGGGCGCCGTGTCGTGAGTAGTTAAAATCCGGATTCCGGCAGGGACAGCCCGGGCTGAGCACGAAACTGAAAGTATCCACGCTGCCGGAGCCGGAGCCTGGCCCAGGCTGTACCAAGACAGCCAGCCTCTCCAGCGAACTGTCATCGGCACAGGCCGGAGTCCCGCCCGACTCCGGGCCTGGTGCGCCTGGGGGCCCTGGACATTGAGATCGGAGTGCAATCCTTTTCACGTTTGTTTCGTTTGGGCACGGCCCCTTGGCAGCGAGCTACGCCGCCGTTCACACCAAGAACGAGCTCCGCTCCGCAGGGCCGCGGGTTCAAGTACCCGGCGCGGCGCGCACTCTCTTCCCACGCGTGCCCAGCCCGGCGAGTGCACGCGTTACACGTACACTGTCACGCCAGTTACCTCACCTCGCAGCTCGCACAGCTCTCGGCCAGGCCGACCTGGTCTTATAATCGCTCTGAATAGCCGGGCGGGGCCGTAGGGCCGGGTTAGTGCCGTGGGGCGCCGTGGGGGACACGGCAGGGCAGCCCGGCAGTGCCCGGCAGGCCGGTAGGCCAGGGGGAAGCCTGGCCTAGCCGCCCTGGACTGCCGTGGACGCGGCGCCGCGGCGAAATGTGTATAGCAGAGAAACGGGGCGAGCGGAGCCGGATCACACACACACACACACACACACACACACGTCGCATGTGTGCACGCGCGCGCCTGTGAGTAAGGCTACGCGCGCGCCGAAAAGGAATTTTCACGCTCTGGTTGCTCTAGTCGGCGGCCCCTGACCATCTCCCGCCAGCCCGGCTCAGTCCGTCCTCAAATCTGAAGTCGCGTCGCGTCGCCGGGCCGCGCTGTCCTCTATGCCTGCCTTTGGGGCCGACGCTAACGGCATGCGTGCACTCCGCACTGCGGGCGGCAACAGGTGTCAACGGCGGACAGCGGCTTGGGCTGGGCCGTGCGGGGGCCGTGCGGGGGCCGTGCGGGGGCCGTGCGGGGGCCGCGCCACACCCACTCACAGGCGGGCCGAACCGAGCCGCGCCGTGTTCCCGTTTCCGAGATTCCTTGTTTTAAGCAGCCGCCGCCGCCGCCTGCATCAGGTCAACGGCGAGGTCAGGGGGGGCCGTCACTCGGGCCGTCAGGAGTCCGCTCGGCCGCCAACCCGACGTGTCCGCGGGGCCGTCCCCGCCCGGCCCGCCCGCCCGGGCTGGGCTCTCCCCCCGGCTCGCCGCTTCGCACCTTGAGACTCCATCCTCCATCACTCTGTGGTCATCCTCAGCCGCGTGCACGGGCAGGCGTGCCGCGTGCCGCCAGCGCCGTGCGGGACTAGCTTTGTAAGCAAGCGTAAAGCTACGTAATGACGGCGGCTGGCGGGAGTCTGCACCGAGTGGCACATGCCTGTGGGGTCGGCGCAGAGAGAGAGGTGACTTGCTAACAGTGCGTGTGTGAGTGTGTGTATGCGGTGTGCGGGCGCGTGGCAGTAGTCTGCCCGTGTGTGCACGGTGTGCATGAGTGTGCTGTTTGTGCGCTGCCACCTCTCATAGGCCTACTGCGGGTCAATAGGATTGACTGGTCACTCGCACATCGTGCTGACCTCTGGTGGGGCGGGATAGGACCGGAGCTGGAGTGTGCCCGGGGAAGAGCGGACAGGGCAGGGCCGGGTCGGCGGGCAGTCGGGCGTGCAGGTCCAGCCCGTTCTGGAGCGCTACTGGCTGGCCGTGCGCCATGCGCGCGCCTAAAAACACCGCGCCTTTCCGGCAATGAACGGAGCCGGATCGTAATACTCCGCTCGTGTGAATGCGGCCACTTTAACAGCGGATGTTTTTATATCATGCTTTTGTGGAACAAAATAATATGGGTCAGAAGGAGCTCCTGTTTGAATACCCTTGTCAAATTTTCATCGCATGAGTAACGGCAACGATGACACATTAATATTCATTATTATATATATTATACACTGCGTGTATTCACACCTGACCCCTGACCCTGCCTGAGCCTACCAAATGGTCATGACATATCGTCAGCGAGAGCTAAGCCTACAAATTTTTGACGTCGGCTCGTGGCTGACGCCGTGGCGGTGGTACTCTCTGCCGCGGCAACCGTCATGATACCCGCGTTTTGATTCCGCCGATGTTCTTCTTGACTTTTTCTTCATTTCCGGTACCTCCTCTGAATTACCCTTTTAAATCACGATGTGAGGAAACCATCGAGGTTCAGAGGGGTGAGCAGCCGCCGCGTCCTCTCTGAACCTCACTTCTCCGACGGATTCCGGGGATTTCTGCGCTGACCTCTTGGCTGACCCCACCAGCCAGCAGGTGGGCATGGCCTGGTCTGGCCGGGGCCCGCCGGGCTGTTTGCCGGTGCGGCCCGTAGCTCGTCGCTGCCGCTACGCCGCCATGGGCCCCGCCCCGCCCACCCCGCTCCGCCCCCCCCCCCCCCCCCCCCACCCCACCCCACCCCGCCCCGCCCCGCCCCGCCCCGCCCCGCACTGTGCGCAACTGTCCTGCGGCCAGCAGCCTGCGGCGGCGGACAGCGTTCCGAATGCGTAATTCAATACGCTCCGCATCGGCTTCGCGCCTCCGCGCCACTGCGTGTCCGCCGGATGTCAAGGGGCCCGGGTTCGATCCCCCGCCGTCGTCCCTCCGCTTTCTGTCCTCCGCCTCTATGCCAACCCTAAATCTAAGAGCCGTTCCCTTTTACGGCACCCGCGTCGCAGCAACGGCAGCGGGCATAAGAAAAGTCGAGTGGAGCGGAAAGGGAACAGAGTCATGTACGGAGTAATGTATAACAGTTTATGATACTACTGGTATTGTCGAGAAATGTAATACTTGACCCTGCTGTATTTTTAAAAAAAAAAAATCTATATTCTTGAGTATTATATGTAAGAGGTATTATGGGGTCGTGTACGGAGTAATGCTCGAGCCCCCTCCCCCTCGCGCAGAGCTTTCCCTTCTCTTTCGGCACATAAACGGCATTGCAGGTCGAGCAAGACAATGGCGATGAGACGTTTTTCTTGCTGATGTCCTCACTCACTCACTCACTCACTCGCTCGCCGAAGATGACAAGCGCCCTTTGTTCCGGCAGACCGCGGCAGACGGATAACAGAACCAAACTCAGGGCCGTGGGGCCCGCAGCCCGCAGCCCGGAGCCCAGAGCCCGGAGCCCGGAGCCCAGGGCCCGGAGCCCAGGGCCCGGGCCCGGAGCCCGGAGCCCGGAGCCCAGGGCCCGGAGCCCGGAGCACGTCGGCCCAACTCAGACGTCGCGCACCGCAGCCCGTTTCTGTGCAGCCGAAGGCGCCTGGCGGGTAGTCAAGGCGGAGGTTGTAGACGGACTCCGCCCTGTGATGCATGTGTCCTGGGGACCCTCCTGCGGACCGTCCTGCAGCCCGGGCCGGCAGCCTGGCCTGGACACGCACACTGTTAGCCGCTCTTGTCTCGCCGCTCCGCTTGGCAGATCTATAGCTTGCGGCTGCAGGTCAGCGGCTGCTGCTGCTGCTGCTGCTGCTACTACCGCTGCATGTCGGCAACAAGGGGAGGGGAGGGGAGAGGTCTGCAGCGGAGCCGTTTTAGTTGGTGACCACGGCTCGAGCCGATTTTATGTGGAGTAATGACCGCCTCCTCCCCGCCAGCGCCAGTGGCGGCGCGTCGTGTCTCTTGAGTCTCGTTGTGCTGCTCCAACGGCCTCGTCACCTAACTAGTTAGAGTCCTCGTGTCTGGAGGCTGGGCGACAGAGATGCACGCCGCACGGGGGCTCGGCGGTCGGTGCTCACGTTGATGCCCTGGCCCGTGTCGGCCCCGTGTCGGCCCCCGTGTCGGCCCCGTGTCGGTGCCGTGCCGCGGGCCGGGCCGCCGGGCGCGCTGGATATAGTAGTGCTGGCACTCCTTGTAACGGCACATTGTCATTGGCGGTAAAACTCACGTGAATGTTGTCGGGGTCACATGTTCATGGACTCGGCTTTATGGCGGTGCCATGACGCCGGGGTCGAACACTCCATGCCATGTATTGTAACTTACGGACCCCCGTCCACGGAGGAGCGCACCGGAAACACATTAAGCAGCAGTCTCCTCTTATACCGCGGCGACTATCTGTTCGGGTTCGAATACCGGCGCTGTTGTGATTTTCACACCTGCACCGTTCTGTCGGCCGCCCCAGCCCCCCCCCCTCCCCCCTAATTGATCCCTCCCAAGCGAGGCGCGAACTGTTATTTTTAGATTGTTTTTTGCCCCCCTTTTTCATTTTACCACTCGCGGTCCAACAAGAGCGGTCCGGACCACAGAGGCGAGGGGAGTCGGCTCGGCCGAAAGCACCGATAATGCCGGGGTAGAGAGGAGTTGAGTCGAGTTGGCCACCGCGTCAGCGCGCCACCGCCTTCGTCTTCGGACCGGGGCGGGGCGGGGCGGGGCGGGGGCACGCCGGGCGTTAAGAGGTTGGCGTTGGCGCCGCAGTAGGAATGTCGCTGCAGGACAAAGTGGGTGCCGTTGCCGCGGGTACCACACGGCGGCCAGGAGCCAGGAGGTGCCGCGCATCGGAGCCCGGCCCAGCCCAGCCCAGTTAGCAAGCAGCGGACAGGACGGGACGGGACGGGGGATGCCAAAGCACTGGAGTCGGCCGCCGCAAGTCGGAGCCCTGCGGAGCCCAGCGGAGCCCAGCGGAGCCCCCGGACGGCCGGTTTGACGGACTGACCGGGGCCGGCTGACCGAGCCGCACCAAAACTGCACTCCGGTGAAACCAATTTTCGCTGCTCAGCGCGCCGCGGGCTGGAGCCTCAACCACACCTACTTCCGCGGTTGATCGGTTATGCGGTTGCGGCGGCGGCGGCGGCGTGGAGTTTGTGGCGCACTCGGCACGATACGATACGCTCCACTCGCGGGGCTGAGAGAAATAAGGAGGGCCGCTCCTGGCACTCCCGGCAATACCCTCTGCTGAGGACCCTCCGCGTCACGTCGTCGGCGTGCTGGCGGCGCCCGCTTCCCCGCCCCGGCCACCCCGCCGCCGTGCACGACAGACAGGGACAGCGAGCCTAAGAAAACATATCCGCGGCGTCTGCGTCGTCCATAATAAGAAGTCCGGCCCAACTCCCTCGCGAACGAGCGCCTGCGAACGCCAGGGTAGGCCAGCCCGCACGACACGCGTGCGTGGAGAAGTCGTGGCTGCCTACCCACCAGGCGCCCCGGCGACACTGTCCTAAATGGTTGACGTGCACCTGGTCTGGTACATGGTGCGCCCGCTCACTCACCTGGAGTCCATCATCCTCAGCAGGTCACATAGGCCGCAGAAATCCTTTCGGGAAGTCGGAGACAGACTCGCTGCACTTGTGGCCCGCTGGGCTCCGATCACTGCCCGCTCCGCTTTACCCTGCACACTCCGTACGACTCGCGGCGCTCCCCGTACCGTCCTCGGCCCGGAGCTCCTCTCGGCTCGCGAAGCGCGAAAGGGTTTTTCGCTCCAACGTTCTCCTGTCCGGACTGTCCGGCGTGGACTGGAACACACCGTCGGTCTCTGGACTAGGTCCGGACGCCCCCCCCCCAAATCCCCTCCTTCCCCCCTCCTCCCGGACCGGTTCCGTCTCCTCCTCTTTCGCCCGCAGCGCGCGCTTCTTCCTTCGCTTTCTTCTTTCACCGGCCGCGCCTCTCCTCCTCCTTCCTTCACACTTGTTGCCCCCCCCCCCCTCCGCCGCCCCCGAGTGCCATACTCACTCACTTCGTGCTGCCATCGGCTGCCATCGGCCTTTGGGCCTTTTGGGAGCACTGTCGTAGCCGCGCCAAACCGCCGTGTAAAGCCTGCCTGCATGCTGCCTGGCCCGGATGCCATCTGATGGTATCACTCCCCCCCCCCCCCCCCCCCCTACCCGGGACGCCTGCATCGTCGTCCGTCCGCGCCTGCCGTCGAGTCAATTTCTGGGTCATTCTCGCCTCCCGGAGCAATTATCAACATCGAGTTCGAGTTGCTTTTTTTTTTCGGCGGCCATCGCCCCTTCGTGTTGGCCAGGGTGGGCCCCGCCCAAGGCCCCGCCAGTCCCTCACCGTGACGTTGTAACGCCTGGAGATCCGACGCGGCTCTGCCCGCTCCGGGGATGTCGGCGGCGGTAGGAGGTCTGCGCACGGCAGCACGCTCGGCAGGCAGGCGCGGATCCAGGGGCGGCTCTAGGGGGAGGGGGCGATGTACCGCTTTCTGCCAACTTTCAGGCGGATTGTAACGCGAATTGCCTACCTTTCGGGCGCCCTAGGGAGGGCGATCGCCCCGTTCACTCCCCCCCCCCCCCCTTCCTGGATCCGCACCTGTCGGCAGGGCCAGGCCAGGCGCGCCCGGGCCAGGTTCGGTGCGGGCCCGCCGGGACACACATCGCCAGGACAAAGTCCCACTTTCTGCAGAATCAACTTTCGTCTTCGGCCGCCGGGTGGATGAGCCGGTAGCCGGTGCCGGTGGGCAGGGCGGGCTGGACCGGACCCGCAGCAGAATATGATACCCCCCCCCCCCTCCCCACTTGAGGCGTGAGCCGGCAGCATTCCGTTGTGAATACAAGCCGCAGCCCCCGCAGCCCCCGCAGCCCCCGCTCCGGTCCGGGAGGGCGGTGCGGGCGGCCGGTGGTCCGCGGGGGCGGGGTGGGGGTGGCTTGACAGTGGGCGTTTGCCCTGAAGCCGGGGGCGGGGGGCGCTTTTGTTGCCTCTGCGTGGAAATTGCCTAGCTCCGTCTGTGAGGGGCCGAGGCGGGCCGAGCCGAGGCCGGGCCCGTGGCGCCAATGACACACCTGGTCCGCCTCATGTTTTGTCGGCTGGGCAGCGGGCCGCCAGTGGAGCACGACGGCAGGCTCCCGGCCCCCGGCCCCGGCTCCGGCCCCACCCGGCATCACCCGACATAGCACCACCATTGATTCACCCGAACCACTTTCCCTTTCCCTTTCGACGGGATGCGCTGTGCCGCGACACTTTGAGGGGCAGGCGCGTAGCGAGACCTGACACTTGGGAAAGAGGGACGGGGGAGGGGATTGTTTTGAAGGCTGCTGACCTTGTCTGCCGTTTTACCCCTTCGCGCCTGTTGAGGTGCGCGCTCTCTCCGTCTCCCTCACTCTCTCTGCGCAATTTGAGGGGCACACTAATCCTGAAAATTTGTACAGAGAATGAAATATCTAATGACTGGATGTGAGTGGAGAATGACTGGAGATAGAGTGGACAAAATTACTGGAAGAGACTGGAAAGCGAGGTTCAACATTTTCTTCGTGTTCGCTGCTTTGGAGATAGATGTTGGAAGTATATGAAGATTCGATCAATAAATATCGTGGCACATTCGCCGTTCTGGTTAAAGCGTTGTTGTCACACGGACAATGTCCCGTTCAATTCCTACTCCCTTCTTCAAAAGCAGCCGTAAAGCACCGGTTCCGGAAAGATCACCGAAGTTGAAGGCAGAGGTCGTGCCTAAGCCGGGACGACGTAGGTTTTGTCGCCAGCGGTCACACATGCCATACAGCTTTTATCTCTGAATTATTTATTTTCGGAAACATTTCTCTGTTACTGGTGACCGGAATGATTGGGAAGGGACTGGAAGTGGCTGAACATGATGTATCCCTCGTCGCTGCGCCGCGACACTTTGAGGGGCAGGCGCGTAGCGAGACCTGACACTTGGGAAAGAGGGAGGGGATTGTTGTAACTTATTTCACAAATTTTCGACATCAAAAAAATTCCCTTGGTTATAATATGACACCTTGGCGGTTGAGGCCGCAAAGTCTGGTCGTAGAATGACGTCATTTCGAAATCGAAAATAGGTCGCCATTTCTCCAAACTGATCCAGCTGATCCCCCTGATCCTGACCCTGACTCCCACCGCCCGGCTCTGGTCCTGGCGACGCCAGCGGCTCGGCTCGGCTCGGCCCGGGCGGTGGCCTGCACTGTGGCGCTCCCTGCCGCGCGCACTCCGAACTCCGCCCGCCGCCTCCAACGCTCCAACGGCTGCCAACCACGCGGTCCTTCCCCGCAGGCCGCTTAGCGCGGGAGATTTGAATGTCTCATGACCTGGGCCGAGCTGCCGTCGGATTTTGTCGATCTGTGCTGATTGGCTCCCTGGCGGACCGGACAGGACCGGATGGAGAGGCGCGACGTCGTTGTCTTCTTTCCCGCGAAGTGTAAGAAGAGACAAGCACTGCAGGGAATTGGGTATTTCGGAGAAGGTCTGAACCGGAAATGAAGAAGAAGTCAAGATGATCGTCAGCGGATATCGTGAAGGTTACCGTAGCAGAGAGTATCTCCGCCACGGCGTCAGCCACTAGCCACCGTCAAAAGTTTGACAGCTTAGCTCTCGTTGACGATATGTCACGACCATTTGGTAGGTTCGGGCAGCCTAACTGCCGCTTGAGGTATTGTCCCTCACAGCCGCGCGGAGGAAGACAGTGCTCTGTGACCGTACGCGGCTTTGGACCTTCTCCGAAATGTCCTTTTCCAACGGGTCCGCTCACTGATCGTGACGAGCGACTTAGGCGGAGACGAGGAGACGACTGAGGGCTTCAAGAGCGGTTCGCACTTGTCAAGACAAATCAGAGTTACTGAGGCACGCGTCATCGCTTTGACTTTTCCCGCGCCCCACCCCACCCGGCCAGGCTATGTCCAGACTGGTCCGTCCATGGTGGGCGCAGTTGGTGCCACGATGTTGGTAGCAACCCAGGTCGTTGCCACCGCGGGAAAGCGAGGGAGAGGGAGAGAGGGAGGAAGAGGGCGAGAGGGAGGAAGAGGGAGAGAGGGAGGAAGAGGGAGAGAGGGAGGAAGAGGGGGAGAGAGGGGGAGGCGTTTCACGGCTTGTGTTCGCAGTCGCGGGCGCGGGGCGCTGCCGGCGCTGACGCCACTACTGTACACGGCGGCAGCGGCGGCAGAAGGCGACCCGAGACGCTGGGTCTGCAGCTCCGAGCTCAGTCGGCCCGGAGGCCACCTCGCTTCCCCTTGTTCTCGCAGAGGCTCCCGTCAATCCCTTTGTCTCGGCGGACGACGGCCGGCCCCAGCTCCCGCCAGGACGCCGACGACAGCCCTCGGGCAGCTATGGTCAGCGGGTGCCCCTGCCTCAGCCTCATCCTCCACAGGTAGCAGCGTTCAAGAGGACCCCGACGACGCCCCCGTGTCCGCCATGTGTCCCGTCGTGGTGGCGGCCGGCAGCAGGGTCCTCCCCACCGACGACATGGAGGTCAGGAAGCCCGCGCCGCTGTCGGGGACCCGGCGCCTCCGCGACAGCTACGCCAAGTGCCTCAGCGCGGTGCGCGCCCAGACCGTCAGCAGGATAGAGCACCTGTATTATAGGTGAGATGGCAGTGGGAGTGGGACGGATAGAGCGCCTCTGGCGAGCGAGCGGGACAGAGACAGGCCGCAGCATGTCCTGCAATCAGCTGGTAAGGCACAGGTGTACTCGGGCTCAGGAGCACCAGAGAATGGAGGGAGGGGCAACGGTGTCAAGGATGTTCCAGCAGTGCAGAAGCCGGCGGGCTGCGGCTGTGCCGTTCTGTGCGCAAGGCAAGTGCAGTTGGGGTAGCATGCCGGGAATGTGGCAGCACAGCTTTGGACTTGAGTCTCCAAAACGATACCGAATGACATTTGGTTGTCCTCACCGATACCCACGAAATTCAAAAGAATTTGAAGGAACTGAGAAGATTGGTAGGCTATGGAGTTTACATTTTACCCCTTTCCAGAGCTCTGGTCACGCGACAGCGCACTAGATATTAAATTTGTCAACGTGTCCAAGCAGAGGAAACACGTGCTCATCATTTTAGTGAAAAATAATGTTTGTTTCGATGCAATGAGTGCGAGCTGGGAGCTGGGGAGCCAAAAGTGACGCCTAAACTGAGAATCTACCTTACGGCAATCGCTCAGAGGGCCACTAGGCCACTTGTTCGGTTTTCGAGATATCGGTGATTTAAGTGCTAAAATTAATCAAAATTAAATTAAAAGTTACAGCGTTTTATTCCTTGAAATTTAAGCCCTTTAGGGCCCCACTCTAGCCAAATTAACCTTAGAAAATATTTTGAAAATGTTTCTGCAACATTGATTTTTACTACCGCTAGGGGCACTTCGGCCCCATTCGGGGCCCTGCGCGACCCTTTCCAGTGATCAGAATTTTTTTTCGAAAGCCGCAAAGAGCTTGTATTTCGTGATAGCATCCTAATTCGATCTCGCTCATTGACATTAGCCCAAAACATCGACAGGGCGGCAACGTAGACGGTAGTTGACGTCCTGTGATTTGTCCCGTGCACCGTTCGGACCGGACTCGCTGTGTGTAAGGACTCATACGCGAGCAAAAAACAGTCAGGACGGATTTTCCGTCACCGGCTCGCTTAGCGGAGGCTCCAGCGGCCGACTCGCATAGCGTAGTGATCGAAAAGGCATGGTGGATTCGAGTTCGCTTCGCTTAGTGTAGTGAAGGTGATCGTGATATTGTTATTGAGGATGCTGCTACATTGAATTTTATTCAATAACTATGTTGTCCTATCATATTGAAACCGTCTATTGAAAAAAAGACAACGTATCTTTGTCATTAATTCCTTGTCGTTCCTAACATTACGTACATCAATTTTGTTGTGAAATTAAAAAAAAAGGAAGTTGAAAAGTCACTAAAAAGTCACCTGAAAGTCACGCGAAAAGTCAAAAGTCAGAAGCAAGTCAAAAAAAGTCATCTGTAGTCCCATATAGTCAAGCTGGTCGCAGAGTCACATATGAGTCATGCAAGTTAAATGACTTCAGGTCATAGTACAAAATAAAAATGTGCAGTAGCACCCCCTCGGCCTCTGCCTGTCACGATAATCATAATTTTTGCGTTCGTTTTTGCTGCTCTTACGGGTGAAGCAGGTGCCTCTCCGCTCCTCGCATTCGCCTCGGCTCGGCTCGTCGACAGCACAGAAACAAACCATAAAGGGGAAAAAACAGGCAAACCCGGGTGGGGAGGGGGGGGGGCAGCCAGGAGGAGCGGGAGGAGCGGCAAGGAGGCACATCACATCCAATATCAGGCCAGCCCGCCTGCGCAGGATAGGAAGCGCTGCGCTTGCCGGGTATGGGGTGGGGTTCTGCCGAGTACTTTTTGAGCACTTGTGAGCCGGACAGAACCAGAGCACACATGTCGGCGCTGGGTCAGGAGTCGTGGGCCGCGGGCCGGGTCGGGCCGGGCCACGGCACTGAGGACCTCGGTGCGGACTAAACAGACGCGTCATTCATCTCACAACAGGGCCTGACGCACCTCATGAATAAGGGAGCGGTGGCTGCTCTCGGCTCTCTCACCCCCGGCCCGGTCCTGATTCCATAATTCCGGCAGGCCGACGGGCTGCCACTGCAACCGGCTTGGCCCGTGCAGCCCGGGGTGAGAAATCGACCGCACCCGCCCCGCCCCCATTCCGCCCCCAGCGAGTCCGCGTGTTCAGTGGGACAACATCCGTCCGCCCCCGCCTCGCCCCGCCCCCGGACCATTGCACGTCCAGACCATCCGATCTCTATCATCCCCAGACTAAGAAGGAATGTCGCCGCTTAAATCCTGTCGGTCGACCATTAAGCCACCGATTTCTCATACTTCCTTAGCAGAGCTGCCTTGGCCGGTTCGTCCGTTCGACTTCCTTTGTGATCTTTGTCCAAATAGTTCACTTACCTGCCGTTGGCAAACCTCCCTTTTTCCAGGCGCATGTGGTCTTTAAATGTTATGGCTCTAAATCGGGTCCTCCTACCCCTTATTACGGTTACGCGGCGTCATTTTTACTGATAAGTGGGTCAAGTGGCCATCACGGGACCATACTGCAACATATTGTACTGAGGCACGCGGGCGGCAGCTGGTCCCCACTGGTCACATTTGGTCACACCCACGGGCGTCAGGCTAATCAGACCCAGGCCGGCCCAGGCACCAGTGGGCACCAGGCAGCTGCAGGGAATGGACAGACAGGACAACGGCCTGGCTCCCACTCAGCCGCAACCCGACGATGTGCACGCATGGTATGAACTATTTATGACTACCAGCCGGCCGCTTCCTAGGACTCGAGGCAGAGCTGCCCTCGCAGACGGCACGGGCGCACGTGTGCCGGCCGTGTCGGAGGGCTGATAGGGCCGACAAGCAAAGCCACTTCCGTGCCCTAAAGCCGGGACATGTTCGACCCCGCGTGCCAATGGAACACTTGGAACACAATGGAACAATTGGGTATTCCGGAGTAGAGCTTGACCGGAAACAAGAAGACAAGAATCACAAAAGTGGATACGGATGTTTACGGATGGAAAGTTACGCAGCACGTGCCGGGGGTTGAGTGGTCGAAAGAGCGTGTTATCCAAGTCAAATGACCGTCTGAAAACCAAAGAGCCACAGGAATCGCCGAGGCACCGGGCTTCACATCACATCGCGAAGGCGTCGGTAGGCGACAGGGGATGGACATTAAGGCGGAGGGGAGGGGAGAGGTGCAGAAGCTGAAGCATTTGAAAGGCATCATCCCACAAAATGGCGCGTCCGGACAAAGGATAAGGAGAGGAGGAGGAGGGGGGGGGGGAGACGTCAAGGACGATAAGGGCCCGCAAGGCCAGAATGCGACAGGCTGAAAACCGTGCCGGTGAAAGCCGGGGGCGGTGGAGTCGGTTGCGTCGCTGTCCGATCGTTGCTACAACCGCTGCAATGCAGAGCTTTAGGAGGACCGGCTTTGGCTAGACGCCGGCGCCCCCAGCTATCCGACCCAGTGCCATGAGTTCCGTTTTCATGGTCACCGCTGATTCCAAGCTACGTTGTAAACTGCGCAAAAAAAAACAGCAACAACAATACATAATTTTATTGTAAAGTAATTGGCTATGCCATGGCCTTCCCTGCTGCTTTAAGTCTGGAAATGTTTCCCTTCCACATTAGTCCTCGGTCCAGCCTGGCCTTGCACTTTGGTGACGCCCTGCTTGTCCTCCCCTGCCACAGGATGGGTCTGGCCGTGGGCCGGCACCCGCTGGTGACGTGCGTGCTAGCGCTGCTGCTGGCCGCCGCCACCGGCTCCGGCCTGCTCAACTGGCGCGCCGGCCAGACAGACGTGGAGCTCTACATGCCGGTCGACTCCTGGGTGCGGCAGGCGGCCAACTTCGTGCAGGCCAACTTCCGGGAGGACGTGCGCTACGAGAGCGTCATCATCGAGGCCGACAACGTGCTGGACCCGGACGTGCTGCGGATGGTAAGGGCAGTCGGAACGCGGGCCGCGGGTTCGACATTCCCTTCCCGACGTCGGCAGACCACCGCCGACTTTGACGCCGAGGGGACCGGAGCTGGAGCGTTCATTAGTCGCCGCGGTCGGGGATCGATTCAGGGGCTTATGAATTTTGGTCGCGTGTGGCGGGACAGGAAGTAAGCCAACTGAACGCGTGGCGGTGCCCTGCCGGGGCTAGACGTAGCCTGTTCTGCTGGAGCTGGAACACCCGTCGCTGGGCGAAGGGTCGCGTGCGGGTGGGTCATGGCCAGGGGCGTAGCGCGTAGCCAGAACTGGAGTTCGGATGCCGCACTATTTACCTACATTCAGGCGTGTGTTATGCGGTTTGGTGTCCTGTTTCGGGGGCAGGGGGGGCAAACCCCTCCCCCTGGTTCCCTGGCCATGGCCGTCATGGCCTGTCCATGTCGTCCTGTCGTGGGCCCTCGGCTCCTCTCTGCTCCGCGTAATCTCTGACTCATCCTGAGGGTTCTGCGGGGACGCGGCGGACAGCGCAGACGTGCCAAGTGGATGATTCGTGTCGGGTCGGGTCAGGCCGGCGAGGCGGGAGCGAGAGCGCAGTGAGGGGAGCTCCTGCGAGTGGTAGGGTAGGCCAGCCCGCCTAACACGGCTGCATGCACAAGTCGGTGTTGCCTACGAACCAGGCTCCTTGTTCGTTGGGACCGGTCTCTAACGTGTCCTTCCTTGGTCTTCCAGATCGCCGCGGTGGAGCGGGACATCAAGACGACAGCTATCCGTGGCCGTACCTGGGAGGAGCTCTGCATCAGATACTCGTCGTGGTTCCAGGAAGCGGCCCTCCCGGGGACTAAAAGCCCCGGGGGCTCCCCGCAGGCCGGCGGGCTGCCGGGCATGGCCACCGGCGCCAACGGGCAGCCCGAGCTCCCCGAAGAATTCAAACAGGCCCTGCAGCAGGCCGGGCTGCTCAAGTACGACTGCGTGTACCAGAGCCTGCTCAAGCTGTGGCCCAACGGGCTGCCCGACAACCTGACCAGCGCCGAGGTGCAGAAGGTGGTCACCAAGGGCGTGCGCTCCAGGTAAACAACAGCACGGGTTGAAGGGTGGGGCTGTGCTGGTATTCGAACCCGAGTCCGACCGCAGAATCTTCTCCCCGACCTCCTCGTCCAGCCAGCTCATGCGTGCGCCCCCCGCAGATTTACTTGGGGCACACCATCCCTTAGGAAAGCCCTGGGGCCTATTTGCCCCCGTACCCCTCGATGATTGACTTGTGGGCACACCGTCTCTAGAGACAGCCCATGTACCCCATGCGGAGGCCCTTGACTTTCCATGGCATCGCGTGTGTGCCACCGGCCCCGCTCTCTAAATAGTACTGGGGGAGCTGGATCTGGACACACTTGCTTCTGCCGGGCGCATCACGCTGTACTCTGCACTCGGCCGAGAGTGAACTTTGCCTCCTCACGGCTAGCCGCACAGGTATATTTGGCCTTCCCTCTCCAGTGCGATTAAAGGAAGAAGAACAGGCCCGGTGCCCTCCTGCCGCTGGCCCCCTGCCCCTGCCCCCGTGCCCCTGGCCATCGGCCCGCGGGCCCCGCCCGCTACCCCAGCGGCTGTCTCCCGGGCTCCTCGATGGTCCCGGGTTCGCATAGCGAGCCTCTGTTCGCCCGGCCCGCCCGCCGGAGTGAGAGAGTAGCGTGTACGCCGACGCCGGGGCCCCGGACGCAGCCGCCGCCCGCCGTCCGTCCATCGCGTGCGTCGGCACGGCCGACGGCCGGGACGCGGCTGCCTCCGAGTCAGGCGGCGATCAGGAATGGGGGATAAAGAATGACGTGGCTGCGTACGCAGCCGCCGGGCTCGGGCCGGGGCCGTCCGTAAGCAATTCAGAGCTGAGGTGTCGCCTGTGTATTCACAAGGAACGCTGGGAGGGTTTCTGTAGTGAACTCGAGGGATGTATAAGAAGCTTCTGTTTACCTCCCCCTGAATCTGGGAAGAGCGGAAAGCCGCTACGGAGGGTCGGCACAAGGCGGGATGAGGAGTACGGAAGAGTTCTGGATGGCTAGGCGGATGGCCATGCGAACTATAACTACCGAATAATTACCATAATTACTGTAGGGCCTAGGGAGAGGAGGCTGCGCATAGCTGCGTGACAGCCAAGAGCCAAGTTGTTTTGGCGAGAGAGACGGGGCCGGTGCCGGCACGCTGCCGGCCGGCCCCGTGAAAAGACGTGGAGGATAGAGCGAGAGGTTGTGTGGCGTGGCGCCGGTCGTCGCTCGCCGCCGTGCCGAGTTCACTTGTACTCGCGTGCGCGCTCCCGGTACAAGTGTACCGAGGCCGGGGCATGCAGGCAGGCTGCGGGGCCTGGTTCGTGGTGGTGGTAAATGCCGCTAGAGACGATGTAGCGACGCCGCCAGCGTCGGCGTCCTGCCTCCCCCCTCTCTCTCCCCTCCGCCCTCTCCGCCCTCCATCCTTGTTCCGATCAATGCCCGGCTCCGGGTGCTTCCCTCTACCACCGCTCTGCCCCCTCCCCTTCACCTTTTCTCTTGTCTGGTCCTCTGTCCTCGCGACGTCCTTCCCTCTTCCGCGCCCGGCAAACCCATCTGTACACAGGGTGTGCACTGCAATGTGTACTTGCACAGCTTCTCACTGTCTACCCTCTAAAGCCACGATCTACTTTAAACGTTTCACGCTGAATATTCTGTTTTCTGCCGCAGCAAGAGCCTTGTGACGGACGTGTCTTCGCTACTGGCCGGCGTGAAGACTGACTCCAAAGGAAGGGTGGTGTCGGCCAGAGCTGCTATTTTCAACTGGTTATTGAAAGCGGTGAGGTTCACCGTTGACGAGTGTATTCCACCAAGGGATATGTTCGGCAGAAGACTAATTAATCGTCTTTACTGTTCCCAGTCAGATGATGCTGCTCCAGAATGGGAGAAGGATTTCCTTGACAAAGTCTTACAAACCAACCGTACGAAGCCGAGCGGTGTTCACATATATGCAGTTGCCACAAGAAGGTAACTGCATGATGATTTTTTTTTTTTTTTTTGGGGGGGGGGAGGGTTCTTTTTTAAATTTTTTTTTGAATTTGGACATGAAATGGGGAAGGCGGATTGTAATTAATAGTCATTTGGTTTGTTCCAGCTATTATGACATGCTGGACCAAGTTTTGGACAGTAATATGACAGTTCTGTTTGCTGGATTTGCCCTAATTATATTCTATGTGATTCTCGTGCTCGGTAGATGGAATTTAATTCAGCAAAGGGTGTGTTGACAAGTTCTACAGCACAGCTTCTGGTATTATTCGTAGCCAATTTTGATCTAATTTACACATTCATGTCGTTTCCAGATTTATTTGTCATTGCTGGGTGTGTCCATAGTGGGCCTCACACTCCTATCATCTTATGGATTTTGCTTTCACTTGGGCTTTTACTTTGGTCCAGTGCATCCAATTCTACCATTTTTACTTCTAGGCATAGGTGTGGATGACATGTTCGTCATAGTGGATGTGGGTAAATTAATAGTAAAAATTCATCTGTCACTGCACCATCAAGAATCATGAATTTATTATTTATTTTTACAGAGTCTTGATCATGTCACAAAGAAACACAGCAATTTAGACATACCAGAAAGAATAGGGAGGGCAGTACAGACTGCAGGCATATCAATAACAGTCACTTCCTTAACTGACATAGTTGCCTTTGGCACAGGAATAACAACAGTGAGTAAAAGCAGTGATTAAAAGGAATGAGATAAAAATGCCAAACATTTTATTAACAAAAACAAATCATATTTCAGTCAATGCCCTTCTTACAATCTTTCTGCATGTTTGCCGCCATGGGAGTGCTGTTCCTCTTCATATTTGAGATAACATTCTTTCTCGGGTGCCTCACACTTGATGAATATAGAGTTGCAGCCAAAAGAGAGGGATGTTGCTTTATTAAGCTCCATGAATGGAAACCTAACAACTTAAGTCAAAAAGATTTTTTGTATGACTTGTTTTCAAAATATGTTGGGCCTTTACTAATGAAAACGCCTGTGAAGGTGAGTACAGTGATACCACAGTTGATATTTGTATCCTGACGCCTTATTTTAAATTTCAAATTTTTGCTTGATTATCAAAATGTTTACCTCCAGATATTTGTGATTTCTATCACACTTGTTCTTGTTGCTCTCAACACATGGTGTATTTTACAAATAGAACAGAAATTTGACCCCACGTGGTATCTAGATTCAGCATCATATCCAATCCAATTTAACAATAAACTGAATGAATACTTCCCTAAATATGGGAAAAGAGCGGGGATATATCTTGGTAAGAAAACCACTTCTTAAGACTCGTTAAGAGACAAAAGCTCAAGCAAATATTCATATAAGATGCTTTATTTCAGCCAACATAAGCTACTATGATGATTCCCAGAAGATGAATTTGCTCTCACAGCAATTGAGAGAAAACCCATTCCTCAATCATGACAGTCTTCAAATATGGTATGAAGACTTTGAAAAGTGGATGGAAAATAATCACCATGGTAATATCAACATTCGTTTTCAAGAAGATGAAACCTAACTGTTCAATATTTGAGATGTGAATATAACAATTATGATCTTCATTTAAAACAGAACCAGAAAATGAGGATGACTACAAAGGTTACCTGTCAGAATTTCTTATTTTTTCAAGAAAGGGGCAAGAATATCTTAAGGATCTGAAGTTCAACACATTCCCATTTGGCGACTACAATATAACGGTAAGACTTACACATTTTTTAAATATGGGGTTTCTGTATTAAGAAAACATTCTGTAAGCTAACAAATTTCATTTTTCATTGTCTTACGTTTCAGACAACTCATCTCCCCATACAATTTATTTTGTTGAACACTACCCAACAACAGGTGTTGGGAATGTCAACTATTACTGACCTTCTACAGTCCCTAAATTTAACAAATGGGCAACATGCTGTAGCATATTCACCAGAATACATTCCATGGTACACAAATCAGGTGAGTCAAAGGAGATAAGCAGAGCAAGATCCAGGGTGAAATCAGTTTAAACACAATTTTCTATTCTATTTTTTTTTTTTTTTTTATTTATTTTTTACAGCTCATAGGTGAAGAGCTACTGAACAATCTAGGATGGTCAGTAATGGCTGTGGCAATAGTGACACTAGTAATGATTCAAGAAATACAAATCACATTATGGGTTATAAGTTGTGTTATTTTCACTCTTGTGGATCTAATTGGATCCATGTACCTGTTTGGTTTGACAATTGAAGTCTCAACGGCAATCATGGTACTACTATGTACAGGGCTGACTGTTGATTATGCCGCACATATTGGTTATGAATTCAGCCGAATGACTGGAAATGGCAATGGTATGTTCCAAATTCAAAGGATCATTGCACTTGTAAAACTGTTTAGGACTTTTAATTTTAAAACATTTTAAAATTCTTGCAAATAGAGAGGGCCTTGGCAGCCTTACGTTTAATGGGTCCAGCTGTCTTCAACGGTGGACTGAGCACTTTCCTGGCATTTGTCCTGCTAGGATTCAGCAGTTCTTATATATTTACAACTTTTTTCAAAGTAAGTTTTTACTTCACAAATTCATGTTAAAACTAGACAACCTTGAAAATGATGGTAATTCTTTTACTTGATTGCAGATGTTTACAAGTGTAGTTGTCTTTGGGTGTTTCCATGGTGTATTCTTTCTTCCTGTGATGCTCAGCTGGTTTGGACCACCATCCTATGTCCAAAATGAAACCCATGGTGATGCAGATTGTACAGGCCACCTCATGGTTCCTAAAGCAGTCACAATACCAAATGGACACTGTGTACCAGGTGTTGATGGTAAGTTTATTGAGTATTAAACCTGTTTGAATTACTTTCTAACTTTCTACTTTAAACTTCTGTTTGATTGTCTGAAATGGAAACTCACATTTACAGCAGTGGAAGTCTCAATAGTTACTGAGAAAGAAGAAACACCAGCAGCAATCCACCTTTTGCCACAAAATGGTGGAAGTCACCATGCAGAGGGTGAAGTAATTCCTGAGGGAGAGAGTATGCTTTCAGCTCACCAGGAAAAGTGGTAATAATTTCCTGAAAAGGACAGAAAGCATTCTGTTAGAATAGGACAAGACTCCCACGTGATATGTGCCCAAAATCTTAATTATTTGAATTTGTTGTCTCGAAATATCAAAGGCCAGGCGTTTAAAATTAATGTGAACAGTGCAGAAGCTTGAACAGAGGAGAAATAAACAGGTTCCAGTGCGCTTTCATTCCATCTGGCTTCGAGAAAACCTGGGTAGCTAATAATTCAGACCATTTATTGAAGCATTGTTTAAAACATAACAGGTATGCTTGTGTACGGTAATATGGTAATCAAAAGAAGTTGGACCAAAATAACTATGTGATACTAGAAAATTAAGAGGACAAGTCATAATTAAGTCCTTGTTTATCAAAACCTAAATACAGCAAAACATTTAGTTGCACTTTTAAGTTTTAACATACTATCCGTCCCATGTCCAAAAGTTTGTGATGTTTTTGCTATGAGTACTGATTTTTGAATGAGACTATTCCTGAGAGTTTTACCTGATATTGTTGTCCTTTCTCTCTAATTTGTAAAAGAAGTGTGCTGTCCGTAAGGCACGAACAAACATGAGAAAAAAAAAGTAAGCATGATATGGAACTGTTTCCTGCCAGCACTTAGCTCATTGGGATTATCTTGCTCAACAAGGTATAAAATACGTATTAAGTAAGTAAGTAAATAAATTATTCTTGAGTGACACAGGAATGTTAGTTAACATTAGATTATTATAAGATACATATCAACATCAGACTTCTATTTTTAAACAAATTCTTAGCAAACAACATATTTTATTTTCTGTATATTCATCTGTATATTCATCATGTTGAATAAAATAGCTGTATGTGCGTGAGTTTTTGAATGTCACCAATTCCGATATCGGTGCTTTTTTAAACTTGATGAAGACAAGGACTGCCATATTCCATGAACTCTGTAGTTAGTGGTGTTTCAACATGGTGAGACATGTAACCGGTGGCTTGGACCCAAAGGTGCGCTTAGACCGAACACGTGAGGACAGGCTGACCCCGGGCTAGCGTCACAATAGAGGAGCATTTAAAAGATTATTCAACTTAAAGCGTACGTGCATGTTGGAATTAAGCTGTTGGATAGACACGGTACTTTTGCGCTTGCGCTTATTCATGTTTAATGGCTGTGCTATGCAGGCAAGATTTGTGATATACATTTTCTTCATTCCTCCGCAGGAGATAGGATGACGTACTTGTGTTGTAATAATAGTTCCTCTAATATAGTGAAGAAAATAAAGAGGCAATAGCCTGTGTTTTCACACATATAACCACTGTACTCGCCAAATGTTTCTAATAGAAGTGAGGTCATGTCAATTTTTTACATTTTTTTTAACTGGCCCTGTGGGCCATTAGGCTTAATGAGAATTTAATGTGAAGGCTACAATGTACTAAAACCGAATCTGAATTGCTTGTTTTTCAAAAAGAATTAAGAGCATTAAAAATATTTTTTATTACTGGAAAAAAAATTATTAAAGAGACCAATGACAACAGGTTTTGCTTTCTTTATCACAATAATTCCTACAGAAACTCAAAGAAAATTCTATGCAAACTCCCATAATAAATGAAAAAGCTTACCAACACTGGGTGGGAGGTGGTAGTTGACTCATCTGCGTCTTCTACTACTGGGAGATCTGGAACAATTTCTTTTACTCTTTTTATCCTTTCTCTTGGCCTTTGGAGACCTAGATCGGGATCGCGAATATTCTTCAGAACTGGAGCTGTTTCGTCTTCTTTCTTTGTGCTTTTTCTTCTTTTTCTTCTTCTCTTGGGCATGTGAATCACTGTCAGAATCTGAATATTCTTTCTTCAAGTGACAGTTTTTACTTCTTAAAGGTGAACCATCACGACTCCTACTTCTCCTTGAAGAAGGTAGGGTATACCTAGAATTTCTAACAGGTGAGGAAGATGAGCTCCTTTGTCTTCTCACAGAGGAAGAGTTTGTTTTCCTATTTGACTGATCTGATGGACTTCCTCTCCTTTTTGATCTGTAGGGGGATGGAGATCTGTCTCTATAATCCTCATTTCTATTTTTCTTTTTTCTGTCAGACCTCACCGGGGATCTTGACTTGCTTCTTGAATAATATTTTTCCTTTCTTTGTATTTTGTCAGACCTCTTAGGGGACCTAGATCTACTTTTCGATAAGTATCTGTCCTTTTTCTCCTTTCGTTTAGGGGACCATGATTTTTCTCTTTCAGGAGTCACCTGCTCATTTTTCTTAGAAACTCGTAGAGAAGATGGTGATTGCAGCCTTCCTCTCTCTTCTGGTGAAGATGATCTTTTCTTGATCTTTAATGAAGAGCTTCCAGCTTCTTCCTTCTTCTTAAAATCATCAAACTTGGCAGCATCTAGAATTAAATGATAACATTGATTAGTTCACAACTGTTAAGTAACTTACATGTAACTTAAGAAACATAACAGGTTCCATACTAAGGACTTTGGAGTTTTGGGTGTAATCACTCTTGGAAACAAGGATGATTGTTGCTTCATTCACAGACAGCACATGACCACCTATAGCCATTTTTAGCACAACTCGTCCAGAGTCATCACTGAAACCTTCCACCTAGAAATAAAAATTTCCAAAGTAAAAAATATTGAATGGTTACAGTAAAGGGGTGAGCAAATTTGGGCATAAAAGGTACCTGAGCATATTGGTTCTTGTGCATTCCTGCTACCACTTTTACATAAGCTCCCTTCACTAGCTTCAGCTCCTCTTCATCCTTCTTTTTGGAGGTTTTAGATGCATCTACAGCAGCAGCTAATAACATTTTGTCAGCACCTAGGCCCATCCCTTTGGGTCTGACCTGTGGTGCTGATACAGCCACCAATCTGGAAATAGAAATATTTTAAAATATGAAAGGATGCTAGGGATAACTGGTTAAAAAAGAACATAATGTCTCAATACTCACTTGCTATTTTTCCCTATGCCTTCATCTGGTTTCCAGCCCATACCTCTGAGCATAGCCAAGCCAAACTGATTAACGGGAATATTTTCATAATCCTCCAAAGTAGACTGAGGAGAAGAGAGGAAAGAGGTACATAAAAAACAAAAAACATAATGGTCTTGTCACTTAACACTGGTCACTTAGCAAAAAAAATGATCATAGCACTCATATGCCACCCACCTCTTTCTGCAGCTTCTCTTTCTCTTCAGTATCTACTTTTGGTAAGGTCTCCAATGTTGATTCTGGTTTTTCTTTCAAAGTGTCAGCAGCTCCTACAAAACATAGTGCATGGAGGGGAGAATTAAATACTCCAAAATATACCATTTAATCTTACGAGTATCTACTTGTACGTAGATTACCTTGGAGAATTTCACGAGCAGCCAAGGCTTCCAATGAGTCAGCAGGGAGAACGACTTCAGCAGCTTCTGTTTTCACAATGGAAGTGTCAACACCAACATCGCTGAAATCTTCTGCTACTTCTGCAATACTTTTTCCATTTGATAAAGTGCTGCTCTTCCGTGGACCAATAATAGGTATCACTAATGGTGCTTTAGCATTATTTTCCTCTTCTCCCCTGTGGATTTTAAGACATACATCAGGTTCAAGCTGCAAAGTTCCATGACACGAATGAGATGTATAAATGAGTGACATTATAGAAGTATTTGAGGTTGGGAACGTCATTGGT
Source organism: Odontothrips loti (assembly GCA_038380765.1). NCBI lineage: Eukaryota > Metazoa > Arthropoda > Insecta > Thysanoptera > Thripidae > Odontothrips > Odontothrips loti. Next base: position 17,582,948 of record CM076244.1, on the reverse strand, counting down.
CAAAGCAAAATATTACTTTCTGACAAATGTAACCCCTAAGATGGATTTAATCTCAACACAGATTCTTTCCTAAATTAAATATAATTAGATAATGGCAGAAATATACTAACTCTTTCAGTTTGATAGAGTTCGCCTCCATACATTCAATAAATTGAACATTGTCTTTTCTCTCTTTTGGAGCTGGAGGTGGAGCGATGAGATTTGACTTCTTGGCAACTTTTGAGAAGCCAAACGTAAATTTTTTCGGAGGATCACTCATGATTATAGAAGAAAACAGCTCCCGCAAGAACGTTACGAGTGTTTACGTTCGTGTTTCGTTTATCAAGAGATGCTGTTGCTATCTCGAACCTCGAACTAGTCGAAATCGACTCGACAACGTCCACCACCGTTGTGTAGTGGTTTTGCCTACCTTCCAGGCGAGAAGGCCGGGTTCGTGCGACATGCCGTCACCGAAGGGGGGTTTAGCCTTTTCGACAGCCTTACGACTTATTTATTTTTTGACAAAGCATGTAGGCATGACAATTTTAGTGCAAAGTGTTTTCTTTCTAATGGTCTGTCTGTTACGTCGATACATTTCTGTCGCGAAGCAGAACGCCGAATAGAGAGAGGGCTCTGCGGTTTTGATGGCAGGTTCGCTGAGCCCCTCCCACTCCTGTACCACCTGTACTGCTAATTTGTAATGGGGAGTGTAGGAGGGATGATTTTAATGAGAAGTCTAAGCTGTAGTATGCATAGCTTATAGATCTGAAAATCCTAAATCAAACTGCGTCTAATTTCATCAGACATCCCACATGTGTTAACAGTTAATTTTATATAGATAACGGGTGTGTGAAAAAGCCGATTGTAATAAAAGGTGTTTTGTGTTCAGAAGTGTTGATTCGTGAATAAAAAGGAAAATAATAATAATAAAAAAAAGCACACATGAATTGAAGAAATGAGTTCATTTAATTTATTATATGAAAAAGGCAATTTGCTGTCAAAACTCATGTTAACCTTTTTGGACCATTTTTTTTTTTTTTTTTTTTTTTACTTCTTCATCCCATCCTTCTGTTTCTTCTGTTTTTTAGTTTCTTCTTCATCAATGGGGGCAGTTTTCACAAATGGAATAAATTCCCGGTAGCCTAAAGAAGCATGAATAAGATATGATTAGATACAAATACATTCATTTATTTGACACATTTTTAGATTATAAACTTTACTTACTTTCTGGCATGAAAGGTCTCAGAATCTCAGGGACAGTTATTCCAGAGTCTGTTTGATAAGTTTCCATAATTGCGCAGATTACACGGGTAACAGCACAAGCTGTTGCATTCAACATGTGTACATAGTTAGTCTGTAAAATAATAAAATATATTTTTTTTAGAGCAAATAATAGAAAATATAACTTTTTTTGAAGTAAATCATGCAAATTCACTTACTTGAGCATTCATCTTCTTGGTTTGGCCATAACGAATTTGCAAACGGCGAGCCTGGTAGTCTAAGCAGTTGCTGCAAGAAACCAACTCACGGAAAGCTCCAGACCCAGGGAACCAGGCTTCCAAATCCAACTTCTTTGCAGCTGCATTGTTCAGAGCTCCTGAGACAATGTTCACAACTCGATAAGCAATGCCCAGGTCATCATAAAATTCTTGGGACATTGTTATCATTTCTTCCATCATATCCCATGAAGCATTGTCAAAGGGTGAAGTGAGAACAAACTGTTCAACCTGGTTCAGTAAGAAAGTTAGTAAGTAGCTGGAATGGATCCAGAACTCCATAAAAATTGCATTTGCAATTTAACTACGGTAAATACGCAAAGCACCATAATTCCCCTTCATTGTGATCTACCTTTTCAAACTGGTGAACGCGGAAGATACCTCTAGTATCTCTGCCATGGGACCCTGCTTCCTGCCTGAAGCAAGTAGAGACTCCTACGTATCGGATGGGCAGAGAGCTCTCTGGAATCCACTCATCACGATGGTAAGCAGCAATGGGCTGCTCTGACGTGGCAATGAGGTATTTCTCTTCAGTGGACAGTTCTTCTCCAGAACCTTTTCCACCCACCTAAAACACAAGCCATTTGTCACACCAATTGTATTTTTAAAATTTGACATGTGAGGTAAAAAAGAAAAATAATAACCTTGTAAAGCTCTTCATCAAACTGTGACAACTGCGCAACCTCTTGCATGACCTCTTTGCGCATGAAGTAAGGTGGGAACAGAGGCTGGTAGCCACGAGAATGCCACCTTTGGAGAGCACATTGAATCAAAGCATATTGCAAGAAAACACAGGGTCCCTAAATCAAAATATATTTTGTAAACATAACAAAGAGGATAAGTACAAACAAGTAGTGAAGAAAACAAGTGTGTAATGGTACCTTCAGAAAGTAACCACGGCCTCCTCCAACAACGGCACCTTTTTCAGACTCCAAGCCGTCAATCATGTAGACTAAATCATAATGCGAGTACTTTTTCCGAATTGTAACATCTCCAGCAGTGCGCACAACTCCATTTTCATCCTAAAAACAAAATGCAGTCACTATACAATTCTTTAATAGAAGAAAAACTAAAAGCAATATACAAAACTGGGTCAAAATTTCTGAATACGGTTTCTATTTCAAGAAGTCTGCAACGCACATATGAAAGATAAGAGCAAGCTGACTAATGGAAACAATATGCATACAATCAAAGATAACTCACTTCATTACTGCTGATGGGGACAGATTCATGCAGTTGGTTTCCAATTTCACGTAGAGCCTTGTTGCGATTGGCCTCAGCCAGTAACAAACTTTCATCATTTTCTTTCATAGCACCATCGATGCGAGCACGAATATCTTTGATATCATTTACACTTAACATCTCCAATTGTTCCTGTGTTACCGTGAAGAGATCCAATCCGGAAGCAGCAATGGTTGATGGAGCATCAGCAGCTTTGGCCTTCAAGTTCAAAAACATACATATTAGAATTGGTTTCACAAGAAATATACAAAATCCAAGCTGCTCAAAGGATTTCAACCACTACTGCTGGTTTGAAAAGTGAAAACCAGGGTATTAAAATTATTTGTGTTGATGAAGTTGGTAAAAAGCTCTAACAGTTCCTAAAACAATGGTAACATGCTCCCCTGCTGGGAACCAAAGGCTTGATAGTCTCCAATAAACACAATAACAAGCAAAATAAAACTTAGGGCTTATTGCTAAATACTTGAATAATATACAAGGATGGGGAATCAACATGCTAAAATAACTGATAAAACAGACAGTGCAGTTAGAAAGCAGTCAAAATTGAAGCCATCAAAATAAGTCGTTGCTTAATGGCAAGCTAACATGCAGGTTGGCAATACAGCCTCACCTGAAGGATATTTGGAAAATCTTTTCTCTGTTCTCCATAACTAAGTACATGGTTGTACCATCGTAAGCAATGGGGCAAGTTTTCAGGTGGGGGGGATTTTAAAGCTTCAAATGCTCTATTGTCTTCTATAGTGGGCAAGTGTCCATACATATAACTGTAGTCCATAAAATGGGCATTCAGTTTTAAAAGGCTGGATATAGAATTGATTTCTTTTATACAAATATTGATACCCTCACTTTTAACCTTAAGAAGATTATCATTGACAACCAACTGGTTACAATTTTTTATTTTATCACCTCCTTGCTGCAAGGGCATATCCAATAAGATTAAAAGCCCTTGAGAGTCAAATATGCGGAAACAACAAAATACTTAGTAGGATACTGTAGGAATACCTTCATTTTAGCTCCAATAACTTTACTGCACAAATTCTTGGTTTTATTGAGATTGTCAGCTCGGTGACGATCTGGAAAAAGAGAAAAGTAACATATATGCCACCTAAAAACAACCAGGTATTTGCTAAATATATTTATGGAGATTTAAGACTGCAACTTATGCAATTCTAGCACATTAGTTACATATCATGGTTTCATAACGCATGGAAGAACTATATCAATAAATGAATAAAAACGTGTGTAGTTTCCAACTTAAGTTGATACAGTTTGTGACTACAGAGCGACCAAAATTGAATGAAATCCACAAATACTTCTTTGTGCAAGCCGTAACATGTATGTCATCATACATGCAGAGAAAATATAGGTGATTTCGGTCTAGATACAGACATTTGTCATTTGCATATGAACAGGTACTGTTACTGAGTTTTACCAATGTAACTTCTCAGATAACAAAGACAACAGAAACAGCATTTAATGGTACAGTGAGAATAGGTTAGAGACGAAAATTTAAGATAGCTTGCGAGCACATAGCATTTTAAAATGTATGAACCTTGTCAACCCAAGCCAATAAATTCACGAATGTTTGGTACTTTAACTCATACAATGCTAACCATCTGCGAAGTACACCAAAAAAAAAAAAAAAAATACTTACATTGTCTCCAGAGAGCATCATTTTCCACGACCTCGTCAACAAGTTTCACACTTTTGAATCGCCGTTCCTGTAGTTGACGAATTTTGTTCGGATCTCCCCCTTTCTCTTCACGAAACAGCTCAATATCAAGGACCATGATGAAGGTCTGATACTAACGACTGTCAAAATACACCGGGACAGCTGGTGCTCTCGTCCCCGGCACACGACAGCAAGGGTGCAAGAAGAGGGTTAAGTAATTCACCAGACACGCAGCCGACACGACACGACACGCGAAACACGGCGCGAGCAGGGCGCCACCTGCTGGCTGTCATTCTAACCTGCACCTGCGAATAGCCAAGCCAACCTGGAAATACAACACCGCAGAGACGCATTTGCAGTTGCTTTGCGTTGGGGAGGTGTTTGTGTTGTTTAAAATGGCGAGCGTGAATTTAAGTCTCGACGATATTATAAAGAAAAAGAAAATAACTCTCAAGGGGAATGGAGGGTTAGTTACAAATTTTTGTAAATTTTATTTTCCTGATTAGAGTGTTCAACATTGGTTTGTTGTGAAAGTCCATTTTCTGTGTGTTTCGTGATGCCGCACAGTTGACGCCTAACCTGAACCCCAGAAATCTGTGAAGTTGCCGGGAATTTCTTGTATTTTATTTATGTTATTCAATTCGTATTGGGTTAGAAAGCATTTTATAATAATTTTGGTCGATTTCCTGGACTCGCCTTTGAAACCGCCAGTACAGCATCTACTTTAGTTTAGATCTTGCAACTCCTGACATAACTCTTCCCTCATTTTGACTGATTTTGTTGTTTGTGTTCAGGTTTAAGAAATTTGGAGGCAGCAATGTTAACAACAATCGAGGAAACACTCAAAATAACCCAGTGCGTCGCGCCGGGAATATCCAGCAAAGGAGAATAGGTCCCCAGAACACTGGGCGGACAGGCCCACCGAGCACTGGAAGATTAAATGCATCGAATGTGGGTCGAGTTCCTCCACCAAATAAGCCAATAGTGGACGCCCGAAATCGCATCATTCAAAAGAAACGCCAGCAGCTTACTGATGCCAGAGACAAACTCTGTGAGTTGGCTAAGAGAACAGATGCTCGTCAAAAACTGGAAAAACTCCGGGAATTAAGATTGGTGAGAATTTGCTATAGTAACCAAGTTTAACATTGTAGTTACCAGTTTTACTGTTTACTGAGATAATTGATCTTTTGTTTACAGGGTCATGACGGCGTGTTAGGATATAATGGTCTGCATCCTAATATCAGGAAGCCTGTTCGTAGTCCTCTTAAAGGTCTTGGTCGGACAGGAATGGTCCCTGCAGCTATTTCTTTACAAAGAACTATTAATCAGCCAATTGGAAGCAGCAGGTATATACCAAAAGTTCCTGCCCTCATGGATATGGATCTTGAGCTGTCTGGTGAGTTAGTTCTTTAACTTGCTATTATTACTGTGTAGCTCTCGAGGATTTCTTTTACTCTATGCTTTTACTTCTTTACAGATGGATTCATGTCTGATAGAGTCATGCCATTACGCCGAACTGTCAACAATGATCAAATGAGAATGGAACCCCTGATTCGCCCGTCTAAACTCTCCGGTGCTTCACCATATTCCTGGAGGGCCCCTGTTCAGGTGTGTGTAGTTAAATGAGTTTCGTATTTTCAAGCCTTTTTTTCTAAATCTCTCAATATAAATCCTACTCTTGTGCTATTTATGCAGCGTGCTGTGCAACCGAATACCAGCAGAGGTTATATTGACCTAGACTATCCAGCAGAAGAGAGGAAGCGAATGAAACTGCCATCCCCACCACCTGTGTAGGTTCTTGACTTGAAGGATGGCATATTCTTAGCACACGGCAGAAAGCTCTGAGATTGTATTATTCTGTCTCCTGTGTTTTAGGATGCGTCCTATTGTGGTGTCCGATGATGAGGATATGGTTGAACCTATGAGACCACCTCCAAGACCTTCTCGAGCTCCCTCTAGCAACGCAGCAGGTGTTGCTAAGGCACGATTAGAGTCATCCAGGCCTCAGTCATCCTCTGCCTCTGCTTCAGGACCGTCAGGATACAGGATTGTTGTTTCAAACCTACAGAGCACTGTGACCCATGAAGATATTCGGGTGAGTTATGTGAATTTTCATTTTCTGTGTTACAGGTAGCTCTGTTGAATCTGTCATTTTCATAGTACGTAATTAAAATAAAAAAAATTGATTAATTATTGATGGTTCCAGGAATTGTTTGAAGATATTGGACCACTGGTTACCTCAAGGCTGGTTCGACCAGGAACTGCAGAAGTGGTGTATCGCCAATTTAAAGATGCTGAACGAGCTGTTGATAATTATCACAACCGGCAGCTAGATGGGCAGCCCATGAAATGCCTATTAGTCAAACCAAGGACATCTGCTTCCGCAGCAACACCCAGGTGAGAGAAAATTTTTATTTGTTGTCAAATAGAATGGGCACATTTTACTTTATCAAAGAAAGATATTTTAATTCTTCTCTTAACTTTTTGTTGACAGCAGTGGAAGTCTACGAGCATCTGTGGGAGCATCATCTAAATTATCTGGCAGTGGTAAATCGTCTGTCGTGCCTGACATCACCACTATACACAAGGCCCTCTTCAACAAGTCATAATTATGGTGTTGCATCTTGTGTACATTTTCTAATATTTAGTTCATATGTGGTAATAATTAAATTATCAGAATGCACCTTGTGTGGACTGTAATTTTTTTTCTTTATAATGGCAATATATAGAAAGACTTAGATTGTATACATGTGTTGCTAGAAGAGGCATAGCAAGGTAGACTGAAGATTGATTTAAAAGTGCATGTCTTTAATAGCTTGGACAACGAATATGTCCTTCAGAGATTCTAATATTAGGTTTGAGTATTATTGGAAGTGTCAAGTCTATCTCTTAAGTTTTTGGTTGGTTTGTGTAAATAAATGCAATCTCAATGTTTTACATTGCATTCAATTTCATTTCCTTTAGTTTTATTTTTCTAATACAAGTGTGGAGAGGAGCACTGAATAAATTTACAAACGTAAGAATTTACTTGGCTGGAAGTGTATTTCTTTACATGTATACACACTATAATTCAAAGGAGACATGTATCAAGTCATAATACTGAATCATTACCGGTAAAACAAACTTTAACCATATTGAAGATGCTTAAAATACCAATTTTAATTCTGAAATTCACACGATTTTTCTGGGAATGTACTTCTAATATTTATATTCAAGAAGACCAAGATAAAATACAATAAATACAGAAAAAATTTAAGATCATAAATATGAGACAAATACAAAACTTCCATCAATGAGGGACACTTGGGTTATGGTCCATGAAAACATTGGCACGTTTTCAACCCAACAATGTAAAAACACTTTTCAGATTGCATACACTACTGTACACATCAAACTACAAATCCATTAATAAAGTTGATTATAACTCAAGTTTGTAAAGATGAAAGATGGCACGAAGGTAAGAAAATTACACATCTATGGAGAATTGGAACGAACTGCACTTTATGCCAAGGACATCTAAAAAACAATTTTTAATGTAACAGTACATACTGAATACACTAATTATTTCTCAAACTATTTCTTTAATAGTTAAAATTCTTTGCATTATGGACAAGAGAGTAAGAAGGGAGGTAATTAAAGCTGACACAAGAGATTGGCACAGTTCACTTAATGTTAAAAATCTACCCTAAACGCTTCACTGGATCTCCATCCACAGTCAATTAATAAGAGTTCCTCTCTCCATTGTACTTTGATCATATTCAAATGCTTACATTTCAGGGTATAACACGAGCAAGTTTGAGAGACATTGCATTTAACGCTTACTATGATATGATGACTTTCGAGACATTACTTGTGTACACTTGTTAACCATTCCTTGGGAAGGCGTCATTGGATAGGATGTTGGCCTCGACCTCAGTACATCAGCATATGTCAAATCAAGCTTTTTCAATTTAGCTATACCTTGGGATGCTGTTGATACAGCCTGGCTGAATATCTGGGTTGAAGGTTGAGGCGCAGCATGAGATCTGCTAGGACCTGCTTGAGTTGATGGATATTCATCAGCTTCCCTTCTACAATGTGCAGACAAAGCAGTAGCATTTCTGTGGCCACTTGGTGACCGAGAGTGATTTCCCTGACGTGATGGGCTTTCAGATTGTCTACTGGGACTCTCTGAATTGCGAGATGGACTTTCTGCATACCTGTCTCGTCTTCTACGTGGTCCTCCTCCACCATGGGAAACTCTAGCATTAAGGCCAACTAACAAAGACAAATTTGAAGGATCAATTCTCTCTACACCCTTTCTGGGTGATGCTGGAGAATTCTTCCGGGAACGCTTCTTCTTATGTCCAACACCCATAGCCAAATATTCCATTATATCCTTTTTGGGAGCAGGTGAAGCAGGTTTAGGCTCTTGGTGTACTTCTCCAACACTGCTTGACATTTTCCTAGCTTCCATTTCAGCATTCAATCCAGATGTGGAAGCCGAGGCTGTAGCTGGAGAAAATGCTGGACCAGCCTCGGCACTCGTTTCCCCCGTACAAGTAGATGAAGTTAATGAAAATTCCTCTGTCATTGTTGCAATCACTCTTTCTACTTCAGCATCTGCAACCAGCTCTGAGCATATCTCTGAGCAAATTTCAGATGGTTCCTCAGAAATTACAGAAGTTTGAGTTCCATCTTGAGCTAGCATTTTTAACAAGGGCAGCTCTTCTTTGGCAGGAGTCACAGGAGGAACACGGGGAGGGTCATGAGGCACCGCTGTGTCATCTAGCAATGGCAATTTCTCACCCTCATCTTTGGCTTCCGCTGCTTTCTTCAAAATGTCAAAAATTTCTCTAAATAGGCTGCGATATTCTGGTGTGTTGCGGAAACGTCTATCAACAGGACTTGCATTATCATAGATGCTGAAGCGACAATCTTCACCATCCATAATTGTACACAAGAAAGATCCTGGAAGTCGAACTTCTGTTTGTGTAGACTTGTTGCTAGTCTCATCAGAAAACCCAGAAGAGGAAGTTTCTGCTTCAGAGAAATCAGTGGGAGTTGTTGAAAATGTCTTGTTTGGACCAACACTTTTCTTGCCCGTTTCTGACCGACTATTTCTGGTCTGCTTCTGGGAAATCAAAGTGCCTTCATTGTCTTCATTTCCACTTTCTTCATCTGTGTTTCGGAAGCTGTTGAAGTCGCCAGACATTTGCAGCTCCTCTTGTAGGGAGAGGCAGTGCGCAGTAGCAGGTGGAATAGCAGAGGGAACTGCAGGGGTAACATTACTTGGTGGTACAACACAAGGTTTGCTTGGACGTCTGTTTGGCGCTGGATTAGACTGGATCTGCACCAACGCTTCGTACTTCTGGACAAGATCGCGGTACGGATTTTCATTTGCACGCTCCTGAAAAACAGAAGTGCGAAAAATTAATACATAGTAGGGCTGTAACATCATGGATTCTTTTGCACTTTATAGGAAAGACTCGAGGTCAGTGCTGGTGTAGGAAACGGGTATTGTAGTTAGTGACCAGCACATTTTAACAGAGTTTATGATTTATCAATGATATTCTAGTCACAATTCCAGTCACAATTCTATTTACAATTAAGCTATGTAAAATTCTTATGAAAACTATGTATTAAGGTGGCCTTATGATGGAGTAAAGAAAGAAGTTAAGTTAATAAAGTTTTATATCAAAATCAAAGTTCAATCCTTTTTCATGAAATCTGAACAAATGTTGATACTCCAAAAATGAAAGAAAGAAAAAACACAAAAAATATCAAGGGGGGGGGGGAGGGGGATACATCACATTAGTGGTCAAATGGGGGGTAAAACACTGCACACACTGCACATTCAAAATCTACAACAAAAACAGTAAAACCAGGCGGGAAATTTGTTAGATGTTCTCCAGGAGGACTGCCACCTAAAAGGTATAGGAACTGGTTAAATGGAGCACAACTTTCATATCAGTTGTTAATTCTGAACATGAGATCCTCCACCACAAGCTGTTCACTCAGTGCACTTTAGACATACCTATGCATTCATGAGAATTCCGAGCTGGAAAGCCTACAAGCCAGCGTAATAAACATAAAGGTATTTGGAAGGGCCAAAAAAATAATGTTTTTGCCAAAAACAGCAAAAGAGAAAGTAGAGACGAACTTGGAGGTGCAGACGGAGGCTTGCCTGGAAGGCTTACTGATGCCTTTCCAGGACTGCCAAGGAATGTGACTATCCACCACATCACCCAAACCACCCTACATACTTCCTGAAACATGCCATGTGCAAATATGTATACTCTCGAAGCTTGATATCCTAAAAATATTTTGGCACTAAACATTAAGAAAAATTTGGCAGGAACTAAAGTGGTATCTAAGACAAAAGTAACAACGGAGAAAGGTCATTCATTTACCTGAAGTTGAAGAAGAACAGAGGCTCGCTGTGAGTCACTGACAAACGAATCAATGACACTTACATCCTCATCATCCCCATCATCTGCTGCTCCTCCACCAGACTGTTCTAGTAATTGCAAACTTTCATAGAATGGACTCCGAGAATCCATCTTTTGGGTACAGCGTCCGCAAAGTTGACCACTCCTAGAAAAACAATAAGATAGATTGTAAGCAAAGAAATTAAGCCAAAGCCAATTACAAGCACAACAAAATTTAAATGTGAACTGACCTAATTTCTTCTAAGGTGCTAATTTCTTCCTGGAGAGACTTCATGTCTTCTTCTTTTTGCTGAATGTTTATTAGCTGTTCCTCCATCATCTGGTTCTCCAGCACAAGTGCCTGCACTTGCTCCTCCAGCTTTGAGGACCTCCGTTGGTCACGAAGACGCTGTGCCTTGAGTTCTTGCATTTCACCTCTGAGTCTGTCCACTTCCTCTTCCAAATTCGGAGCCTCTGCAAAGGTATCATTCTGAAACACAAGTGTTCATAAGTAAAAACAAACATACAATATTTCAGGATGGAACAGCATATTCAGCATATCTTACTCTATTGTTGTTATTGTTGGAGGGAAGAGCGGGAGGCTTTTTGTCGACTCGTTTCTTGAGTTCATCGCACTGCCTCTGAAGTTCCTCACAACGTGCTTCCAAGGAGTCGATGTTAACACAAAGTCTGGAATGGAACCATGAAAACCAAATAAGCTTCTTTGAGGGTAAATTAGTTACTATTTTAATCAAACGGAACGGAAAATGAAAGGGAAACGAAGAAGAGGCGAATTATGGTGAAACCAACGTTTTGATGTGTTTCTTGTCTGCAGCAGAGTCGAGGGCTAGTCGCTGGTTGGCTCGTTCCAAGTCAAGTATGCTCACTTCAAGCTGCTCGTAGATTCGAAGCCGAGAGTCATTCACTTCCCGGAGAGCGGCGGTTTGCTTCGTCAAATACTGCAACAGTTGAGACACTCGTGTCAAGACAATCCTAAAGTAATTCCCTTCACTTCCAGGAGGACAACAGCTTGCAGGAAAATGCGTTTAGTTTCTGCGGCATCGCAAAATCGTGAACTTTTATTTTACCTCTATTTCTTGCGTTTGATCCTCGATGACATTCTGGTGCTGTCGTAGGGTCGTCTCCAGCTCCTTGTTGCGTTCCAGCAGAGTCTTGCCGAGCTCGGCCGCGAGCTGGAGGTCTGAAACAATAAGACACAGCCCTGTTAAGTCCTCGATCAGTTTTGGCCTCTAACACGCAATAGCGCCTGATGGGTAGGCAACCTCGACTTCTGTATGCACGCGGGTCGTGCGGGCTAGCCTACCCTAACATTCGCAGGCGGCGTCGCCATGCACTGTCACAGCTGACGTAAATTTACGGACGACGCTCTAGGCAGTGGAGGGGAGCGCGTGTTCCGTGGTGCTGCTGAGAGCTGCCGGCATGAGCAGTGCCATGAGACCAGCACCGGCTCCATGGGACAGCCATGCCACGGGGCAGCCGCGGGTCACGAATCACGACTGACATGAGACCGACAGTCATTTCCTCGTCTCGTCTCGCTTCGACCAGACCTGCCCTGAACCGCAGAAATAAAAGAGAAAAAATGCCGGGCTTGTGCTTGTATCTGATCTAGCCATGCCACGACACGAGAGAAATCCCTCCACCCTGCGGGATATGACAACGATAACTCAGTCTTTCATGTTTCTACGCCTTTTCAAAACGAGACAGGTTCGCGACTTAGCGCGTACTGGCTGGTAAACGGGCTACAACCAAGGCTGACAAACCTCGTCGAAACTCCTGTTTGACAAGCTGTCCCACACATGTGCCTGCGTCACACGACAGCCACGACAGCTCGGCGGTGGGGGGGGGGGCTGCAAACGAAAAGAAACAGAATCCGTGCGTCATCCTGTATACATCACAAGTCCGCCAACGCCCCCGCCAACGAGCGGCCCAACCAAGCGCTCAACTGCTTAGCTCAAGGTCCGCGGCCGGGCCGCGCTTTGCCGGGCTTTGCCCCTTCTGCTGCTTTCTCACAGAGCCGTGCACTGACCATGCAAACGGCTGAGCCGAATCGCTCTAGACGAGCTGCTCTGCTCACGAGGCTCGGCGCCCGCGGCCGCGGCCCGCGGCCCGCGCTTGGGGCCCAAGCCGGCCCATTGCGGCACGCGTCGCGCCAGTAGGCGCGTGGCAGGCGCGTGGCAGGCGCGTGGCGCGTGGTAGCTGCTTAGATCACACGCGACCGATTCCCTGCCGAAACGTCCGCAAAACCATCACAGGCAATGAGGCTCGGGCCGCATGCCGCCTCGGCTGGTGGAACTCGTTGCAGAGTTCCCACCCAGCCAGCTATCAGTCCGGCGCGCCTGAGTCCGATTTTATTGCGTTCGAAACAAAAACTAGAATATATCAGTCTCTGGTTTCAATCGCACCCGTTCCCCTACACGCACGCGGCCATTCTACGCACACGCGCACGCACGCACGCGCCCATCGACAGAGCACCGACAGAATCGACTCCCGGGCTCGCGCAGGCAAGGCAGCCGGGCGCACGCATACGAAACGCAGTCCCAGACTTGGCAAAATTTCTTTCGCTGGAACGTCAGAGCGGAGCCTCAGCGCGAGCGCCTTCAGTTCACTTCACTTGACTTCACTTTCGCGCTCCGCTCCACTCCACTCCGCTCACTCAGCTCAGCTCCCCCAAGCAAGCCTAATGAGTGACGAAAAGTGCACGTTCTCGTCAATGACCTTTCCGCGGCACCAACCTCACGCGCGCCTCTTCCCGCGTCAAAATGGACACTTATCTGCTGCGCCTTTTTAAAGCGGCAACTCCCCTTCACAATGTCCACACTAAGCGTCCACAGACCACGTGGTAGTGGTCCTGGACTGTGTCTGAGACAGCTGTGATGGGTTTGATTCCCACACACGTTTCCTCGCCCTTCCCCGCGATGATTTTTTTCGCGGCCAAAGTATCTCGATTTCGTGTCACGTGATCCCTGAACGGCGGCTCTTCTGCGCCCCCGCAACCCTAAAGACAGGCGTGGGGGTCGGAGGGACGGATGCTAAGCTACTTATGCGTGACGGGATTCGCATTCCTGCAGCGCTACATTCCTTCTGTCATCCCAACTGTAAGGTCAACAAAACGGGGGAAGAGAGAGAGAGAGAGAGAGAGAGAGAGAGAGAGAGAGAGAGAGAGAGAGAGAGAGAGAGAGAGAGAGAGAGAGAGAGAGAGAGAGAGAGAGAGAGAGCAGTGCGGTGCGTGACACACGGACTGCTTCACCACGCATGCCGCCGTACCCACACGCACACATGCGTGCTCCAACGGGAAGATATTCGCACTGCACATAGTAATTACGGCGGAGGAGGGGGGGGGGACTGGAGAAGAGAGAACGTTTTGCATGTCAGAAGATATCCACAGGATAGAGAGCCCAGCCCGCTATAAGGGGCCGTCCATCCGTCCATGAGCCACGCGTTGGGCGTGCTGCTGGGCGGAGGGAGCCTGGAGGGTAGGCAGGCCCGCAACGCACCCGTGCGCTCCGGGCCACACTTTGCCTACCCAGTCGGGCGCTCTCCACCAGTGTCTCTCATTCCCTCTCATTCTCTCTCTCTCTCACACACACACACCGAGTGTAATGCACTGCACTGTGCCGGTTAGGGCAGAGAAACTTGACAAACGCGGAGTAGTTAACCCAGCTAGGGCGGGGGGCGAGGGGGCAGCGGGGAAGTGCGGAGAACAAGAGCAGGAAGACGGGGAAAGGGGGGAAGAGAGGAAAGGGAAGAAGCGTAAATTATAAATGTCGGCCATGACCAGGATGGCTGGCGCGGGGCGGGGCGGGGCCGCGAGACAGTGAGGACGGTTAGTACGCAGGGGGCGTGGTCCGTGAGTGGCACCGCCGAAGTGAAGACCGCGCCAAAATCAGCCGCTGGAATCGAAATCGACACACACACACACACACACACACACACACACACACACACACACACACACACACACACACACACACACACACACACACACACACACACACACACACACACACACACACACACACACCTCGTGACCCCATGGCAGCCCCGCCCGGCCCCGCCTACCCTATCCCGGACTGGGAGAGAATTTCCACATTCCGATAGGCGCGCAATTATGACTGCTCGTTTGCGCACGCACTGCCGGAGCACAGCGCAGCACACCGCGGCACGCAGCGCCCGCCTGTCCCACGGCATCCCCGTGCCGCGGCCGGTAACAGTAACAGCAACGCCGTGGGGCAATCACACATCGGGCGGCGCGGGCTGGGCTGGGCAGGGCTGGGCAGGGCTGGGCGGCACAATCTCCACCCGGCGATGCCCGGGCCGACTGTTTTGGCACCAAGGACGCGACGGCAAGCGTGAGCGGGGGCGGCCGTATGGGATAATGGGGTGGGAATCAAACAAACAATCCGAGACGTGGCTTTTGCCCAACCACGCGGCTATTCTGCGCCCCCAAAACCCTGCAATGTGGCCGGTGTTAAGGCTATGACTGGGCCGGGGGGGGGGGGGGGGGGCACCAGGCCGGCGGGGGACCTTGGCCGTGCCGCCGTGCCGCGGCCTGCTGACCGACAGATCAGCGATCACCTGTTCGGCGGGAGAGCGGGAGATACGGCGGGCAGCAGGTGGAGATAACAAGTCCAGAAACCAACGTGACGCTGCTGCAGTGCTGCACACAGCGAGGATGCACTCCGGCGATAAGCTAGGGAGGGGCCAAGATAACACAATGTCTGTCAAACCGTCTCCGGGGCGCACAAGTTGCTGGGGCGAGGGCGCCGCTCAGCTCCGCTCCACATCCACAAGTCCACGGTGCTGGTCATTTACCTTCCGGGCCCTGCAGGCATTCTAGCTCGATGCTGTAGTCCCAGCAGTCCAGCGAGGGCAACGCCGAGGCGGGGGAGGACTGCGACTCCCAGTACGAATCCTTGCCGCTGGACATGTCACGCGGCACACGCTCTCACATGATGATGCACAGATGGGGGTTGGCGGGGCAGGCGGCCCGTGTGCTGATGCTGGCGGAGGGCAGACACCCAAACATGCAGTCGTGTGTGTGTGTGTGTGTGTGTGGGGGGGGGGGGGGGGGTCGGCACCGACACAACGGCCTCTGACGGCTCGGTGGTGCCGAGGCCAGGGCCGCACCAGTGCGTTGTCGCCATGACACGGCTCCATGTAGGGCAGCAGAGCGCCGCTCAAACAACCCCCTTCCAACGTCACGCGGGTATTCGAACCCGAGGCCGACGAACGCGGCAACGCCGACGGTGCTCTGAACACCGTCGCGGCCCCCGAGAGGGTCAAAGTCTCCTTCCTCCGACACCTGCTCTCATCCTACAGACGACAGCAGAAGTGGTCGTGAGGGGCGCGGGTTCAAACACCAGACCCCCGCGGCGTGCGGCGGGCCGCGTGCGGTGCAAACAACTTTCCTGTCCGCGGCCACGCAAAGTGGCGGGCCGCCGGCCGGCCAAGCCAAACACACGCCAGCCCGGGGCGCCAGAGGGCGCCAGAGGGCGCCAGAGGGCGCCAGAGGGCGCCAGGCGACGCTGTGGGCCCAGGGCAACCCAGGGCCCAGTGCCCCGGCCCCGGGGCTGCCATGTGTATAATGCATGTGTGCACTGCGTTCTAAGCGCGCGGCGCGGGCCCGCCGGGCGGGGCGGGGCGGGGCGGGGCGAGCGGTAGCATTATACAGCTTTTGATTCGCATCGTTCCGTGATCAAGATTTCACCACCTGCAGGGCTGAACTGCAGCAGCTGAAAGAACGCCGGGGGAGGGGGGGCGTCCGTCCGCGGGGCGTGGCGGGGCGAGGCCGGGCGTGGGGGCGGCACGGAGGGCGACCACTCCCTTAACAATAATTGAGATGACACAACCAGTCTGATAGCATCGCGGGGCACGCACGATGACAACTGCCGACGAGACGAGCATCAGCGGGAGGAGAAATTCGACCGACGCGGTCTCGTTATTAAATCGACCATCAGCGTGACGACAACGACAAAACCAAAAACTTCGAAGCCGCCGGAGACGCGAAAAGAAAAAAAAAAAACAAGAAAAAAAGGGGTCGGGGATAAGAAAACGAGCAGGATAAAAAGAGAGGGCGGTCGTGTAACGTGCGGACAATGGCTTGCATCACACACCGACGCCATCTTCCCCTTAAATCTCTCAACAAATAACGTGAGTTGGAGTTACCCCGCCGCGGAAGCGCAGGCCCAGCGCGGCGGCAGCACGGCCATTCTCCGCTCCCCCGTGGCGCGCTGCCGCCGCTGCCGATTCTGACCCGATTCCCCGCCGTCCATCGCAAATTACAATCTTTGAAAGACTCCGCTCGGTCCTCGGCCTCGCCTTGTCGCCTGCCGCCGATCGGCCGGGTCGGATCGGATCAGGGGGAGCGATATGTAGAGCGCGAACGGCCGGAAGCCACGTGTCTCTCTGTCGCACGCCTAAGGGCTCGCGAGCAGCACAGAGACAGCGACAGACAACCTGTCATCCCGCGTCACACGGGGGCCTGCAGCTCGCCGTGCACGGCCATAAGCGGCCAGCCGGTGAACGGTACTCGAACCCGGGCCGCCAATACCGGGCATCACATAGCAAGAAGCCAGCCGTGGTGGACCGCAGCAGGTTGCGTCTCGAGCCCTGCCTTGGACTCTGCCCTCAACACTCGCGGGACGACAGCGGGACACGGTGGACACAGTGTCGGCGGCTCACATCGATGAGGTCACTGACAGCGGCGGCAGCGCCGCGCCACGACGTGGTCCGAATGCACACCAGGACGAGTCAACGACTTTAAATACTGCATCGTGGACGCCAGGGGCCCCCGGGGCCCGCCAGGCTGGAGAAAGGCCGTAATAACGGGACCTGATTCGTCTATGCCAGGCAGAGCATTGGCCGGGAAGCGCGCCCAGACCAGCCCAGGCAGCCGCGAACCCATCCATCCCAGATATTTACATCCGATCTCCCCGCTGTCGGCGATCCTGATCCCTGCAGGACGATTACGCAGCCGTGGTGTAGCATAGCGTCATCGTCATGCTCCGGAAAGGGGGGTGGAGAGAGGAAGAGAGCGGAAGAGAGAGGAAGAGAGCGGGAGAGGAAGAGAGCGGGAGAGGAAGAGAGCGGGAGAGGAAGAGAGCGGGAGAGGAAGAGAGCGGGAGAGGAAGAGAGCGGGAGAGAGAGAAAGGGAAAAGGGGTCTGGAAAACCGAGAGGAAACGCATCTTAACAGAGGGCCCTCTCCCTCTCGCTCCCGGATTGTGATCGTGACGCCTTCTTGACATCGTTGCCCTTCACCTCGAAGTGCTCGTTTGAGGCAAAGGGCCTAGGCCTCTCTTCCAGGGGCCCGGCCTGGCCCGGCCTAGCCCGGCCCTGCGGGCCGTGGCGGTCTGTGCTGGCTAATGATGACCATCATGTCGCAGACGCGGAGAAAAGAACGCTGGCAGTGATACGTACCGAGCCCCCCCCCCCCCCCCCCCGACAGGCTTTTGACGCAAGCCCACCCGCCCTTGACGGCGAAAAGCAAACAGACGATGATGCATGCCAAAAGACTTTCGCCTCATGACATGAGCCTATGGCCTATCAGCAGCTCATGGCTGCTCATGGCGCATTACATACACTAGACACGGGGCCAAGGCGGTGGCATCAGCGGCGCCGGCAGCAGCGCCAGCGCGGGCAGCGCGGCCTCACCGGGGGATCATTACCCTTCCAAAGCGAAGCGGGGGACGAAAAGCAATCTCGGGCCTCGGGCCTCGGGGCAGGGCCGGGCCCCGCCTGCCATGCCGCCTGCCTGTTCGGCCTGGCGGTCACCTCGCGGCGCGGACGACAACGTCGCATCCGCCATCACTCATCAGCCCTCGGCAGTGCGAGGGCAAGCCGTCATTTTTGCTGCTGCTTGGAAAATCGGCATTGGTTCCTTGGCATCAATTTTAAGGCGCGTGTCCAGAGGCAACCACCATAATCACGCAGCCACGACGGGAATTTAGCCCACCGGTCGGCAGCCAGGTGCCAGAGAGAGCCGCGTCCACGGCGTCCACGGCCACACATGGACCCGCGCGGCCAACAGATGCGCGCGCACACCCCACACAAAGCGGCGCAAATGTAGTTCAAGGATGCCGCGTTCTGTCCTGAGACCTCGCCTCCCCGGATGACCGCAAAAGTTTAACGGGCGCTCCAAATTCAGGCAGCAGAAAGGCGTGCAGCAGCACCGACAGCCAGCAAGGCGGGCAGCCAGGCATTATTGGAGGTGGCGTCTTACTGACTGTTGTAAAAGCACCGGTACCCGATTTATGATCGATTCCGTCCACGTGCCAGAGCGCACAAAAACGAGAATGAGACTTTCGCCACGCGCAGATGAGGACTCGCGGGCCCCCGCGGGCCCCGCTGGACCCCTTGGGCACTGGGCAACGTCAGGCATACCCACTCGGCCCGCGGGCGCAACATGCTTTTTATACTGATAAAATAATCGGGCCAATTGCAAGCCGATCACGACAGCAACGTCCGTTTCCGGCCGGCACGGGTATTCGAACCCGTCTGCTTCTCGCCCGAGGCTTCGAACTGGGTTATGATGCGCAGTGCGCACGGGAGCCGCGAGAAATAGATACGCGGCTCCAATTTCAATCGTCGTGTCACAGGCTGTCACGCCGTGTCACGCCATGCCCTTCCCCTCCCGTCCCATGACATGTCATGTCGCCCCACCGCCGCGCCAACGCAGACACGCGACGCGACGCCTTCCGGACGACATGACGCCTTTTGCGGCGCTATAAGTTAATTACGGCCGCCAAGGAAAGTGGGTCTGACACACTCGAAATCTCCACGCGCTACACCCTACACCCGCCCTCGGGGCCCTCAGGGTCGCCCATCTTGTTCTCTCGGTGTTTTCTTTTGAATTTTGTTTTTGTCTTCGCGGCGCGGGAAAAAAGTAGAGAAACGGCAGACGAGCCTCCTCTGGCCCTGCTGCCGTGACATACGGGGCACCGAAAGTTGAGCGAGTACCCTGCCGAAGTTGTTTTAACTGGACAAAAACTGGAGAGCAAGTCCCGCTGCGCGATAAAAGGTAGATTTTTGAATCTGAGCTCAAAAAGTGTGCCAGCATCCCATGCCCGGTTTGAAGCAGTTGCAAGCCGCTACTTCATTCGTATTCCCATCGTTTCCCGTTCATTCACAGTCCGCCAGTGCACCATTCATTCATTCATTCATTCATTCTCCGGGCGTACAGGACATGCCTCTGAGCGGGCCGCTGCCCACCTCAGTCGGTACGATACGGGGCCCGATGCCCAATGGCCAGGCGGCGGGTTCGCCTCGCCTCGACCAATCCCTTGGCTACGAGCCAAGTGCGGCCCGTCGGCCCGTGGAACAGAACGGAACAGAATGGAATGCACCGACTGACCAAGCGGCGCGATCGGCTCGCCTCGCCCTCGCCCCGCCCCGCCCCGCATGCCTCCCCAGGCCGCTCGCTACAAGCCCGCGTACCTCGCCTCGCCACCGAACGGAACCCGTGACCTTCCGATCGCCGCCGCACACAGTTTCGCACGCATACGCATGTACAGAGCTGCAGCAGCAGCAGCAGCGGCAGCAGCAGCGGCAGCAGCAGCGGCAGCAGCAGCGGCAGCGTATGTGATCTCGAGCCGACGCGCTCTGGTGTGGTACACTCCGGGGGGAAAGTTGCACGTACGTAGACCGGCAACTGACTTCTTTTTCTTGTTCAGAAATTGGCGCCGTCTGGCGCGGCGGCTGCCTCTGCCTCTGGTGCTCTGCCCCCTCCCCCGTACGTCCAACACACAGTCTCGTGGCCACTCAGGGTACATTTACGGCCGGAAATAATACAGGACATCGTCGGGAAGAGAGGGAAAGGATGCGGTAGGCGGAGAAGCAGGGGGGGGGGGGAATGTTTGGGATGAGACGAGGTGAGGATAGAGGACGCTCTGGCCATCATCGGTACCGAGCCGCTACAGCAACAGGACTTGTAGTGGGCGGGCCAGAGCCTTCCGCAATAAAGACTCGAAGCACAGCCGTCCGCCGAAAACACACAAGGCCCAGCGCCTGCAGCCTGACAGGGAAGGCGCCCGGAGCCCGGCACACATACCCATAGTAACATCCGGCGGCTTGGCAACCATCCGACCCGACCGTAACCATCCCAATCCGGGCCGAAGGCTCCGGGGGCTGCGGGGGCTCCAGGGGCTCCAGGAGGGGCCGGGCGGCTGTCGTTAGCTCCACGCCGCCCCCGGCCGCCACCGGCACACACGGGATGCGACGGCATTGCCCACAGGATGCCGCCGTCGCTCTGCTTCCAGCTCCTGGAGGGTAGGCATGCCGACACAAGCCCGGCCCGCGGACGGCGGGCTGCGGGCTACGGGCTCAGCTCTCGGGTCACCCTGTACCGCTGCAGAGGACACACAAGCGCCTTGTCGCGTGCGCCTCATTACACGTCGCGGGGGGGCCCTCCCCCGGACCCACTCCTGTACGCCGGCGCTCGATCCCCATCATCGGCCAAGTGTTTCGTGCGGCCGCCGTGCGCTCCCACAAAATCGTCCGCAAAAGACCGGTCCGCACCACGTCATCTGCCTTGGCCATCATTTTGTTAAGAGCCGTCGAGAAGGTCGAACAAAGACACACGACCACGAACAACTTCATTTTTTACTTTTAGTGTTCAAATTTTTTACCCCCTCACAAAACATGTGAGCGTGTCATCAACCTCACGGCCGGTCGAACAGGCTTTTTCGATGCGGGAGTCATCGCACCAACGCGGCGAGTGGTCGCGGGCCCGAAGTTCAAACGGGTCTCGCCGCGGCCGCTGCCAAGCACTGACCGCGGGCAAAAGGCCGAAAGCCAAGCAGGCGTCACTGACGAGGGCGATAACAGCCAATCGTGGCCATGGCGCCCTCCACGGCCAGTCCGGGCAGCCTCCCCCGCAGCCGATAATTATTACTGTACTGTACTGGGCTCGGGCCGGGATGACCGTCTGCAGGCAGAATGCACGCAGTCGGCGCAGCCGCAGAGCTGCGGGGCCGCGGGGCTGCTGGGTCAGCCATAACGGCCGGCGCGGCCACGGGATGAGATGAGATGAGACCGGTTTCTCGCCGGGGTCACGACCACCTCGACGGGCTCACGACGGCCACACTAGATACTATACCAGGCGCCCGAATGCAACGCCAAATGATACACGCATACCCCCCGACGACACAGCTATACCACACTTCGTCGTCTCGTTCGATACAGGTTCGACATCTCGTTGCCAGCCGTCCACATGGCAACACCACTCGCAACACCATGCCGCTGCCAAAACCACCGCACTTGTCAGCCAGCGCCAGCCCGCTGGCGGGGCCGGGCGCGGCGGGGCGGGGAATTTCAAATCACGATGTCCCTTTCATTTCAACAGGCGGCCGGACATGAGCCGTATAATGAGTGAAGGGAGGGGTCGGCGGTGGGGGATCCGCCCGGCCAAAGGGCTCACACACACACACACACACACACTCGCTGTCACACCCACCAGCACACACACACACGCACACACACGGCACCCGCGTTTCGAACACCCAAACGCGGTGGACGCGAACGGCGACCAATACCCAGCGGCAGGCGCAGCGCCGGTCCCGGTAAGGTACTGCGGATGCTCACGTCGCGGACGCGGGTACGAGACACGGCTCGGCTCGGAGCGGACTGGCACTGGCTGGGCCTGGGCTCCGCCGGCTCCACGGTGTGTGCAGGCCTCTCCTCCCTCCTCTCCTCTCCTCTCCTCCACTCGGCCGGGCGGCCGGCCGCCACGGGGGCTTTGAGGAGGAGAGGAATGCAGCGCGGCTGGCGGGCGGGGGGGCGGGGGGGGGGGGGGGGGCGGCAGAGTTAAGCCCCTCTTACTGCAGCCCGGAGTAGAATAAGGCGAGAAAAAATATGCTGCGCATCGTCCCTTTAACCCTGGAAAACAACAACAACAACAAAGCAACAAGACGAACGCAGCCAAAGATGGCCGCTGCGGCTACGATACGAACGCGAGGCGCGCGGGGGCTGCAGCAGCAGCAGCAGCAGCAGCATACCAACCCTCCCGGCCAGCAGAGCGGCGGGGGCGCTGGAGGGTGAAATGAAGCGCCGTGTGCCGTGCGCCTCACGCCTCACCCCCTCGGTACACCTGTACGGGCGCACACGGCGCGGAGGGCTGTGCCAGCATGCACCCGCTGCACCCCGGCCACCGAAGGGGCTTCCCTGTGCTGCCGGGGGCCGAGCGGGCCCGAGAGCCACCGAAGAGGAAAACGCGCCGTCCGTCACATCCTTGTTGTCCCTCTGCGCCGACAGGCGGGCGGGGTGCGGTGCGGGCGGCGCGGCACGCGTAGGCGGGTACGCCGACGATCGGCGCGGGGAAAGTGTCCCGGCGGCCACACAACAATTAGACGGCAGGCAGAAAGCAGCACGCGTCTTATCGCCAACGAACGGGCGGGGAAGAAAGGAGGAGGAGAGGGGGAGGAGGGGAGGCATCGAACGGGGCGGGGCAGAGCAGGGCGTCAGACTCTCGACGACGGCCGCCTTACACGAGGGGAGGCCCTCGGCTCTCGAGGGCGGGCGCATTAAATGATGTAACCCCGGCCGCTGCAGCGGCTGTAGCGGCTGTAGAGTGTTGTGTAAGTTCGCAGATCACTCCCGCCCGCGCCGCCAAGCCGGGGGCGGGCCGGGGGTGGGCCGGGGGTGGCTGCTGACCACTCCCAACGCAAGCCCAACCCCCCGCGGCCGTGACCAGTCAAACATTCACCGGCGCGACATTGCTCTGCGGCGCTCCGCAGAGGCCGAGGGGGCGCATAAATGTCGCGGTCTGTCACGCAGCGCACGCGCGTGACGTCACCGCACACATCGCTGCGAGGGCGCCGCTCATGGCGCCGCCAAGCTCGTTGAGGGCGGGGGCCTCTCTGGGCGGCCAGGCGCAGGGCGAGTAGTGAACCGTGAACACTGACATTTCAGGACCCTAGCCAGCTCTGCCAGCTCTGCCACCTCTGCCAGCCCACACCGACCGCGCGGAGTCCGGTTCAGTTCTTTGGATTCTCTGGATGCATGCACGGAACCCGTTGCTGTGCTGCGCCGAGGGCAACACACACACACAACATGCAAACGACCGAAGAAGCGAAAACGTCAAAAAAGGAAGGGGAAAGAATCCTCTACAAATTCCATCTCGCACGACGGCAGCTACGCCGTTCGCGCCGAAGTACCCCGCCAGGAGTTATTTCTTTGTTCCGAACGATGCATTACCCCCTCGCCTCCCCGTCCCGCCCCGTCCCGCCCCGTCCCGCCCCGTCCCGCGTGCACCAAGACAGCAAATTGCCAAGTCCTCTCCGGCTCTGCGTGAACTTGGGAGGAACGCCAAGTGCAGTTGCAAAGAAACGCGCTCGCAATGTGGGAGCAAGGCACTGAAAATGAAAGAGTCAAAATCACCGCTCAATTTTGGGCGATAAGAAACCGTTTTCAAACTTTGCCCTCGCATTAAACTTTGAAAACCTGAGCTAGGCGGCGTAGGATCCAAAGAAAAACAAAACGAAAAACCTCCAGGATTCCTGTAGGAAATAAGGAAGTTAGTGGCAGGCCTCGTATCTTTCTCATTTTCGATCACAGAGGGTCATATGTGTCACCTGTTCTGGGATCCTGGAGCCGAAACTGAGTCCATCCCAGCTCTCGAATCTTCAATAACAGACCCAAGGTGTCAAAACAGCCTCTTATATCGGCCACAGTTGGTCGATGATCTCGGTGATCATGATCATGACTTTCTCACCCTCAGAGGGAGCAGGACCTCGGGCAGGACTCTGAGGATGAGCCGAGGCGGCCGCCGTTTGATTGGAGTGCAGCCTGTGCAGCGGGGCAGCCGGGGCCGGCCGGGGCCGCGCCAGGCCGCGCCAGCCGTGTGCAGATCGTATCGCCCGATCGCCCGCCTCCCGGCAAACAAACGGCTAGAGCCGCCCGGCCGGCCGCCGTGCCGCCGTACAATACGCGTAGGCTGCGCCAACATTGGCGACAAAAGAGCGCCGTGCGAAAGGGAAAGCAGAGAGTTATGGCTAAAATTTAAACTGTATCCCTGCTCTCCTCCCTACGCCCTATGGAGCCAGCAGCCCACGGGGCACGGCGCGCTTGACAAAGCTTTGGCGAGAGCCGCCGACGCCGCGAGCAATCGGAGAGCAGCGCCTGGCAGCGGCTGGCAGCGCCATACGCCTTTCACCCGGGAGGGGCTAAGGCGGAGAGGTGACGGTGGCCACACACACACACACTTATTTCGCAGCGCACTGCTATTAACACCTGCGCCGGCGGCAGGACCAGCAGGACCGCACCCAACACCCGTCATCCTCACCACCACTGCGGCGGACCCCGGCCCAATCATCTCCGTCCTTCTCGCCATCGATTCTCACCTGAAAACAGACACAAAAACAACAACTCGTTAATAGTCCTTTCTTTCTGCCCGATGTTCACGATGAGGATTGCTGCTGACAGTCACTAAGCTGGCCGCATGTGGCGGACCGCAGCGCCGGCGAGGTATAGCTGCGGCGCGCTGCCGAGGCGCGGGTAGATCACGACCGCGACAGAATTGAGGGACATTATATCGTTTCATTACATATAGTTGTAGTAGTAGTAGTAGTACGCGCACCGCCACACCGCAAGACAGCAGGTGGTGTCCCCGTTTCCATTCACAGTGACCCCCAGCAGGGTACCCGAGGCACCCGAGGCACCCGAGGCACCCGAGGCACCCGAGGCACCCGGGGTACCCGGGGTCCCTGTGGTCCCCCAGGGCGACGCGACGGTCGGCTGTCGGCTCGTGCGGCGGCATAAAGCAGAGCTGCGCGCTGCGCCGCCCGACCTGGCCCCCAGCGACACAATCAACACCCTTTCACCTCGCAGACCCACCGCCCTCAGACAAACAGCCGCGCAAAATTAGTTATTGCCCGACACGAACAGATTCGCTCTTAGGTCAATAAAACCGTGGCCTCTGGCGGTGCCCTTGGCCTCCGGCAGAAAGAAAGACGGACTCGCGATACTCCAGACTTGCATTCGGCGCCGGCGATCGACGAAGGGCCAAACTGGAAGCATCACGTCCGGTCCGACTGTCAGCACGGCACAGTCGATATCTCGATCCGGATTCGATCAGTGACCGTCACGGCAGCGTCCTGCATCCGCAGCCATCCGCAGGAAGGCGGGTCCGGGCGGCCAGAGGGAGCGGAAGCCAGCCTGAAGCCAGCGGTGACCCAGAGGGGGCGCCACGGGTCCAAAACTAAGACGACGACAGCATAAACTAAAATTTGGAAAATGTACTGCCACAGTGTTCTGAGAAATATTAAAGCAGCGAAACAGTTTACAGTCCATTACTGCGATGGAATGGACAGAGGAACACACATGAGATAAAGGGGGCGTCGAGATAGGTGTTAAAGCCGAGCATGTCGCTTTCTCCGCCCCCTTCGCACACCGCCCATGTCGCACAGATGCACACACGCACACACATGAACACACCCGTCCCGCCTAGAGGCAACTGAATGAGAGTGAATTAATATTTATCATGCACAGACAGCATACTAGGTCAACTGCACTGCGTTCGAAAGCGGCGCCAACATGAAATGGAACGATAAAGTGTCGTGCTTCCAACGCAGCACACTACTGGCACACACACACACACTCACGCTGCCTGAGATCGCCACGATTGGCGTCGGGCTGGCTCGGCGCACCTCAAACGTTTCGCTAACATATCGACCATCCCCGCACGGCGGTTAAGTGAAAAATTGTGTCACTTAAGGCTCCGCGCTCTGCGCCCGCAACTTTGCAACACGAGACCGCCACCGCAGCCAGATATACT
Source organism: Odontothrips loti (assembly GCA_038380765.1). Classification (NCBI taxonomy): domain Eukaryota; kingdom Metazoa; phylum Arthropoda; class Insecta; order Thysanoptera; family Thripidae; genus Odontothrips; species Odontothrips loti. Next base: position 17,556,361 of record CM076244.1, on the reverse strand, counting down.
CCCATGCTGCCAAATGCACGGGCCGGGGCGGCCGGGGGATGCACTGCAGGCCTCGTCCCCTCGGGAGGGTTTCTCTTCAAGTGGCGCCTGCCTCTCATTCAAACGGGCCGCTGACGTAATGAAAACGCCGTCTGCCATTCAGCCGCCAGCGATCCGCGTAGTGCCGAAGTGACAACCAGCGCCGCGTCTCTCGGCGCAGACCGGAAATATTCAGATCAAATAGTTGGTGTATGCCGGGCGGCGGCCATCGGAAGCCAGACAAGGGCGACAGAAGCCGGCAGAAGCAGCAGAAGCCGGCATACAGTGCGGGTGCCCCGTGTGGTTAGCGGCCGTCCGACAACAGCCTGGCAGGCGAAGGTGTTTGGCGATAAACGTCCTCCAGACGCCGTTTGCATAATCCATGTTTAATTAATCAATATCTCCCGTCGGCAGCCATCGGGATGCCGGCGGCGGCGCGCGAGTCGGACCGCGGCGCGCGGAGTGCTGTTCACGAACAACGTGCCTCGCGGGGGGGAAAGAATATAAGAGAAAGGGGCGAAAGAGTGTTCGGCTGAGATTGGAGTGACGACTGCACTTTCATGCAAACAGCAGCGCGCTCCAAACCGACGCGCGCTGCATATCCGGATGGCGAAAACACCCGCGCGGCAGAAACAGAATGCGGTGTTTCGGAGAAGGCCCAGACCGGAAATGAAGAAGTCAAGAAAAACATAGGTGGAAACAAAACGCGGGTATCATGAGGGCTACCGTAGCAGAGAGTATCTCCGCCGCGGCGACAGCCAAGAGCCAACGTCAAAAATTTGGATGCTTAGCTCTCGCTGCATCTCGTTGACGATATGTTACGACTATATTTGGAAGGGTCAGGCAGCGCAGCTATACTCCGCGCGGCCGGACGAGTCTCCTCGGGCCGCGTGGTGGTCTCAGCGTTCATCGCAGCGCCTTGTAAAGCGTAATCATGCAGGTGCCGAAGGGGAGGGAGGGAGGGGCCTCGCGTGGCGTTAATCAGACTTTTAGCCCTCTGCTTACCGCTAGTCCGTTATCGGGCGTCTGTTAATCATTCAGCCGTCCTTTCCCGCGCTATCTGCCTGACCAATCGACACATCTCACTCCCGTAATGGTAGGCATTAGAACCCCCGGCTCCAAACCCAGCCCATGACCTACAATAACAACAACAGTGTTACAATTTATCAGCTGAAAATTATTTTCAGCACCACGGTATCACAACACAAGACCGTGCGCTCCGTTCATGGCGCCAAGCATAATCTTGATGGCATTCATTATTCATTCAAAATCAAGCAAAGGTCCCGCGAATATCGATCAGTTTCTAACGTCGTGCGCCATTGTCCATCTCCGCAGTCGCCAAATAAACTAAAACTACATAATGGGGCGGGAGAATGGCCCGCTCCCCGGACCGGCCGCCCCACGCGGCGCGGCATACCTCCTCAACCTACGCATGTGAGTCAGTCAGAGCCAGGCAGGCAGGCGGAGCAGGCGGGCTGGGCCAGCCAGTTCATCGCCCTCCCCGCCATGCACACGACCCCTCCTCCCCACACCGCCCGCCCCACCCCCACCACCTCTCAGCCCCCCGACACGCGTGCTCACACACACACACACACACACACACACACACACACACACGCGCGCAGCCACACACATACACACACCCGCAGACACACATGGGGACACACATGAGGACGCGTCTCACGCATGTGTGTCCACATACGCACAGGTGAGCCCCCTTTTTTTCCAGGTGTGTGCCGGCGCACATGTGGAGCGGCGTACGAGGACCAGGGCCCCAGTCGAGGCAGGAGGTAGGCCTCGGTTGGCCCACACATCGGCAGAGCCCCATCCCGCATGCCTCCTCCCAGCCAGTCAGGCAGGCCGGCTGGCAGACAGCCGGGCACAGCCGGGCCGAGGCAGACGGCCGGTCGATATGGGGAGGGGAGGGGCGGAGGGGCGGAGCGAGGTGTGGCCCAGCGGGAGGGCGAGGGCCGGTGCACCAGACAAAACAGAGCCCATGTCGAGGATACAACCAGCTGAAAAGGTGAGGCAGGTGCCTGGAATGCATGTGTATGACTGCGCAGATTAAAAACGAACAAAAAACAATTGAATGAAAAACTGGTACTACGGCTGGAGAGAGTTCGACAATGAAAATCGGCAGTGTTGCCACGCCTAGGATTCAAACAATTTCTTTCCGTATATGAAAATCAAAATAGAGAATGAATGAATGGAAACACTTCTTGACGTGTTGTATGAGAATAACTCGTTTCAGACCCAACGGCATAGCGACACAGGGCGTGTGCGAGCAAATTGAAATGTATACAGCACAAAGCAGCTATTGTATACAATGTCAGAGAAAATTAGAAGACCAAAATACTTTAGCAAAGTGTGTGATTGCACACCAGGGTTGGCTGGAATCGATGTGTCTCCATGCCTCGCCACCGCCACACAAATCAAACTTATTCGGAAGTAAAACCATTTGCAGTTTGAAAATATGATGCTTAGCAACAGCAGCTGTAGCCGCCGCGGCATGTGCCAATATGGCATGGAAGTTTGTCGAAATGGTCAGACAAAACAGGACTTGATGGGGAAAGGGGTTCAGGTTCTCGAGGCACGTCGTCTTTTTAAAGCCATTCCCCGCGCGACCAAGATTCCAGAGGTGTGTTACAGCACAAGCTCCAACAGCGTCGTGACAAGCATAATCAATTTATTCTTGCAGGTGCAAAAGCGAAAACTGATGGTTCAAGTACCGCGTCAACCACCTTCCCTCGTGAACTATTAACTGTATGATACAGTTTTATCTCGACGACTGCAGTGGTAAAAGCACCACGTCGGCGTTCCGCATCAGCGCGGGCGAAAGCAGACTACACCCAAAATTTATTACTCGATTCCTTACCCCCCCCCCAAATCACGACGTGTCGTGAATGAGATAACTTATTACTGCCGCGAGCCGTCCGAACTACTGAGGTGTTTCGCTTTGAAACACGACGGCTCACGCATGAAGTTTCCGGGCCCCCCGCCGGGCTACACGGAGGCTGGCCGGCTCTTCTAGTGCGTTGGGAAAGGTCAGGAGGGGCAATCAAGTCGGAGTGAAGCCCACCCGCAGATGGTACGGTGCATTTATCCTTACGCGGAGGAATTGCTTGCACCTGTTTGATTTTCCTGCAAGCTAGGCAAATTTCTCAGTATTTCTACAAACTGAAAATGCTTTGATGTTTTCCCGGGGAAAAATGTGCGCTTACCAGCACAAAAGGTGCAAAAAGAAGTTATTAAAAAATGAGGCCGGTTCCACAACGAAGGCAAACTCTTCACTCTTGTCAGCGTGGGATGATGTTGTCTAGTCCAGGACACAGGACAAGTCCTGAGGAGGTGCAGTTATGGACGCGATAGCCATCGCTTTGCCTTTGCCCACACGCTTCCGTTCTCACCGCATGGCAAGAATGAAGGCCTAGCAGAATAAATTGTTTTGAAGTTTCGCAGGTGGAAAATGTCCATCTAGATAGATTACACGCACACACACACACACACACACACACACACACACACACACACACACACACACACACACACACACACACACACACACACACACACACACACACACACACACACACACACACACACACACACACACCGCTCATAGCTAAACACAGTTCCCAGACTAAATAAAGTTTGGAATTATTCTTCATTCGTCTTTTCATCGCCACAGCAGGCCACAGAGGAGGCGACGGCTGCGGGAGACCGTCCTAATTTTAGGCTTTACGAGTGATTAGTTCGCATGCACTCTCAAGTCAAGTCGCTTCCGCCACCGTTTCTCCGCATGGCAAAAACGTTTAAACGTCAGGTCAGCCCGCCTTCGCTGTCGGCTACGTTTAAAAAGCCGACCTTTCTGTTTACCTGCCATGTGCGCTTTTTAGTTTCCCCGTGGCGTGACCCCTGTGGTCTGAAGCAAATGAAGCAAGCGGCAAATTTCATTACGCAGACTTCCTAACTGGGAGAAAGCAAAGAGGTGTTTAAGACCGCCGCAAGTACTTCGACCACTACTGACCACAGCCCACTCCTTCCAAACTAAGGCAGTGTAATCCACGTTCACACCTCTGTTTCGTAATGATGTAGAGTGACCCCACAAGAGATGGTCTAATATTACGTTATCTCCCCCCCCCTGGGGATCGTTCTCGCATTTTCGTGATAAAAGCGGTTCTTTTAGCGGTAAAACTGCCATGCGGCTTTCGGTATATTGGCTCTTCAGATCGCCGTGGAAATCTTTAACGCAACGCAATCTCGCTGCACACACCAGCCCGGTCGTGCGACTCGCCTCGCAAAGTTCATGCATCCCCAAACAAACACGGCTCGCGCTGCTAAACGACATACAGAGCCGATGGCGTCACCGTGAAACGCCTTTTCGCTCCGACTTGTCGAACCGAGATCGGACAGGCGAGTCTGACTCATGTTAGCGCGGCAGCCAGTCGCTGCGAATTTGACTGGGCGGGCTTTCTCCTACTCCTACACACAACAACGCACTATTCGTGTTGCGTCACCATCGCAAGGGGATTTGGAGGCGATGCATTGAAAAGGCACACGTCGGCACTCAGGACGTCATTTCATCTCGACTCCATCGGGCATCGCTGGCACAACACAATTTACGACGATGTGTCGTGTTCCCTGGAAAACAGTTCTATACATACTGCCGGTTGCCCCATCTTGAGAATCATGTAGTTCGGCCGCTGTACACGATGAATGAAGGATTCATGGTAATCGCCTAATTGTCGGCGCGAAGGGACGGTTTGGAACACTCTTGTAGGAACGCCGTTTGGCGCCACGATTCCGAGAAATGGGGTCACAGAAAATATGATAGACATAAATCGGGGTTGTCACAATGGGTTCTACAATAACTTCCTCATTTCCTACCAGAAAAGGTCATGTGACCCCATTTTCTGCATCCTGGCGCCAAGCTGAATCTAACTCAGGCCCCAAAACTTCAACATCAGGCCAAGTTTTCAAAACAGTCCCTTCTCGCAAAAAATTAAACGATGATTCTGAGTTTCATTTACACACAATGAAAGCACGCTTGACGTCACGGCCGATAATGAAGCGTTGCTGATCATGGCCGCATATCCCTGTTATGCGTCTTGGTGCAGCGGAGCGCTTTTGGAGTGATTGCGCCCCGACCAGTTCGTGTGGCACCGGAGGGCAGTGCAGGGCACCGGCCCAGACAGGTTGCCTTTATCGGCAGTCGCGCTGCGGATAATGCCAACGGCTGGCAGCGCGGGCGGCTCGCTCGCGCTCGCTTACACGCATGTTATTCGGCAGGGCCGGTGCGGCGGCAGGCGTCGCGGCGTCGCACAAAAGGCGTGGTCCGGAAAAGAAATTTTAGGCGCTGGTTTCAGGTGACTCGAGGGCTGGGCTGGGCTCATGCCTCGGCTCGTGCCGGCTCATGCCTGCGGTAGCAGCCCTACATCCCCGCGCACAAACTCAGCCACTCTTCCGGGAACGTGCTGGGACCAGCCCCTCAAGACTTTTGCGGCAAATCGTGACTCCGTCGTGCCCGCCGAAATTTAGTTCGCGTGGACGGGAACGGTTCAAATAACGCAGCAGCGGCCGCGAGCCAACGTCACGGAGCGCATGCCGGAAACAACGAGGACGCGGGGCGGACTCTGTTCCTCCCGATGGCTTCATTGTGCTGCACTGCCTGCTTATAACACGCGGGATCGGCAGCGTTACGTCGATTGCGTGAACGGCGTGGTCCACTTTAATTATCCGGTCAATGGACTTGTGCCCAGACAGAGCGGCGGCCCTCGCGGCACCAGCATTGGCCAACCCTCCCGAACGATCAATGGCTTCAAACACTGGTCAGGACCGGGTCGGACCCGGCAGGGCCCCGGTCGTGGGTCAGGCGCGGACAGCAGTTCACTTTCAGGCCCTCGGGTATCGGGTCGGACCGGGTCTGTCGGCGTGCGCCGGAATGGGCGGGCCCAGCCGCCCTGCCTGCTGCTGCCTGCCAGCCCAGGCGTCTGTCTCCAGGCCAGTCTGGCCATATTTGCACCGGAAGATTGAACGAGGCAGGCGAGGCCGGTCGGGGCCGCCGGGGGGCCGCTGGAGAGCCGCCACCACCCACGCGCCTTATTTGTCACAACGCCGCCGCCCCGAGGCCCCAGGGCAGTATGCCCTGCCTAAACAATTTTCTCCAAATAAAAACGCAATTGTTGACGATTATTTATATTGGTTTAGTCGGAAACACACAATCAGATTTTAAAAATTTCCGCCATTTTTTTACGAGCCATATCAGTGGTCTGCAGGAGCGGAATGGTTTGCGATTGCAAGCGGCCACATAATGGCCGTGATAAGAGCCCGCAGCCCGCCCCCCGCGCCCGTCCTGATGCCGATTGATAATGGAGGCACGGGCACGACGCCCCGCCCCGCCCCGCACTGCCGCCCGCGGACCCGCCGCAGAACAAACTTCATTTGTCGACTCCCGCCGCCACTCACGCCCTGCATTTGATAACCAACCGCAGAAATGATACTGCACACGCCAAATCCTTTGTGTATACAATTTTGTGCATTCGGGAGCTGCGGAGCATACGGAATGCTTTCGCACATTCTTTCTGCATGTAATGAGGTATTTCGGCCGTAAAAAGACAGAGGGAAGAAGTCGTTGATGTCCATAACAAACCCTCAATTGTTTGCCTGCGGCGTCTGCTAGCGGATGTCAGAAACTAAGCCACGCAGACGGCGCAGGCAAACAGTTGAGGGTTTGTTATGGACCTCAACGACTTCTTCCCTCTGTCTTTGTACGGCCGAAATACCTCACTGAGCACACACGTACGTTACGCCCCCAAAACGTGCATAAGTTAGTGCGTAAGCACCCTCCGAGCTCTTAATTTTGTACACAAGGATTGAAGTGCGTAAAACTTGTGTTTCCTTGGGTCAAATCAAACAAGCGACGCAAATAATCAAGCGTGCGCGCTAAAATAGCTCAGGGCCGACAGGAGCGCGGTGCGGCTGTCCTCGCGCCGAGTATCCTATTGACACTGGCGCGATGCGTGGGGTTTAATTACACTTCCCGTGTCGCACGGCAGCACGGAGGCTCCGCACTGCTCTGCACACAGCCGGGGCACACCGCAGCAGACGCCGGCCGATGCCTGCGCGGGCATAATCAGCGGAGCCGGCAGGGCGTCACGCCCGCGTATAAACAATAAGGCGGCGCGGCGCCGTCACGAAAAAAAAAACGTACCGCCGCAAGTGGGCGGTTTGGGACAATCACGTCGTCGGAGAAAAATCGCACAAATTGCCATCACACGGCGACTGCACAGCACTGCAGCATGCGAGGAAATGTCCTCTCTCTCGAACGTGACCCGACTATTACGCGCTACAAATTAAAGAATTTTTTATTTTTAATCCGGCGGAGAGTTGTGGTTTTTACTCCATTTTTTTTCCGAGAGGTATCTATTAGTTTTAATTTTAGTACCTCGTTTGTGACCCCAGCTAATTGGACGCCCCCTTCGGACTGGTGAGCCGCGGGGCCCACTGCGGCCGGCTGGTAAACCCTGGCCGGCACATTGTTTCATTATGTAAGGCATGTGTGTTATGTGCGTAGCGGCCCAGCACTGCCCGGCACTCGATTAGCTCCATCAAAAGGGCGACGGCTCAATGGGAGAACTTCCTCCATGACGGAGCCCCCGGGGCACCGGAAGGCGGGGGGCGGCCTCGGACCTCGGGGCGGTCTCGAGCTCGGTGAAAACGCAGCGCGTGACGTCATACGGCTCCTCTATTTGTCCGCAGGCAGAACATGATGGTGATATTTCGGGAGCGCCGCATGCAGTGGCCGGCCAGTGATCCGGTCGTGTGCCGCTGTCCATACCCCGCGCGTCAGCGCCCTGCAGTGCCTGCAACGCCCACCCTGCCATCATGTGTGTGCAATATAGATAGCTCTGGCCGGGGTGAAAACTCTCACATAAACCCCAACAAGAGCGTGCAGCTATAGCTTCATTGAGTGTGTGCGCACTCTATCATTAGTCCATCACCGGGGCCGCGCCCGGCCCGGCCGACCTTTCCCAGTGTGATCAGAGGCCTCCGCGGCCACACAATCAGTTTCACCACCATCCTCTGCACCTTTCTTATCCCCTCAAAATTACTATACATGCCGCGGGAACCGAGTTTACACTCGGTTTACGAGACGCAGTGCAGAACGTAGGGAAACCCCCGAGAAAACCACAGAGGCACATGCAAGAGGCGCGCGAAAGAAAGTGAAAACGATGCATCGCAAAATTGTGCGCAGAATAAGAGAGCCTACTGGTGACAATAACGCCATTTTCGTGCCAATCACGACTCGGCTCGGCGTGCGCCGCCGCCGCATTCCCTCGGCCTCCCGCCTGCGGTTGCGGCTGCCGGGGCTGCCGGCTGCTGCTGCTGCTGCTGCTGCTGCTGCTGCTGCTGCTGCTGCTGACGGCGACGAGAGACCGACGGGGACCGGTCGGCAGCTGCACGCGTCCAATGCATTATTGCGGCTCGTTTGGCATTAGAAAACAGCCCAAGACGGCGAGGCGACAAATATACACGCTAGCGATATATCGAAAAAGTTCCCCAGCGGCCTTTTTAAAGGCGACCTAAAAAGACAACAACATGACAACAGTTCCTAGTTTCTCGCAGTAAATGTTTGGGGAAGAGAATGGCGAGGAAGTGAGCGCACATATGTGCCCGACTTAAACCAACAAATAACCATCAACCTGAATGTCTTTTATCATCGGACGAAATCCACTCGTTTCCCACGGCCATCTCCCATAGACAAACTCGGGGAAGCAAAAAGGAAAAACCAGTTAACAGCGCGAAACAAAAAGTAATCTTCACACATACAGGACGACAGCCACTCCCGGGGGAGCGTGTGAACTGCGCCCGCACTGCCAGCGTCCGGAGACCAGACGACCCGGAGAGGCGATAGCTGCGATAACTGCGTGTCCAGAGGCTCTCCGGCGTCTTTACCGTCACGGCATTTCCCCCTTTTAAGAAAATAATGATAAAAAATAAGATCTATCAAGTCATTTTAGAAAGAGAAAGAAAAGGATTTCCTCCATGGAACAGTGGGAAAAGAAAAAGAGGGAAACACCCAGAGGGTGTGGCCGCGTGCCTCCCGCGCGTGCAAGTCTCCAGGCAGACGCTCTGCCCGGCCGACTGCTGCTATGCCCGTCTCATTCAAGTCCCTCGCTGCCAACGCCGCGGGGAGTGGAAAGGGCTTCCCCTGTGGGGTTCCTGTGGGGAGGGGGAGAAACGTAAAGGACTCACCTGTAACAAGGAAAAAGGTTAAGTCACACAAGAGCGGGTGAAAGGTTGTCCTGTCCGTCTTACACACTGACAGTAAAGTCTTGCGGCCACACGTGGTTAGGGCACTAGCGGCAAGGGGAGGGGAAGGCGGGATAAGGCGGGGGAGGGCAGAGAGGAGAACGACTTCGTGCGGAGACAACACCCACTCGATCCGACAGCGCACGGCCACACAAACGGTACGGTCCACATTGGGAGCGGAGGGCACGGCCGGGGCACGGCCGGGGCACGGCCGGGGCACGGCCGGGGCACGGCCGGGGCACGGCCGGGGCACGGCCGGGGCACGGCCGGGGCACGGCCGGGGCACGGCCGGGGCACGGCCGGGGCACGGCACGCTCAGTACGAGCGCTGCGCTCGCGAGTCATCGGGGAGATAAATAAGCGCCAGCTTTGCCGACACTATGCTGCTATCAGTTTAGTGCAGACGTCCGGAGGAAACTCACGTCTCAGCGCGGTTCGGAAACAAAAGACGAGCACATCTCTCTCTCCCTCCCTCTCCCTCCCTCCCTCTCATGAAAATACAAAATTGATAGCGTAAAGCAGAGATCGTGTAAACTAGCGCGCGTGGCTGCGACACGTAGCCGCCTCCTCCTTTCACCGCCTTTGTAACAAACGCGTTTCGCAACCGGCGGCGCTGCGTTGCGCGCGGCGCGTCGATCCCCTTTTCTTAATCGCCGGGCAAAATCTCGATAAAGTGTCGTAAATTTCGACGCGCGTTTCGTGTTCGGCCGTTCATTCGTAGTGAAAGGGAAGGATCGCGAAGGGGGCGTTGCGTTAACGAGGGCACACCTTTTGGCGGCCCGCTTCACCCGCGGCCCGCGGCGAGCGGACAGCAAAGGAAAAACTGACCTCCGATCACTAACTTTTCAACTCTTTTGCATGTTTGCGGCGGGAGCTGCACACAATGGCAGGATGTCTAGGCGATAGACGCCATAAGGGGGACGGACGAACCCCAAAGAGCATCAAGATGCCCCTCGATTTTATAAAAGGCGCGACGAATGGAACGTTAGCGACTATAGCGGGACCCAGCGGGACGCGCGCGCGTGCGCATATTCAAATTTGCCGCCCAAGCTTCAAACAGCGGCGCGCGCGCGCGCGCAAGAGCAGGGGGTTTGAATGGCCGCCGCGCGACGACGTCGTCAATGCAAACGAGGCGGCGGTGGGAACGACGAACAGAGGGGCGGTGCGTCCATGTGTGGGCGCGCGGGCGCCTGCCTACATCCCCGTGGGTTACTCGACTTAAAAAAATGCACCTCCCCTACTCAGCAGTAGTTAGGTTCCCGAGGGCAGACAGGCACGGCCGGGCACGGCCGGGCACGGCGCATGCGTAAGACGTGCTGTGCTCCCGCAGCTCCCGCCCCGTGCCGTGTGGGAACACGCTGCTTCCCTCACGTCACGTCACGTCACGTGAAGTGACGTCCAGCCAACTTGTTTTTGCATGGAAGAGGGAGGGGCACCTGCATACGGTAGGGGCACTGCAACGCGGCAGCGGCAGAAGAACGCGCGGGGCGGGTCCAGCGATCTCATTCAATAGAGTAATCCGGACAAGCCCGAAACGGAAGTAAGAGGTCGTAACGAAGAAGGAAATAGCGGAATTGAGAAATCGCGTGTTTATCGCAGGAAGTGCGGCGTTCAGAACACGCGATTTATTATACGTCCCTTGGTCCCCTGCCTGCGTTATTTTTCTTCGTTACGACTTCTTCGGCCTACTTCCGTTTCGGGTTCCTTTGGAGTACTCTATTAGAGCCAATTTTAGATTTCGGCGCACGCACAGAAAATGTAAACAAAACACCTGAGTCTCGCTAGACAGAGACAGACAGACCGGAGCGGCTGCCTCGGGAGCGAGAACGAGACAGCGTGGCATGGCACCTCCCCGCGTCGTCGTCCTAGACTCCCCCATCACGTACGACGTACCGGTCAGCCCGTTTTCACCCCCAAACACGTCAGGCTACCCCAGGCTGAGGTCGCTGAGGCCTGAGCACAGCATACATCACGTATAACAACGTGTAACCTTACCTTGGGGGGTCCAGCAGTCCGTGCAGTCCTGGCAAAGGGCAGACCAGTCTAGTTGCAGCTCGTCAAACGAAGCCATGTCGAAGGGGGGTAGCTTTATCCTTTGCACGGACACACACACACACACACACACGGGCCGTCACAGCTCGGCCATCACACGCCAGTCCCAGTCCACACTGTTGTTGCTGTTGCTGCTACTGCTGCCGCTACTGCCGCTGCCGGTGCTGTCGATGTCGGGGCCGCATCGTGGCGGCTCGGGTCGACTCGGCTCGGATCAGCTGAGAGCCGTGGCTGTGTGCTGTGCTGTTAGGCGAGGGCGTGGCCAGCCCGGCACAGCCCGGCACAGCCCGGCACAGCCCGGCACAGGCGAGGTGTGGCCGTGTGGCGGCGGCGGATGCAGGCTGCGGGAGGTCGGGAGGTCGGGTTGGGTCGGATGCGGCGCTCTTCTCGCTGCTTGGCTGATCGCCGGACTTCGGAGGGGAAAGAGTAAAATGTTTATTAAATCTCTAAAAGAGAGTTGTTGCTGGTGAGGGACGGCCTCTTCCCCTCTCCTCCTCCATGGCAGTGCGAGCGTGCGAGCGAGGACTCCTGTCGCTGTCATCGTGTTCAGACGTCTCTCTCTCTCTCTCTCTCTCTCTCTCTCTCTCTCTCTCTCTCTCTCTCTCTCTCTCTCTCTCTCTTCTCTCTCTCTCTCTCAGACGTTTTGAAGTTTCTGTCGGTCCGGTACGGTACGGCACGGCAGGGCAGGTGTTAACCAGATGGTGTCGGCCGCGGCACGCGAGCTGACAGTGAGATGGGGGCGGCGTTGGGCCGGGGCCGAGGCGTCCGGGGCCCTTCTCCGCTCCCCCCCCCCTCCTGCACCCGCCCCCCCCCCCGCAGAGCACCGCAGAGGGGGGCGGGGCGAGTGGGACGCGGATAGCGCCGATCGACACCGTGCCAAAGACAGGTCAAGGACTCCGCTGCACAGCGGTGCGCTGCGGTGCGGCGAGTGCAGAGGAGTGCCCTGCGATTAACTCGGACTAACTCCACACAGTTTCCTCCCCGGGGTGCTGCAGTCTGTCTGCTAGGCGGGCTGCTCCACAGAGCCTGGTACCGGTCCGGGCCGAGCTGCACTTCACAAAGGAAGGCTCCCGCAGGGCAACTCCCCGAAACTTGTACTTAATTTTGACGAGACTTCTGAGATTTTTGACAAAAAATTATAACCTCTGAAGTAAAGGTTTAAAATCGTTTCGGAAACTCGGGAACAAACGCATCGAGAGATGGTGGACACTTTTTTTTTGTCCAGGCGAAATATACGTCCGGTTAAAATTTTGACAATTATTCAACCCCGAAAAGGGGTGTGCGGAGGGTGAAGAAATTGAGCACGTGTGATTTTAGAGAAGCCGTGTGCCGAGTTTCATCAGAGCCGGCCAGTGGCGATACGGTCGCCTTCCTTGTAAGCCAGCACTTGACTTCCGCTGTGCGCGGCGGCTGGCGGCTGGCGGCTGGCGGCTCACACTTTGGGACCAGTCGGCCCCCCGTGCAGCTGCGCAGAGCTGCGCACTGATCACTGCTGGCAGTTATGTGTCCGGCACGAGGAAGAGGATGATGCTAACTACCCGGGTGAGTGCCGGTGAGTGCGATTCATCACCGCCACAAGGTGCCGCCACTTTCCCTGCGATATGTGAACTAACTGTCGGCGTCCAGTTTTGAGCTGCTGCCGCCGCGGCCGCCTCCTCCAGGCTCCCGGTGCCCGACCGCCGCCGGTGCCGCAACACTCGCGCTGAAAGCTGATTGGCTGCTGATCGCGGCGAGGCCGGCCGATCGCTGGTGCTACTAATTGCCGCTCTTACGTTTCGCCTAACGACCAAACCGAGCAGTCCGAGTCCATCCGGTCGGTCAGGGCGTCAGGTCCAGTCCGCGAGTCCGGCGTAGACACTTTCCGGCGGTATAGGCGTTCGCGCTGCGCTTCCGGTGGTTCTCCCGTGCGAAAACGGAACTGGAATTGACGGAAAGGGCAGCCCGAGGCGGCCGCCCGCCGCCCGGAGCCGGGGGCGCCGCAAGAGACGGCTGACCGGCCGATTTCGGAAGCATAAAAACACCCCCACGACCGGGGCACGTCCGCGGCCAACACGAGAGTCGCCATGACCGGCTGGTTTGACGTGATCTTGTCCGACCCCAGGGCGGATGCTTGCGGGCCGGAAAGCGACAAATGAGTGGCTGCAGCGGCTGCGGCGGCGGCAGCCTGCTGGGCGCGCCGCGGGGAGCGCCTGGGCGGTAGGCAGGCCCGCCGCGCCGCCGTGCTCGACAGGACAGCCTCCCCACCCCGCCCCAGCGCGCTGCTGCCGCTGCTGCCGCCGCCGCCAGGCCCTGAAATAGCCCGGCCCGCTGCACTACCGGGACCCACCGCCACCGCCGCGGATGCAGCGAGGGATGGACCGCCCGGCCGGTAGTTGAACCCACGACCCCGAACGACACTCTATTCTGGGGCGGACGCACTCGGCCGGCCACCTCCGTGTTTTAGCGGCTGGTCGCGTACACGCCCGGCCCGCGGCCTCACTGACGTCACACCTATAATGATGATGGGGACGACCCGAAATGGGGAGCGTGGCATCTGTGCCATCTGCCGTCGGCGCCGCTATTGGCGACGCACCCACGGCAAACCGCATCTGCGGTGAGCAAAACCAGCGAACGGCCCGAGTATCTTTCGCAAGTTGATAGTTGGCGACACCGCGGGGCCGGGGAGCCTACGGCGTGTCCTGAGGGGTCGTGCGCCCCAGTGGGCCCTGGTGGGCCCCGGTGGGCCCCGGTGCGCCCCGGTGGGCCCCGGTGGGCCCCGGTGGGCCCCGGTGGGCCCCGGTGGTCCCCGGTGGGCCCCGGTGGGCTCCGGTGCGCCCCGGTGGGCCCCGGTGGGCCCCGGTGGGCCCCGGTGGGCCCCGGTGGCCGGTGGGCCCCGGTGGGCCCCGGTGGGCCCCGGTGGGCCCCGGTGGGCCCCGGTGGGCCCCGGTGGGCCCCGGTGGGCCCCGGTGGGCCCCGGTGGGCCCCGGCTGGCTGTCCCGGCCGCCCCGCCAGACAATCAATGTGTTCAGCGTCCACGGCCGACACCAATCTCCACTCCGACAACAGAACGGACCGCGTCGCGGCGGAATCTAAAGCAGCAGAGCAAAACGCGCCCCCTGTCTCGACAGCAGGAGGGGAAACACAACGCCGAGGGATTCTGGCCGGCGCCCAAAGCATTGTGCGACAAAGCCGGGGCAGAGGTGGTGCAGAGCCGGGCAGAGCCGGGGCAAAGCAGGCCACAGCACACATGCCGCATTGTTTACGTTGCACTGCTAAAATAAGGATGTCAATTTCTAAAGAGTTCGACGCGAAAATTTATCGAGTCGCTCCATTAAATTTGACACAGCTATAACGGTCACTTTTGGGCAAGAAGCAGGCATGGTTTTTTAAAACTTGGCCTTGAATTCAAGATTCGAAACCTGAGCTAGACGCAGTTTTGGCGCCAGGGTTCCAAAATAATGCCACGTGATCTTTTCTGATAGAAAGGTGGAAAGATTGTGAGTGGTGGTGGGCAAGTTTTCAAAACAGCCTCCTAAAGTCCCTTGCGCCCTAAACTGAATTGTAATAATTTGTAATAATTTTTTTTTGTTCTCAGTATGGGCGCTATGCGACCAGCAACCTGCTCGCGATGCCAGCGAACCCCAAACCAGCGCGGCCCACCTGACGGAAGCGCCCCCTCCCCTCCCCCTCCCTCCCCTCCCGCTGGGGGTTGACTGCCCTATGCGACCGAAGGGGCCGAAGCCAGTCACCTGCGGAGCTGTGGACGACTCGACTCGGCTCGACTGAACACAGTTTCCGACAGATGGAGCCGTCCCGTCCCCGTCCCCAGATGACGCTGGCGGCCGGCCAACTGCTCGATCGTGCCATCTCCTTCTAACCTTACGGCAGGGTTGGCGTGTGCGACAAGGACCGCATCCAAACTCGGGTCTCTCTCATTCTCTCACACACACATGGACACACACACACACACACACACACACACACACACACACACACACACACACACACACACACACACCGCTCACACTTTCAGACCACCTGACTCAGCAAGACCCGGTAGGACCACACCACTATAATGCGGCGGGTCGTTAACCTTCACAACAAACCGGCGTTCGTGTGTGTGTGTGTGTGTGTGTGTGTGTGTATGTGTGTGTGACCGCGCAACACAACGTAACACATTGGCATCGATCAGCCATCAGCCTCATCATCGGCCGGGCGCGGGTCGCGGGTTCGAACACCCGCTGGGTGCGCACCCCATTCTTTCAGGGCAGGTGCGTGAGCGTGAACGCTTCGCGTGGGGCTCGGAAGTGGCTGGGGCTGGGAGGTGGGGAGAGATGCCCTCGCACGGAGGAAAAAAGATTATAATCACTATAGTGTCCGCAACTAACGTTCCAGTTGATTTCCAGACAAGCAGTAAATTTGGTTCTGGAACTAAAGTTTTGTTTGGGGAATATGTGTTAGTCCAACTAACAAATAGTTCCCCCCAAAAAATCTTATTTATCAGAACAAAAAGGTACTGATTGGAAATCTGAAAAATTGGAAATCAACTGCGAAAATCCGTGCTACAGCCCGACCACTAAGCGGCTGCAGCGGTTTCTCCGTGCGACCCTGCGACACCGCCGCCGTGCTACAGCCCGCAGCCCCACAGCCTCGGCTGCAGCGGCTGCAGCGGTTGCAGTGGAGGGCCCGGGTGTTTATTAACAGCCGTTTGGCCCCCGGCACCCTGCCGACACCTCCGTGCCCCGGCGACCTGCATTGCGCTCGCGCGAACGAGGACAAGAAGACGGCAGTAGTAGTAGAGAAACAGGTGGCACTTGCAGCCGAGCCAAGCCGAGCCAAGCCGGGGGTGATAACAGTTCGCACTGTGGAAGCGCCAAGCGCCCGCCGCATGGAAGGGGGACAATATTTTACATAGATCTAATGAAAATGCACCGGAAACCCGCGAATCTGGGAGAAAAACGGCCGGGAATGAGGACAGGAAGCAACGTCTGCATAATAACTGCTGCGTCGTTTTGAAAAAAGTCCCAAAGTATTTAAAGTATTTTACGGGCAGTATTTTATTTTCCTCGTATCGCTATTTGATCGGTGCACCGTTAATTTTGGACAGTGCAGTGGCTGCGCGGCTACGGACCGCGCCGGCATCTGTCTAGCTCGGCTTGACAAAGCGCCCTGCCCTGGCCTAGCTGCTGGCCCGGTCTGGCCCCCACCGGTGCGGTTTTGTTGCGGGCACACACACGCACGCACACACACACGCACGCACACACACCAGGCCCCTGCTGCGCCACCGCCGACACAGCAGCAGCATAGGCATAAGCAAAACAGGTGTTCGCCTCCGAACCGTCCTCGCCGTGTGTGTGCGTGTGACAGAGACGTCTGCAGAATGAATGAACGCGAACGCAGCCCAAGCAGGAGGCCTAGACTGACATGGGACGCGACGGGGACCCACGGGAGGCCGACGGGGGCGCGGCAAAACGGTTCGCTCCCGCGCCGTGCCGCAGTGCAGGGAGACACAAGTAGAATAGAGTGAGGCGGGGCCAGGGCCGGGGCCGGGGCCGCGGTGCAGAGCAGCACACGGGCTGCTATGGGCTGCCATAGGCACGGCAGCGGCCTTGGCGCGGCTTCGCCGGTCCTTGCATCGGCTCGCGGGCTCTCATATCACAGGTGCGCCATCTGTGACCGGCCCGGCCTGCTGCGTCTGCTGCGTGCCGGTTACATATAGAGGCTTGAAAAAATCGGGAGCAGCCGACGTGGAAAAAACATATGATATTGCTGGATGTATGTCCAGGCCGCGGGGATGGCGCTGACTTTCGTTTCCGATCCCTATCGGTACAGTAATAAGCGGTTTGCTAGAATGACGAGTGTCATCTTGTAACAAAAAGTCGTCTCTTTTTTCATGCCGTGATCTAAATCGCACACGCCTTCTCGTGGAAAGAGCTCGAAACGCAACGGTGCTGGCCGGGTAGACGAGTCACCGTGGCCGGTAGGCCCCGCCCGCCCGCCCGTGTTGACCCTTGTCCCCGGGGCACTGCATGGCTTACGGGCACCACGGCCCCCCGCAGATCCACGGCCCCGCCAGAGCCCTTGATCCGTCATGCGGTAATTCAAGGGGCCGATCTTCGGCCTCTGGCTTAAGCGGACAGGTGCACAGAGATAACACGACCTAGCTTGAGCGTGGCATGACTTCTGCTAAAAAAAAAAAGAAAAAATAGAAAAGGAGGGCCACCAAGATACGCCTACACCACAACTATGCACTCTGCCGCGTGCGATCAAAAGTCAGTCAGCTGCGTGTGAGCTAGTTCAAAGGTCTGACCATCGGTGGTGAAGCAGATGACGTAAATGTGTTCGCATGGGCCCGTGAAAAGCTTGCAATATAAGTACTGTACCAGCACGTGTCATTAAAAATAAAATAAAAAGCCGAATAAACACGTGCTGCCTTTTAGTACAAGTGTCCAGCCCAAAGTGTGCACTCTGCAGGTGCTGCTGCTGCTGCAAACTGCAGACGAGTGCACGGAGGCCTCTACTCACACGACGCCAAGCGCCGAGCCCTTTTCGCACGCAAATCTCACGCGTAGTTTATTGCACTCGCACGCCCGCACCGGCCGCATGCAGGCACCGCGCCGCGCTGGACACATCCCTGTGCACACGCACACGCGCGCGCGCACAC
Source organism: Odontothrips loti (assembly GCA_038380765.1). NCBI lineage: Eukaryota > Metazoa > Arthropoda > Insecta > Thysanoptera > Thripidae > Odontothrips > Odontothrips loti. The sequence continues at coordinate 17,538,337 of CM076244.1, read as the reverse complement.
ACACACACACACACACACACACACACACACACACTGCACTGGAGGCTGGAGGAGAGTGATGAGACACGCCGGTATCACGACTCGTATGCCGTCATGCGGCTCGTATAACAACACTGTAACGCCCGCTGTGACCAGGCCGTGACACGTGACACGCACACACACACGCACACACAGCACGCTGCCGCAGCACTCGCCGACTGACTCGCGTCCTCGACGGTTTACTCGCACTCGCACCGCGCACCCTGGCCGCCGTGGCCGCCGTGTCGTCTGCTCCGCGGCGCGGTGCACATTGCAGACCAAACGCAAACGACACGCTTACGCGCCGCGACAACCACTCGACAGCCCCACGGCTGGGGAGGGAGAGAGAGAGAGAGAGAGAGACACGAGACCTGCTCAGTCACTCACTCACTCACTTGCGCGACTCGCTCCCGGCGGGCCCAACCCAACCAGCCAAGCCAACCGAACCCGACCGTTCCCCACTGCGGACCGGGGAAGACTGGGAGAGACAGCAAGACGGGCGGGACGGGATTGGGCGTGTAGGCACACAGACACACACGCACACGCATGTGAGCACACGTTAATACACACACACACACACACACACAAGCGGACTCCCAAAAGAATACGAAGCGAATGCCACCAAAGATTCGCACGCTTAAGGAGGCAAAGGGGTATGCTGTGGCAGGGAGAGGGGGGAGGGGAGAGGGAGGGGTGGGGCATGGGGAGGGGGGGGGGAGGGTTACCTGCCAGAAGAAGGACTGGCCTACCCGACCCCGGCACACAGACGGACAGGGCAGGGGGCAGGGCAGGACGGATCTGGCCGGCGCGGCGTTATCCTGTCCCGTCCCACACACTATACTCTGTCTTGGTGGGGAATTTGTTCCAGTGAACATTCTTCTCTCCGGAGCCGCGGTGCCGGGGCCAGGAGGTGACCTCGGCCCGCTGCCGCTGCCGCTGCCGCTGCTGCTGCTGCTGCTGCTGCTGCTGCTGCTGCTGCCGCCGCCGCCCACCGCCTCCGTTTAGCTGCCGCGCTTTTGGACAGCGAACGCGTGCCGTGCCAATAAGGCTTACGTCCGCCGCCAATAAGCGCGGCTGCGCTGGGCTGAGCTGCACGGCCCGATGAACACCGCAGTGATCGGCATAATGCGCTGAGCCGAGCGCCGTGTGCGCCAGTGTGCACCGTGCGCGCGTGGGAAGTGAACCTCACGACCCCCCCCCCCCTCCTCCCCCACCCCCACCCCTCGTTGGGCCCGCCGACTCCCACAGGCCGCGCAGCGCGCAGCCACAGCGCGCGCCACCAAAAGAGATTGCCGGTGGCAGCAAACAAATCTGCTCCACGACGCCAAGGAGAGGCGCCGCGAGTGCACTCATGGTCCTGCTGCTCATGGCCCTGCAGCTCAAATAGTCCTGCTGCTCATGGCCCTGCTGCTCATAGTCCTGCTGCTCATAGTCCTGCTGCTCATGGTCCTGCTGCTCATGGTCCTGCTGCTCAAATAGTCCTGCTGCTCATGGTCCTGCTGCTCATGGCCCTGCTGCTCATAGTCCTGCTGCTCATAGTCCTGCTGCTCATGGTCCTGCAGCTGCTCATGGTCCTGCATCTTATGGTCCTTCTGCTGGCCTCTTCTCCCGCGTTTTGATCGTTTGACTAAACGCGAAGGCGGTCCGCCGAACCATGCAGCCACCGGCCCGAAACCGAAACGTTAGCCCTTCCTAGCTAAAGTGCGGTGCGGTTCCCCCGAACCTGCGTGCAGCAGGCGGGAGTCAGGGTCGTGGCAGCGGCAGCAGCCGCAGGGCCACAGGGCCACAGGTCGCTCCGAGTCATCTCATGCGCGGACCGTTATGCAACCGCAAACGAGCGCACGCACCGAGACTTACCCCTCAGCTTACCCCGATATAGCGTTTACCTGGGGAGTCACCACTCAGCTTACCCCGAGCGTTCACCCCGCAGGAGCTATCCCTCTCAGTCTACCCCGTTCAAAACCCCTACCCCCTCCGGCTGGACGTCCTGGAGAGCCACAACAACATAGCTGCCCTGATGACCGCGAGGAGTGCGTGCGCAGCGTGCGCTGTCTGCCCCTGCGATGGCGGTCGGGCCGCCGCAGTGGTCGCCAGGCGGCGCTGGTCGACTTTCCGAGATATGCGGCTGACCGCTGCTAGCCGTGCTGCGACCTCGGCTCGGCTGGGAGTGTGTCGGCACAGCAGGTGTGCCGGACGGCGGCCCCGGCCCCCGGCGCCGAGCAACAAAATAGTGTCACGCACTTCACAAGGCGATACGATTCGATGGCAAGGCAGCAAAGTGTAAGTCCGCCCGACCGTCGGTGCCTTCTGCATAAACACACACACACACATGATGCGGACCGGGCCAGTGAGAAAAGCGATGAGCCTGGCCACACACACACACACACACACACACACATTCGCGCGCGCCCGGCAGGGCCCAGCTCCGCCCGGCTCTCTAGACGCAACCTTTTCCACGTGTCCGCGATGCTCATCCTACCCGTCACTACGTCACCGCCACACCAAGAGGCCCGCCCCGCGCGCCCGCTCTATCTCTGTCGCACCGATATAGCACGCCGCTGTCGAAGTGCGTTGAGTGAGAGAGACGGAGGCAGTCGGCGGACGTTGGCTCAATGCGTGTTGGCGGAAACCCTTTCACTCCTTCTACGCTCGCGTCGTATCGTTTCCATCCAGTCCGAGAAACAAAACGGCAACGCAAGTCGACGTTTAATCCGCGCACATAACGCACCCGCATGTGGACCGCGATCGCAACCAACACTTTTGTTTTGTTTGGAGTGGCCTAATTAGCCAAGGGCCTTAAACTCCTAATGAGAAGAACCTGAGGAGAACTCTTCACATATTTTTTTTCCAAACCTCGATGGATAATTTTTGCCGGGTATCCGGCCGCGTTTCGCCACCGTCACTCCAGAGTGCAGTGGGCCTTTGCCTCGCCCCCCACCCCATCCAATCTGGGGAGCCGCCGCGCACCGTTACCTGCAACAACAGACGGGAGAAAATACACATTATAGTTGTGTGATATGCTGATACGGCGGTGAGAAAACATTTTGTCAGGAGAGAGATGGCCACACGCCGCACGCGGAAACGGAAGTGATGGCGCACGGCGCCGGTGAGGGTGACGGGCCGGTCCGGCAGGGGCCGCCTCTCCCACGACGCGGCCATGCAAATATACCGGGGCGGGGCTGGCGGTGTGGTCCCATACTGGAGCGCCCAGCCCAGCCCAGAGCCACTGCAGGGGCCGCGCACCGCGGGCCGGCATCTCCCGAACGCTCATATTCACATGACGCAACGAGGCCAGTCTGGGCCGGGCGGGGCGGCCGGCGAGAGGGAGCGGGCCAAGAGAAGAGACAGAGTGGAGAATCGAAAACGACGCACGAAAGCGAATGCGGTCCTACAGGGCCCGGGCCGGGGCTGCCGTCAATGGCGGGCCAGCAGCAGTCCGGGCCTCCGGCGGGTCTTTGGCAGGCAGGAGAGGCGAGGAGGCCCTGCCGCCCGCCGCCGCCCTGCCCCCGGCTACCGCCCCCGCCCCCGCTCCCACCCCCCGGCCCCTCGGACGCACAAACGAGCCCCGTCGCGACGACGCGTGTGAAAGGCGTGTGGGCGGGTGCTTGGTCGCGGGGGGCGGCACGGCGGCACGGCTGGACCAGACCCCCCCGGGCGCTCTGAGGCGTAGCGGCGTGGCGCGTCCGCAGAAAACCGATTTCAGCTCACGTATACCGTTCCTTTTTATTTTTCCCGAGCGCATTTCCTGCCGTTCGGACGTTACATCGGTGACGGACGACGGACGCGACGCGCGGAGATATCGCCGGATGAGAAGCAGGGGCGTTAAGCGGCCGTGCGCGATCAGCCAGTGCTGCGGCTGCGTCCGAAGTGCGGAGAGCCGGTCGGGTCGGTTGGACTAGAGAGAGCGGCTCCGGGCTCCGGGCTCCGCCGACCATACCGCTCCGGATCTCCGGACGCAATGCTGGCCGCCGAAGTGAACGGTATACGATACGCGCACGTATAAATCTTTCCGATGCGTTTTCATGCCCCGCTGCCGCATGGCACGCGAAGCGCACGCGCACGCACACAATGCACGGCAGGCCACCACGGGGCGCCACAGGCGAGAGCAGCGAGCAGATTAATTGATATGAAAACCGGCTGTTTTTGCCGTGTGATCCACACGCGCACCGCTCTGGTCTGCCCTCCTAGCGCCCGCTGGGTAGGCAACCATTGTCTCCGTCGCGCGTGCGTGTCGAGCGGGCTGGCCTACCCCGAGTATCACAGGCGCTCCTCGTTCCAGGCCGCTTATTTCCAGTGTATGGAGGCGCGGCGTGGCGCGGCGTGAACACGCGGTAGCGAGGAAGCAGCCGGCGGGGGACGGGCGCGGGGACGGGACGGGGGACCGCCGACGGGGACAGACAAGCGGCCGGCGCTGGCCGCGGACATGACCCAACCTAACCAGAAGGGGCTCGCCGGCACCGGCTTACCCATGCCATCGGCTTGCCGCGCGCTACCGGCAGCTGAGCCCGCTGCGCAGAAGCCTGTCACTGTTTGTCACTCCGCCTTCACTTTCACGCACACAAACACGACGGCACGCCGGCACACGCGGCGACACACGCGGCGACACATCTTCCGGCACACGTATTCCCAATATCATCGGGGAAAAGCATCTTGAACAGTACATCTGCATAGATTATCGCGCCTCTCTGCCGAAAAACATAATAAGAAAAAACATGGAACTTTTTCCATAAGTTGTGTATTCAGTCCCAGTAATCTCGTCGGTAATTTGACCCAACCACCATGGTGTACACTACGTGCTCTGTTGATAATCGAAGAGGGAAATCTCGGCGAGAAAACTCTGTCGCGTGTGTCTCCACGGCGTCCCCATGGCGCCCCCATGGCGTACCCATGCTACACAGCGCCCAAAACACATTGCGTCACACGTGTGCTTTGTCCTAGGACGATCGGCGAGCGGCTGCAGCAACACGTACGTGCCGGCCGGTGCCGGCTAATTGTGTGCGGTTGTTGCTCGTCGCCGCCGTGATCGTCATCAGCGTGGAGAAAGCCGAGACAAAACACCCTGCCGGAATCAAAATGTCACAATCAGTATGATTTGGCGGCCCGGCTGCTGCGGCCCGCCCGCGGGGGGGGGGGGGGAGCCAGCATCACACATGAGCAGCGGGGAGGTGCGGGCGCCTCAACGCAACCCCATTCAAATAATTTAAACTATGATACGAGATCAGTCCCAAACCATCGGGTGAAAGAGAGAGAGACGTCAAAACTGCTGCCGTAACCGATAAATGGCTCAACGCTAAGAGTGAAAAAACAGCATTTCCCACACACGGCCGGGACAGGGTAGAAGGTGGAGCCATATAATAATTCCTTGCAACAAGCCCGGGAAGAAACATACACGGGACAACTTCTTTAGTCGACCAGAGGAATGTACTCCGGTTTCCCTGGCGTCGGTTCGTGAATTCTGCCCCCTACATCACGACCCAAGGCGGGCCAGCGAGCGGGCCGGTGGGCCGGCGGGCCAGCCTCCCTATGACAGCACAAGAGGCTGCAGCACTGTAGCACTCGGCTCCCACACGGAAACGCCATGCATTTGAAACGGCCCAAGTTTCTGGGACACACGCCCGCCTCTTCTCGTGCTTTGACAGACAGATACACACATCAAACGTGCAATGAAAATGAAAAAGGACGTACTACAAGACGTGTCGGGTGAGATGTAACAAAGGCTGGATGCAATTTTGATTTTTTTCTCCAAGCCCACAGCGAAACGAGTACCAACGACTCGGGAGGGTGTAAATAAGAAACAGTAATGTCCGGTGACACAGTCGGCGTGACGATGGGAAGGAACCGTTGTGTAGCACGTTGCATAAGGTGTCGTCGCTCCATCACGGACTGATTGGCGGGTGAGCCAGAGCCAGAGGCGACAGATGAGAGGCTCTCGGCCACGCTTCTTACTACACTGTCCAATACGGAAGCGTCTAGCGAGGCGACAACGCATCCACTACACTGCAGCAGGGCGAGTCAGGTGTGCCCGCATCGCACCCGCTGGATCAAGAGAAACGCTGCCCTAGGACGCTGTTAGATGACGCTGGGAATGAAAAAGTCGAGAAAAAAGTCGCAATCAATCGTCCAATTTTGGGCGATAAGGGAAGGTTTTTGGAAACTTGGCCCCAGGATGTGAGACCCGAGTAAGACTCAGTTTGGCGCCAGGATTCCAGCAATGGGGTTACATGCGCAGTTGCGGTGCGGGTTTCTAATGAACGCCGTTTAATTCGGCAAAAGTGGAGAAAGACCCTCCCCCACCTTGCTCTGCTATCTCCTGCCGCTATCTGCCCCCGCTCCTTCGCAGCCCGCGTCCATATCCCGTCCCTCCGGTGCAGGGCAGGCCGAAGGCGGCAGGACCCCGCCCTATTCACCACGAACGCACACTTTTGTTATCTCACAACAACTATGACCACCCATAAATTGCGTGGCTCCCCTTTGGGGCCGGGACACCCGGTGCGAGGCTAGGCCGGGCCGGTCCATGTCCATGCATGCTGGGAACAGACATGCAGGACCGCGGCGCGCGGCCAGTGGCGGCCACAGGCTCGGCCACAGGCCTCCGGCACGCGCGTTTGAGAGTTCCTTTCTAGACAAGCATCGGGCGTCCGTCATAACGCCATGAGTGACAGCGGGGAAAAGTTTCCACGCCCGGCCAAGGCGCGGTGTGCAAATATTATAAAATGCAAACTGCAGCAGGGCGCGTCTTGTAACGCGTGTTTCGGATGCAAAACAAGAGGAATGCCTTTCTCGTTTGTTTTGCTTTAAACGCAACACGAAGAAAGTTTCCTTTCCAAGGCTCCTGCGGTACCGTACAAGAAATCGATCCCCCTACTTATCACTTCGCAGCGCAACATATCTACAAGGCGGTGAGGGTTCAGGCCGGGCGGCCAGCGCGCCTTCCGCGTGCGAAAGCAAAGTCGGCAAACCGGCCAGCCTAGCCTCATTTATTTACCGTCATTATTTGAGCCCAATGTAAATTCAGCGTTGTTCGCCTCCGGCCTCCGGTGGCCTCCGGGCGCCCATGAGCACCTCCACCCCGCCTTACGTGACATGTGAACATGTGTGAACCGCCGGCGGGCACCGGAGCAGGTGAGCTTCAACACACGCTGGCCGGGTACACCACTACGCAGCCTAGCTGTTCTTGGCCCACCTATGCTATAAATTCATTTCGTGAGTGAGTGAGTGTGAGTGTGTGTGAGTGTGTGTGTGTGTGTGTATTGTATGGAAGCCCGGGCAGGGCGGAGCGGGCACGGGCCGGGCCAGCACCCGCCGGCACCATGCTTCCCACACTCCCGAAACGTAACAGACGCACACGGGTGTGCGCGAGTGTGTCATTTTATTCAACGCCATTTAATCATTTTCAATTCCACGTACACACGCGGCTCTGTTACATTAAAGGTCTGCATTACGCCGAGTACTTTCGTTCCGCTTCTCCCCCTGCTGGAGTGAGTGCACGGAAATGAATCACGCTGGGAAAACAGTCACACGCAGGTGAAACCAAAAGTGGGCATTGCATCCAAAACTTGCTGGATTGGTAATTATGTTTAAAGATTTTTTTTTGTGTATTTTAATCGCGATTTTTACCTGCACTTTCCCCAATAGCATAGTTAAACTTTAGCAGTAATAATGAAAATGGAGGTGCGGACGTACTTGCAGTTCCATCAGAGGGAGAGGGCCGCCGCGTTGACAGCATCGCGACCGCCCATAACAGCGCCGAGCAAGGAAAAACCCAACAACCGCCGAATAACTGCGATTCGTTGCGCGCTAATTGCGCCAAAAGGTAATTACACAACACACTGAACCATCACAGCGAACTCGCGAAAAGGCGAGGTTTCCCCCCTGCTGTTGTGTTTTTCCCCCTCGATGCGTGCGCATATGGGCGTTTGATTAGCTGTGCGGATGCGGCCCCGCTCTTCCAAGCCAGCGGAAATAAAAGAGCCCAGGAGGACCCCATAACGCCGAGCTTTCGTCGGGTCTCACGGGTGTTACGTCCAGACCCGCCCCCCCCCCTCCCCACACCCGCCCGCGCCCCCCGCCCGCGCCCCCCGCCCGCGCGCCAGCCCCAAAACGCAGTATAGTATAATGAACCGAGACCACGTACTACTCCAACGCGCCTTTTGCCTTTTCTTCGTTGCCGCACCCCAAACCACAGCAGAAAAGAGGAGCACGGCAATCGTGGGCTTAGGTAATGTTTGTCGTCCCGCGGCGTGGCGTGGCGCGGCGCCGCGCGGCGTGGCGTGGCGTTGGCGGCCTGACGTTATGGTTATTGCTATGCGCACCAATGTTTGCTGCTAATTTCTTTTTCCTCCCAGCAGACGTTTGTCTTCTATCCAGAAGCACTTTGTCGTCAACGGTGGGACTGCCACCGTATTACTACCTCAGCACGCTACAGCTCAGCCGCGCGCAGCCCGCGTGTGTGTGCGAGTAGCGTGCCAGGGCAGCTGCCGCGTGCAGGTGAGGTTCGACGACTACACACGCGGGCCGCGTACACAGCTACGCGCAGGCTAGCTGTTCTTGGACCACCTATTATGCTTTTATTTCATTTCGTTGTGTGTGTGTGTGTATTGTATGGAGGCCTGGAAAAGTAAACGCACCGCCGCGGCAGCCCTGCGTTACGTGCTTCGTGCACGCCCCCTCAGCAGCCCCCCGCCGGGGCCGCGGTCTATACTGCAACGGCTGCCCGTGGCAGGCCGCAGGCCGCGCGTCTCGTTTGCGTTCAGGCCGCCTCCGAAAACCAAATGCGACACGCAGAACGGGGACGCAGACTCTCGGATGCGGCCTAAAGGCCTAAAGCCGGCCGGTGAGTTTTCTGCTCCGGTTTCACGGGGCCGGTGACGATGTGGACCTGGCGGGGACCCGGGGACACCCTAGCCCTAGAGGCCCTGCGGCCCTGCCGCCTGCCGCACCCCACGGGCACCGCGACGGCCACGCAAACAACAGGTAAGTAGAATCAAGGCCAGCCCGGACCAGAGGTGTGTAAAGAATACAAGTACAACGGGCCGGGAAGGCAAGCGGGTTCACGTGTCCTCTCTTTTATTTTTCTTAACAGTAAACCTCAACACGACTAACTCTCTGCCCGGAACACAGTATGTGGACGAAACGAAAACGGCTTGAGGAGCGCGGTGCGGCGCAGGGTACTGCAGGCAGGCGGACCAGAGAGCCGGTGGTGTCCCTTGCTTGTCCTGTCGCACATGGTAGCCGCGCGGCCACTTTGTGGATTCAAATTCGCGACGCGAGTTCCGCAAGGATGAGGTTACACGGCCCCGGCACGGGCAGCAGGGCAGCGCCACGCCACGCCACACCACGCCACGCCACACCACACCACACCACGCCCCCGCAGCCTGCGACCACGGCACGCCACCTCCTTACGTTACCGGTTGCCGTCATTCCACTTATGTGACTGTCTGTCCTCCCATTCATGACGAAGGGCCCGGCCGGCCGGCCCCCGCCCCCGCACACCGGACCGTCTGGACCCAAGTACAATCGGACATGAGAAATAAAACACCAAGTTTCCTTCGAAAACAAGATGGAGGACTCGTTCTTTTGAAAACAATTCCTCGCTTCAAAGACGACGTTGTCGTGCGCCTCCGAAGTTGGGATAGTCAATCGTCAAAGTTGGCAACAGCAGAGTACAGAACACTGCAGTGCGGCCTCGGGCACGGCGCACTCCGGCAGAGGCAGAGCTGGCGGGTGTCGGGGGGCCTGCGGTCCTGCGGGGCCCCGCCCGCCAGTCTGCTCGGCGCCGGCGGGGTAGGCATCCCAACCGGCGGCGCTGTGAGGTGGGCGGCGCCGTGCTCACGGCCGGGCGCTGTCGGCGCCAACATGGACCTCCCATGGGGCCTCCCCCCGCCCCTCCTCAGTCCCCGCAGTGCGCAGACCTATGTACAATATTGTGTGTCATACACGGTATTTTGTGCAATCGTAAAACTTTTTTTAAATCTAGTATGTATTCTAAAAAAATCGATGTCTAATTATGTACAAAATAACAACAATACGAAGAATTTTTGTACATTTTATTTGTTTAAAATGTTATCTTTGAAAGTACATACGTTTCTGAGAGTGTACGACTGGGACCCACTCTTGCCTGCCAAAAAGGAATTTTGCACAGGTCCCGTATAATGCAAATGGCACCCTTCCTTCTTCATTAAGAGGCAGTGTAGGTGGCTCTCGATCTGCAGCACTCTGAGCAATGCGGATCGCCGCCCGCCCCTCGCCGAGCCAAGCCGGCCGAGCCCGCCGAGTCCCCCAATCCCCCAATACGACCTTGGGACCACGACCCCACTTCCCCGGATCCGAGGCGAGAGGAGAAGAAGGAAATAAAAGAGAAAGAGAGAGAAAAGAATCGAAAATGCAGCAGAGAGAGAGAGATATCGGCGTCACTTCCTCTTCCCCTTATCCTTTCTCGGCGATGACTCATGCAGAACGGGGCACATAGGGGACACCACAGAGGACAGGGCCAGCAGCCGCAGGGCCGGCCGGGGCCGGGGCTGGGAGAGAAGCACCTCTGCGCCGACGATCATCGATGAGGACGAGGAGGATGGAGTAGGGCACGGCGCTGTGTCCCGGCCAGGGCCGCTGGCAGGTGCTGGCAGGCGCCTCACACGCGAGCAGGCCGACTGTCGATGGAATATAAATATAATCAATTTGCGCTTGGGAACGATCCTGGCGCCCGAAGGCAGCAGGAGATGCGCCAGCGGTGCACGTCTCATGTGCGCCTTTGCCTTGACGCAGGTGGGTAGGCAACCACGACTTGTGCATGCAGGGGTGTCGTGCGGGCTGGCCTACCCCAGCTCGCGGGCGCTCAGCTGTAAGACACGCCAGATAGGGAACAGGGCCGTGAGGATTTCGACTCGAACCGGACCCAACAGGCCAAGACCATACCGGCAGGTTACCGGAATGACTCCAAAGTGGCCGAGGTACCCGGAGGTACCCGGAGGTACCTGGAGGTGCCCGACCCCGTGTGGGGCTGGGCGGAGGGGGTACCCGGGGTGAGCGGGGTACGCAACGCATGGGACAGAACTGGGAACCGGCCGGGACGGGATGGGACGGGAAGAGGGGCATCTGAAGGTCGTAGCGGTGGCTTGTCGGCGGCTCGGCGGCGGCCAAGGAGCCGTGGGCCGGAAGGAACGGGTCCACCTCTGCTTCCTGCACCTACGCCGCCGCCGCAATACCGAAAAACATAAAACACTGGTATCAAAATAAAAATCGGTGCGGGAAGACAAGGCTAGGCAGAGCTGGGCTCCGCCGGCGCGGCTGGGCGAGGCGAGGGCCAGCAGCGTCCCGAGGCGCCGGGGAGCCCGAGGGTAGGCAATCCCGCAGGGCGCCCGTGCCGCCGGGTTGCCTACGCCGAGTTCGCAGGCGCTCGGCGGGCGGCGGCCCAGCGGAAAAACACCGATATCCACTCCCGCACCACAGGAGAGGGCCAGAGTGTCTCAATCCCCTCAGAGCGTTCCTTTTTTACGCGGCATAACTGTCAGAGCTGGCAGGCGCGGAGCCATGGGCCTACACTGCCTCGCTGCAAGTCCTCCGCGCGCCGCCAGCCGGGCCGCCGGGCCGCCGGGCTGCTGACCCGGTCACAAGAAATGGGCCCAGCCCAGGCGGCGCACACGCACCGCACACACGCACCGCACTCCACATGCACTGTGCCACAGGCCACAGCCTCGCCAGAGCTCTCTGCTGCTGGGTCATTTGTCCAATAAACGCCACGGCGACAGCGCACGGGACACGAAAATTCTCGTCAACCAACTGACAAGGCAAGGCTCTGCTCGACGTTTTATGCTTCACTTCCCCGACCCCCGAAAAAGGGTGATTCGTCTTTTTGAGAACAGTGTAGACAAAGCTGCTCTCAAACGTACTGAGGGAGGGGGTTATCGGGAGTGAGGATGGGCAGGGGCGGAGTGGAGGTGGGGGGGAGCGGGGAGGGGTGATGCGGGCCGAGGCGAGGTCAGTCCCAGGCGGTCACAGACAGCTAGCACACTGCATGACGACAGAAATAGGAGCCAAGTCGGAATAATCAGACGGGCAAACGGGGGAAGAGAAGACCGTACCGCCGTGCAGCGCGGCAGAAATTTTCCCTCCCGCGCTGCAACACTCCTCCGTGCTCTGCGCGGGCGTGGAATGTCGGAAGCCCGATGATAAACCCTGCGTTAGTGAGCGGCACAGCGACATGAGTTAGACGACAGCGTGGTAGCCGCAGCCGCCACCGCAGCAGCCGCTACTCCACATTCCACATGTTTCTCTTCCATTTCTCTGCTCCGCCGGTCGCGTGGAGCACCGCGGTGTAAACGCCTGGTAAAAAGTTTTCGCTGCTTCCGGCCGGGCCGGGCCGAGCCGAGCCGAGCCCCAGGAGCCAGGAGTGCGCGCGGTTCGTCTCGGCCGCGTTCGACAGGGAAAGGCTGACTCCTCTTCGTACTCAGCTCAGGTGCAGCAACCAGCTGTGGTGGGATGAGTGTGCCGCCACGGGGGGGGGGGGGGGGGGGGGGGGGGGGCTGAAGTTAGGCCCACGGCGCGGCGCCGGCAAGACGCGGCCGGGTCGGTGAGGCTGCCGGCGGCTGCCGCGCCGCACACACACCGGGCTGCATCCGCCAGTCCAGCCAAGGCGCCAGGACTAGACTAGACTAGACGGACAGGGCCGGGCCTCGCACGATTCACACGCAGCCGCAGCGCGGCATGGCAATGCCCATCCCATCCCGCCTCAGAGCGAGTGCACGCGAGTGGCCCGGCTGTGCGGGTTGGGGAGCTTCTTTGGTGCGGCGATGTGTGCCACCTTGACATCACACATACACACACACACATACACACACTCACATACACACACACACTCACACACACACACACACACACACGGGCGCGCGCGCCCGCTCCGCTGCAGGTTTGGACGGAAGAGAGTAGTGCACTCTAAAAAAATAAATGCTTAAACTGACGACAAATTGTAATGAAGATTCTTGGCGGAGTTTCTCCAACCAAAGAATCCCATAAAGAAATTGCTTTCGATCAAGGATTCTTTTTTGAGAGTGTCGTTAGTCGGGCGCATGGCACGAGAGAGGGAAGCCTGAGAAGTGAGAGAACAGGCGGCCGCTGCTGCTGTAGGACACCCAGGACGCCCGTGAGCCCCCTCTGCCACATAGGCAACCCGGATGCACCGTGCGCCGGCCGGGTAAACGCGGGAGCGAAGTGCGCTGGCACTGCTCGCCCTGCTCTGCTCTGGCACGGCGCAGTTCGACAGCGGCAGTGAGGCCTGGCCGCCCTTCCTTTCCCTGCGCGGCCCCGGGCACGGCCCGGATACCGGGCACCGGCGGGCACCGGCACCGGGTACCAAGACCGCATGCTCCATCTCCTGTGGCACTTCACTTAGCCGCGGCGCCCGAGCTCTTCCACTGCTTTTACCCTGCGGGAGTCCCTTCACGGAAGAAGTCCATGGACATTTTTGTCCATGAGCTATGGACGATTCTGCACGTCCATAGGCCAGTGACAATGTGTGTGACTCCAGACGTAGAAGAAATTGTTACCATCTGTGAACAGATCAGAGATTTTTGTTCATAGTTGGAGTGACAATTTTGTCCACAGGCCTCTGGATGTGCAGAAACGTCCATAGACTTTTTGAGCCCGAGCGGAGCGAGGAGCTCTCTGCATCGACCATTCTACTTTTTTATTTTTCTCCCCTCAGCAAGTGTCGTTGTTGCCACATTCTGCATTCAGTTTCATTCCACTACCGCTAGATGGGGCCACAGAAATGGGCGGAGCTATGCTGCGGTTCTACCAACTTTCAAAACTTATAGTTATTTTAAAAATATTAATTACCGTTGTTCCTCCATTATATTTAACATCTTTTTTTATCATACGATGTGATTGAACCCTTGGTAACTAACTGCAAATTAACAGAATGTAAATCATCTCAGCATGGCTGCTTAGTGTTTCAAAATGACATATTGGCATCGCAGGAGCGGGACGGAGTGGGCGGAGAATCTAAAACAATTGTACCAATATACTTTAAAAAAGAATTCCAGTTCATTTAAGGAAAGCAGGCGTAACCAATCTGCTAGAATCCACCATTGGGCATGTGATCACATCAAATCCGATTTATTTTAGAGCCGTCCCCTGTTCAATGAGGAGACCTATTGTCGCCAACTTGGATCCATATTCGCATTGGTCTGCGCTCTGGTTGGTGCCTCCCAACGCGACCGTGGCTTGTGATGGTCCGCCACGCAAACCCAAGTAACAATGTCGGTTTGGTCGCGCGGTCTAATGCAGCAGTTCACCGTGCGGCGGGTCGCCGGTTCGAATGTCTGAATTTTCCGTTTTTCCTTTTTAATTTTTTTCTAAACTTGAATTTCCAAATTGTGATCAACAAACTATTATCAACACTCATCGTTCAGTTCACGAGGGCGACTCAGTGCTGTAAGCGCTGGAATTTTTCCGTATTGGATCCCTTTCCTCACCTCTCACCACGCACCCCCTCCCCTCCCCGCGCAGGGACAGGACAGCCGAACTCGCGCCGCCGCCGTCTCATGTGGCTTTGTTTCGCGCATCTCCGCCCGCGACGTGGCTCTCATACTTATCGTATCTCAGGCCAAATGCCAGAGCCCAAATAAGCCACACGTCAGACAGGGTGGGACGATCGGGCCCGCGTCTGCACATGCGCCTCGGTGTCTCCGGCCGGACGCCTCCGAACTCGCTCACCGCGAGATGAATGCGAATGTGAACGCCCAAACGGGCCGGAGTCACGGAGCGGCTGCGTGGCCGCGCGTGGCGCCTGACCATTAATTAGCATTTCAGATCCGCGCGGGGCGGCGGCTATCATATCACAGCTGCACCACCCCCAGCCCCCCCCCCTCTCTCACCACCCCGTCTACCGACGACGCTCTCGACGCCAAGCCTCCACGAAAATCGATAGTGCCGAGTCGAGCCAGTCGGGCCAGCCGCGGAAGGCTGTCCGAGCCTCCGAGCCGAGCCGTAACGCCAGACCAGAAGAGGAGAAAGGGAGAGAGTCGGCTGGGGTGGGGTGGACTGGGGTGGCTGGCGTGTGCAGGGCAAGGGCTGGCCTGGGGGTGGGAAGGGGTGACGCCCGGCCGACCGTGGCGAGGCAGCGTGTACACAAAAGGCTTCGAACATGACGTGTCAGCTCACATGCATATCCAGCAGAATAACGGCGGGGCAGAAACAAAACGCCACCCCGTTGCCTCATTTCACTTCCTCCAGCTGCATTTTGCATTAGTCGTACGGAAGTATGGGAACGCAGGGGGGGGGGGGAGGGGGTTGCAAGCCGTCTCCTGGCAACTGTCTGCATGCACTGACAGCCGAATTGATGAATGGGAATAAGTGCCCGGCCCGGTACCTACGCCCGCCTGGCCTGTCGGGCCTGTCTCATGTCGTGTGCTCGCACCTGCGCCACACGCACCGGCCAGGGTTTCTGTTTGTCAGCTAACTCAGCTAGACGTGGCTCACCTTATGGCCTGCGGCTCCTGCGGCCAATACGAGTCTGTCAATGCATTGTTTTAGTTCTGAGAAGGGCCCTGCGGAATTGCGCACTGTTCGTCTCTCCCTCGGAAGGGGGATTGTCTTGCGAATGAAACCACAAACCACACACGCCTCATCAGCATGACGACGTGACGGGGGACGGAGAACGTCTGCATCATCAAAGGGAGGGGAGGTGTCTTAAGAGCACCCCCAAACTATTGTCTCTGGGATCTCCCCTCGGAGACGCCCACCCCGTCCATCTTCGACACTGTCTTGGTGTGCCTGGGCGGCGGGGTCGCTGCAGCCGGGGTCAGTCCTCATCTCACTTACCTTTCTGGTAGCTGTTAAGGCACATGGAGCAAGTGTAGCTCTCGTCCACAACATCGTCTGCTGTTGAGTCAAGGCCGTCTGCTCCCCCGGACAAGAACGCCCCGTAGCTGAACAACGGGGACTGGTATGCCATGGCCGCTGAAATCTGTCGGCACGGATCCGCGAACGAATTTCGGGCTCTGTTCCACTCAAACCTATTTACTTATCTACCCTGCGCACGCACGCGAGATAAAAACGCAGCACACATCACGAAGTGTCAACCACTGTGTTGGTCCGCTGCATGGCACTGCCTTGCACAGGGAAAACGGCCTCAACGAACGGTTTGAGTCGGCGCCTTGTCGAAAAGGGAACGACCAGCCACATGGAAAGAGAAGGCGCTTCAGCTTGTTTATGTTTTCGTTGCGCTGGTCTGGTATTCGTATTAGAAACGTTTAATATTGTTGCAGTCTACGTTGCTTTTGACTCTGGGAGGTGCGTTGGTGTTGATCGATTCTTTCTCATGAATCGGATTTGTCGTACGTGTCTGTTATTTTAATTTGCATGCTGTTTGGTTGAGGTTAAGATTTGTGCCTGTCTCCCAGTGCAAAGAGTTGTTACAACTTTGCTCGTTGGTACTTTGCCCCTTGTCTCAGTTAAAAACTATTTCATAACAGGAATGTCTTTCGTCTGTTTTTCAGGCTGATCTCCCAAGATGTCTTTAGCAGATGAACTTTTAGCTGATCTTGAAGAGCACGATGCCCCAGAGGAGGAGATTGTCGACACTTCTGCTCCTGCTGATGAACATGTTTTTCTGAAGCCCGCTGTCCCTGCAAAACTTGAGGATGGTACATAGTTTCTTTCCCATGGTATTTTTGTTTTTCCATCTTGATCTAGCTATTACTAATTATTTATTAATTCTTTGCAGAGGTGAAAGTCTCCTCTATCAGACAGCTGGCCAAATTGCACGATTCAAATCGTTTAAAACGTATCTTGGCAGATGTAGAGACGTTCAGATTTAAACCCCGCAGACCTGAAGATGTAATTGGGCCAGTTGAGCAAGATTTAGAATACCTGCTTATTGTGGAAGCCAATAACATAGCAGTTGAAATTGATAATGAAATTGGTAATTGTTTATATTCCACTTGGCCTACGTATTTAGTTTTATAATTTTATAAGATGGCCTTAACTTTGTTTTATTTCTTTTGAACTTCCAGCTGTTATTCATAGATTCACACGTGAAAAGTATTCCAAGAGGTTTCCAGAATTGGAATCATTGGTTGTGGGACCCTTGGACTATGTAATGACTGTAAAAGAATTGGGAAATGACCTGGACAATGCAAAGAATAATGAACAGCTACAACAGTTCCTAACTCAAGCAACTATCATGGTTGTCTCTGTGACAGCATCTACTACTCAAGGGTATTGGTTTGAACTATTTTATTTGACTCTGTTGTAACTTTAAGACTTGGTATTAATATTTACTTTAATCCCTTCACAGCCAAACTTTGACGTCTGCTGAATGGGAAAGCATTGTGGAAGCATGTGAAATGGCAATCAACCTGAATAATTACAAACTTAAAATATATGAATATGTTGAAAGTAGGATGGCTTTTATAGCACCCAATTTGTCTCAAATAGTGGGAGCATCAACTGCAGCCAAAATTATGGGTATGTCTTTGACCTCTGTTGCCAATTTTAACTTTCATTGTTCAACTATATTTCATGCAATTTATGCATTTCTTCCTTCCTCTGAAATGCAGTATCTTAGTACCATGTGAAATATAAATATTACTCTTAAATATTCTAGGTGTTGCTGGTGGACTCACAAACCTTTCAAAAATGCCCGCATGTAATGTTCTTCTTCTGGGATCTCAAAAGAAAACACTTTCAGGATTTTCGCAGGTTACAACTTTACCTCACACAGGCTTTATTTATTATTCAGAGATAGTTCAAGATGCGCCTCCAGTAAATACTTTATTATTATTGTTATTTTTATTTGATGAATTGCTACTGTCTTAGTGTGTTTAACAAATTGTTAATGTGATTTTTAGGATCTCAGGAGAAAAATGGCCAGGCTTGTTGCAGCAAAAGGTATTTTAGCTGCTAGAGTTGATGCTGCTCATGAAAGTTCAGATGCACATATTGGCCGCATGCTCAGAGAGGAAATTGAGAAGAAATTGGACAAGCTTACCGTAACAACCTTTAACTTTTCCTTTTTTTTTTTAAATAAAATATGTTAAGCTACATGTAATGAACAATATACAATTTACTTGCTTTGCAGGAACCTCCACCTGTCAAATTTGTGAAACCCCTCCCAAAACCAGTTGACCCTTCACGGAAGAAGCGTGGTGGCAAAAGGGTTCGTAAAATGAAAGAGAGGTATGCTGTTACTGAGCTTCGCAAACAGCAGAATAGGCTCAACTTTGCTGATGTAAGACCAAAGGCATCACTTTTCTGGAATACATCCATCAGATTTTGTTCCGTTCTCTTACTATTGTACTTGCTGTTGTATTTTATTATTGCAGATTGAGGATGATGCTTACCAAGAAGATCTTGGTTACAACCGCGGCACTATTGGGAAAACGGGAACGGGTCGTATCAGGCTACCACAGGTTGATGAGAAAACCAAAGTTCGTATTTCGAAAACTCTCCAGAAGAATCTTCAGAGACAGCAACAAGTTTGGGGGGGTAGCACCACAGTCAAAAAGCAGGTATCAGGAACTGCCTCCAGTGTTGCATTCACTCCTTTACAGGTACTTCTTTTCATTGACATTTGTGCTATAAATAATATCTGTGATCTAGTTTTTTTTAAATATTTACCGTTTTTTGAATTTTCCCGCAGGGTCTTGAAATTGTTAACCCGCAGGCAGCAGAGAAAAATGTTAGTGAAGCAAATGCCAAATACTTCTCAAACACTGCAGGGTTTGTCAAGATTCAGAAGAATTAGTGATTGGTTATTGCTGTGGCCGTGTATTATATTTTCTTTTAGAATCTGATGATTATCCATTCTGGAATTCACTTTGTGACATTCAATAAAAGTGTGTTATTGTCTAAGTCTTTTGTTTGTTGATATTTTTCCCAGTTAATTGTAGGGTGTATGGGAATAAATAAAGCTCTACATAATTGAATAGTTGGTTTATAGTTCAAATCACAGAATGTGACAAGTCATAGAACAAACTAAAGAAAAGAAAATGTATGTACAATTTTAAAAGATTACTAGTTATTCAAATTCAAGTGGTAACTCGGGCTTTGATACAACTTTATCATTTTTGGGAGGCGGCTTCTTGTTGGCTCTAAGAATTGCTCCTGGGCTTGGGTATGGACGCATCTGGTAAAGAGGGCCTGAAGCAGTGACATCTACCCCAGTTTTGGCTTCATTCTGCTGTTGCAAGCCAGAGGACCAGGTACCCCTAAGAGCAAAGAAAAACACATCCATGTTAATCAATAATAGCAACTACAGCTAAAGAAGAGTGAACTTGATTAATGATGCATACCTTGGAGCTTCTGAATATGAAGCTGGGTCCATCGGATCAAGATCATTATCCCGAACCTTTTGACGGCCTCGGGCTCTCTGTCTATCTCTATCCTCCCTTTGTCTTCTCTTGCGTTCTGCTGCTGCTTCCTCTTGCTGTTCTTTGTCATCCTGCTACATCACAGTATACAATACAAATTAGCTAAAAACTGGGATAACATGGCATTTCTTGGCCTCTCCGGTTGAACTCACCTCCATTTCTTCTGGTGCATCCTCTTTTTCCTCTTCTTCATCCTCTTCATCCTCATCCTCATCATCGTGGTCTCCTTCAGCCAAATGTCTTTCCTCCCGAAGATGAGCAGCACACATAGATACTGAGGCTTTAGGATGTGTGGGAGGCAACCATGATACAACATCTGTGTCAGCATCCCAGTAGTAGTGACGACCTCTAAAAGGAAGGGACAGTTTTATTATGAACTGAAGAAAACCGTGTTTGGAAGTTCATAGCAGATATATCATAACTATGTTCTGAACCAAAACAAGGCTTCTTAGGTGTGATTGCATGCACTCTTGTGAATAGTGTATGGAATGATTGATTAAGAAGCCGTACTTACACTCCAGGATCATAGACTTCTTTCCAGTTTTCGGGTAAGGGATACTTTTTAAGCATTTTTATTTTCCTCCGCAGATAACGAGCATCAGGCTCTATCTTTCCAGCACCCCACAGTTCAATACATGCTTTGGAACAGTCATGGTAGATGTTATACTTATTAGGACATCCTGAGTGACCCTATACATATAAAACACGGATTAACAAGACAGAACATGGTAATAAAATTAAAAGAAATAAAGAGTACTTTAAAATGTATGTGCACACCTGAAATTTCTTCTCAAGATTTGCTGCATTCATGGGATCATCATCATCTCCACCAAGCCTCCCTCTTTCTCTCTCGTCATAATCCTCAGCGATAACTTCCTCTTCCTCCTTCTTCTCTTCTCTAGCTGAGAACAACAGTAACAGTAAAATGTATCAAAACACTCACACAAACTATAACCTCATCTACCTAAGTGTTCTGGCATACCTTCAATATCAGCTGGTTTGACAAGACCTCTTTTTGCTAGCCTCGCGGCTAGCGCAGCGGGGAGGGGCATATTGCCAAGGGTAGCGATTTGCGGAAAGACTGCAAAGTTCAGATGGTTTGCATGGTTTGTTGATTGAAATTGAAAGGACGAGATTTTGTTGTTATGTTCACTACGGTTCACTCAAATGTGTCATAAGGCCGGGAACGTTCTTTGAAGCTTTTCATACCCGCGACATCACGTGACATCTTTCTAGCTTTCTAGAAAAAAGCCAGTTGTCAGATATTGCAGATATTGTTGGTTTTCTTCGAGCGCTAGCTGACGGTTATCAAAATTTAAGCGTGCTGAACTTCCCTTTGACGCAACCCTAGCTTATCGGATGCTCTCCTAGCTTTAACTAGGTTGGCAACAATGCAATGCCGCCTCCCTCATTGCACCAACCCACAGTACAAAAACTCCCTAAATACATTTTAGAAATTAGAAAAAAGAAGTACCAGCCCGTAACATTTAAAGAAAATGACGCATTTTATTGGCCACTAAGATTTCATACGTGGTAAAATTCATAGCTTGGAGAACCGACAAAAGAAAAGTAGAGTATTTGGATTTTCACTCAAACATGTCGTCTGATGGTTGCCATTGTCATGTCGGTCATGTCAAAACAGTTGCAGTTGTTGCAAACAAAGGACCTATATTTTAATTGCAGTACAAGCTATAGGGAATAATGATGCACATTGAAAACTGTCTTGACTGTTAGGATCTGTTGCTTTACTTAGCGAGAATGTCAGGAAGAGATAAAGCGGCTAGGAATGACGACGAGCACAGTGTTGAGGTTAGTCTTGACTGAACTCTTGCATTCCCTGCCTTTATTTACAAAAAGTAAAATAGAGAATCAGCAAATGTTTATGAGTGACTCTATCCCCAAGTTCATTGAGCGATTCAGCATTAGCTCCATAATTTTTATTGTTGTTTAATAGATCATAGATCAAAGCTCATTTATTTTCAATTATCTGTCAGGGATATCAAGTTCATCAAGTTCATGTGTCAATTGCTTTGGTATTTGTAATTACTTTTACTTGGATCTTAGTCTATTTATCACACTTTTAATTAGAGATGTATCCCTTTTCCAGACACTTGCTGAAGTCTTTAGGTGTTTCATATGCATGGAAAAGCTCAGAGATGCACATTTATGTCCACATTGCTCCAAACTGTGCTGCTATGTGTGCATTAGACGGTGGCTAACAGAACAAAGATCTCAGTGCCCTCATTGCAGAGCAACTCTCCATCTACATGAACTAGTTAATTGCCGATGGGTGGAGGAGGTCACACAGTCACTGGACACCTTGCAAGCAGCAGGTTTCAGTTCCGCTAGGGCTGCTGATATTGAGAGAGACAAGTATGTGTCCCTTTTCTGCAATGCAATAATGTTTTAAATAAATTGTTGTATTTGATTCTTCCTGGATGCCTGCAATTAATTTTTATTTACAAAGGTGTGAAACACACCAAGAAAAGCTTTCAGTGTTCTGCTGGACATGCCGATGCTGTATTTGCCATCAATGTGCTCTATGGGGTGGCACACATTCAGGACACATGTTCAAACCTCTGGAAGAGGTATATGAGCAGCATATGATGCAAATTAAGGTAGAAGTTGCCAGACTCCGCCGTAGATTAATGGAACTCATAAGCCTGGTTCAGGAAGTGGTAAGAGTCTTGTGGAGCTATAATCACCTTGTAGTATATTTTAATCTTTAATTTTAGAAATATTAAATACTTGTTTAACCAAATAAAAATGTAGGTATACTAACCATGTCAATGGATCTGTATAACTTCATCTTTATGATTTTTAGGAGCGCAATGTGGAATCAGTACGTGCCGCAAAGGATGAACGTGTCAGGGAAATAAGAAATGCTGTAGAGTTAATGATTGCAAGATTAGATTCTCAGCTGAAAGCTAAGCTGCTTACATTAATGGGACAAAAAACATCTTTGACTCAAGAGACAGAGCAGTTAGAGGCTCTTCTACTAGAAGTGGAACACCAGCTACACAGTTGTACACGTTCAGAACTGATTGCAAAGAGTAGGGATATGTCAAGAATGATTCATCAAGTGAGGAAAAAACCAATGGCCAGTTTTGTGACAGCCCCAGTACCAGCAGATTTTCAGAGGTCTGAGTTGTACCGTAACTAACTCCTGGATTTTCCTTTTTCAGTATATACCAATAAAAATGTATATACTATTGTTTGGATTGCAGTGAAATTGTTCCTGGTTATGATAGTAGCACATTTGTCTTGCAAAACTTCACTCAAATGCAGCATCAGGCAGACCCAGTTTACTCTGCTCCTTTGCATGTTAATGGATTGTGTTGGCGCCTCAAAGTTTATCCAGATGGCAATGGAATTGTTCGAGGAAATTATCTATCTGTTTTTCTTGAGCTCAGTGCTGGACTGCCTGAAACATCCAAGTATGGCTAATAAATAATATACTTATTACTTCAATGGACATTTTATGATGACAGATGACATGTACATCAAAAGTTCATTTGAATTTATACATTTTTTGTCTCAGATATGAGTACAGAGTTGAGATGATTCATCAAGGCTCAAGAGATGCTAGTAAAAACATTGTTCGTGAGTTTGCATCAGATTTTGAAATTGGTGAATGTTGGGGTTACAACCGATTCTTCCGTTTGGATCTTCTTGCAAGTGAAGGATATCTGAACACAGAAAATGACTCACTTATATTGAGGTTTGAATATATTGTTACATTGCATTCCACTTGTAGCAATTACTTAATTTTTTTAATAATTTCCAATTGTTTAGATTTCAGGTGCGCCCACCTACTTTTTTTCAACGTTGTAGGGATCAACAGTGGTACATTAACCAGATGCTCACTGTTCAGAACCAATATGTGTCTCAAATCAATGAATTGAAAGAGGTATTGTCTGTAACATAAAGAAGTTCATGAAAATTTGATTAACCTTCTTTATTTGACTTATTCTATTTTACTTCAGCGTTTAAGTATTGAAATTGCACGTAACAATACATTGACTGTTGCTCGTGGTTCACCAGAAGGCCCTATGAACCATGTAGAAAGTCAAAATAACTGTGCAACTGTTGGACTTCAAACACCACTGTCTCTTCCCACAGCTTCACTTTCATCTCTTCCAGGAACTTCGAAGTATGTAATTCAGAATTTTATAGTTACCCAAAGCAATGAAATGTATTCTGGAAGTGTAGTCATCCTCTTGATCACTTTTGCTTACAGGCCGAATGTCAAAGCCTCTCCACCTACTCATGCTTCTGGGGAAAGTTCTAGTAGTCAACAGAGTGATTTTTCTCGAGCTAGTCTGTCATCTGTTGCAACCGCAGTCCCATCTCATTCAGGAACAGGAAGAGCACCTGTGAAGAGTTCCTCCATCATTGCAGCTCTCACATTAGCAGACACAGAGATTCCTGATCATAGTAAAAGAAAAGACACCTTGAAGTTTTCTGTCGGTAAAGCTGGGGAAGCTGGAAGGAAGGCAGGTCAGCAAGTGGACATTGCTAGTGGGGTTAAACCATTGTCTCCCTCACTGTCATCCTCTACTTCAAATGTCAATGCAAGTGGAATTACCAGTCCAGAATGCAGTGATATTGAGGTGACTTGCTTGAAAACCTTCAACAATTTATGGACACATTAAATAAATGAAATGTCTTAAATTAATTCCTCATTTCCTTGATGACTGGCAGGATGTTAGTGATGGTGAGGAAGTTGCACTAGCTGATTCAACACAGGGCCCACTCGAAGATAATTCGAATGATGAAAATGATGTTGATGATGAAACCATGTCAGGTAAGTTTGCATTTGGTGTTGAAATTTTGAATGTGTTGGTGGTATGTATTGTTTAGATGGGCAATTATTTTCTTCTTCAGGAGACAATGATGTTGAGTTTTCAATGGCCCAGAGACTGTTGTTTCGTGACCGTGAAACAGATCAAGCATTTGGGTGTGTATACGAATATATAAAAATCAACATTTAATCATCAACAATTCAATTAGTAATGCTAATGTGATCCCTCTCGGGATGTCCTATTTTCACAGAGGAAGGACAGCATCTGATAGTCTAGAAGATGAAATAATGTTATTGCATCTCTTTGAGATGCAGGAACGTAACAGCTCCAATAACCCCCTACCAGAAAATGCTGCATGGACTCCTAGATCAGTTTATACTTCACCTGGTAAATTATCAATAGTTAGTCTTGAATTCTTGTGATTGATTGTTTCTTTAGCTTAACTTTCTTTTTCCTGCTTTCAGCCGACTGCTCCCAATTGATGCCAACAAATGAGGCGGTTAACTCCTTACATTTGGGTCTTTTGGATTATGCTGCAGCACTTTCATCTCCATCAAGGTCTTTTTTTTCTTTTTCTTTTCCCTTTCCGATCAAACAAGCACCTACTCGAATATTTCAAACAAATTGATTTACTTTAATTTTTGCAGGGGTACGAACAGGGGCAATAATGTTGGAGAACCTTTACCTTCTTGTGGGTCTCCATCCGCTGTTTCTAATGATACAACTATTGTCCCTAATACACCATCGTCTTCTGCTAACAATTTGGCTACTATTCCTACTTGTAGAGCTGTGAGCAGCTCATCCAGTGGACCAGCAAGTGGGCCAGCTAGTCTTACAAGCATGTATAACAATGCTTCTAGTCAATCTGGGTCCTCTTTATCAAGAGTTGATTCTGGTGATAACCGTCCTACATCAGATGCTCATTTGACTCCACCTAAATGTGAGTGTTCACCAAGAAGTTTTTGGTTAGTAAGCTCTCAAATAAGATTGGTAAAAATTTTGAAATCAATGTTCCAGTAATGCTTGGGAGCTCACGATCTCTCTTGCGTCCTCTTCGTCACAGTCATTCTTCTAGACGCCACTCTGGTGCCTCTCACTCACCAGTCCCTACCCCAGGCCATAATCATTCTGGAATTGAGTGGAATGAAGGTGCATCCTCAGTAAGAATGAATTTCCTGTTTTATTTCTGCTAGTCATTTTCTATATTTCATTTCTGCATTAGTGCATTTTGGTTGTCACTTTCACCTGATTTTTTGTGCTGCCAGGATCTGAGTGCCTTTGATTTACTGTTGGATTCCTTGCGGCTGTCACCTTTGAAATTAGATAATTTAAAACAATTAAGGTACATTTCAATGGCATTTTAGTTGGTTTCTTTTGTTTATCTACAACAACTTTTGAATAACAGTACGGTTCTGTAGCAGGGACCTGTCGGAGGCACGTGAGCAAAGCCCCTCCCCGCCTTTCCAGACTTCTACGCGCACCTCACGCAACCTCCCATTTACCTGGCCATCATCTCTTCCTCTTTACTCATCACTGAAGCAAGGTGTGGTTATGAATAGTATTCAAATAATCTAAGTGTCCTTCAATAATAATGAAACACCATAGAATGTAACATTTTTCGTTCCGTTCTTTGATTGTAGCTCAAAGAGAAGTCCCTGCACAAGAAGGTGACAAAGATACATCGGATCAGCCAGAAAAGGATGACAGGTAAAATATTCAGCACTGCCAGAAAAGTCGCGGCCTGCCTGCTTCTGAAGCAAAGTATTGACAGCCATGTTGAAGTGTTGTTTAGTAAGGCGGTTGAGTGAGATAGGCTCAGTTTAGACTTCAGAGGCCTGTGTGTTTGGGCTTCTTTCTGCTTACTTTTCTACCAGCAATGAAAATTGTTTGAAATTAAACCTCTGCACTGATCAAATTACCTATTACTCTATTACCTATTCATCCTTTCAACCCATGTCTGTGTATTTTACAGCTCTCCTGATGACAGACCCGCCAGTGGTTCACCCTAGTTCTGCATTGGGTGTATCAGTTGTGTTTCAAGTTTTGATCAAGCACAGTGCCGCTGTTTGTGATTTGGATAATTGCATGTAGTATTGTGTCATTCCAATGTGTAAATTTTGGGGAAAACAAATTCATTTCAGGATATTTTCTGCTTCGCATTGACTCTCCAACTCTGTTGTTTAGTAATAAATAGAGCTGTCTGTTCATAATACCTACATTGCTCTTGGTAAAATATCTTGATCAAAATCACTTCTCATAATATTTCTGGTCTAGATTTTTTTCTAGTGCACTGTTTTTTTTTTTAGCCTTGCTTTGTCGGCTTAGTTAATGACTAGGAAATTTAAGTTCATACTGACATGATACTTTTGTCTCACTTTCTAAGCTCGATCTACACCTGAATAGAACTCAGGAAAACCAAGAATTGAATCTCTCTTTAAATGTTAATCTACTGATATTGATTTTTAATTGTTTTGTTCATTTATTTCTTTAATATTCCTCACTTTAATCCGCTATTTCTAGCCACCAGGAAGTTTTTATTTTGTTGCGTTATTGCTAAGGTTAGTGATTTAGTGGTATTGGTGAATGCTGGAAATGTTTGAAGTCAGTTTCTGCTTAACCAGACTCATTATTTTACAATGTGATATGAGGCATGCTGTGGACTGCATTCACACATGTCTTGAGACTTAGGGTACTCTCCATGTGATTAAGAACATAAACCATGATAATTCAAAGATAATTCTTTTTTTGTTTTGGCTGAAGCTTTAAAGATGCAAGAGCTTTGTTAAATGTCCCTATGTTGTAAGTTGTGTTCTAAACAAAATTTGTTGCTGCTTATGTATTTTTAGTTAAGTGAAAAATAAAGGCTGATACGATAATTTTGTTGTTTTACAAGTTCAGTTATTTTAATCTTGGTATCAAGATCATGGTCTATTTTATGGTATGGAATGATCGGGAAAAGAAAAAGTTAAACTTCATCCAATGAAAAATATACTACACTTTTTCACATTTCAATAACAACAAGAGTTATGTAACAACTTACGACAAATCTTAAAAATATAAAAAAAGTACACAACAAGAGAAAAATAAAAGCAGGCCAAAAGCTTAAGTCAGTGTAGTTGCGGGCACAATTACAACTCGAATAATTGCATTTATATATATTTAAAAGAAAAAATGGTTGTAGCAAAGGGGATTAAAGTAGAGATTGGGTTTGTTTCTATAAACCAATCAGAATGGAGATTGCTTCAGCTCAGACACTTCTTGCAAACCTGATAAAATATAATTAACATGTGTGAACTTCCAGAATCCATCTCAGAAAGCATTTCAATAAATACTGAAAATGTATCCATAACTTCAAAGCTAAATACACACACATACTCTCAAAGTCAGTAGCATCTTGGGCTGAATTCTAAAATAGTGTTGAAGCAAAGGTGTACTGCATCAAGGAATATAACATGTTGTTAACATGGAGAGAGCAAAATATTGGAAATCTAATATTAATTAATCATTTGAGGGTACACTGTCTAAGACTGTCAGCGATACCAAATAAAATACAACATTTCTGAAGACAATTGGAACAAAAGGGTTGTAAGGTTTTAAATACAACTTTAGTGGATGTGGAGTCAACAATGTCATGACTATGCTTCAGAACTTGATCTTTTTTTTGGGGGGGTCTGAGCTGCATCCTCTGGGTGTAAGAAGAGTATTAATAATTTTTTTTCAAAAGCAACATATTGACACACAATTATTCGCAAGACCGCAGCAGATTAAAACTGGATTTCATTACCTCGTTTTCTGCACTAGCAAAACATGCATGGATTTGGCACAGGAGTACTCATCAAGCATTTTGTACTTTGATGTGCCATCAAAAAGGGGTTAAAACCTTTCAAGTCTCGATATTAAAAAAAAAAGTAAGTTAGCTAATACAAAAGCATGAAGATCTTTTCAAGACAAATTTTAACTGGTGGCAGGGACCAGGAACATAAGCCATGAAATTAAAATAATGTATGACCTCAAGGAAAATAGATCCAACAGATTGTCACTTCCATGCAGCTCCCAAAAAGCATTGATGCAATGGACATTTTCAAGAATCTGAATCATACAACTTGCACCTTCCAATAAGAAAATACTATTAATGTGCTAACTGTAAGCAAGAGTATTGCAGTTTAAGGATCTATACAATGTAACTAACTGGGAGTCTCATCCTAACTGACCACAGCTGACATAAAGGGGTCACTTCTAACAAAAATTCAGTTCAAACCGAAAAGGTCAATACTTCAAATATCAATCACATTCACCCCAATACCAACAGACAAATCATAACAACATGCAACAAACTTCCTGTGACAGAGGCTGCAGAAATGAAGATGTAACAGGGGAAAGACAAAATCAACGCTTGAAGGAAGAAGCGAGGTATTGCAATGCACAATAGATCTGGGAAGACCAATATATTGGATCAGTAACAGTAAATAAGCATCTTCAATTTGAGATCAAAGTATCAGTATCATTAACATTCGAGCCATAAACAAAATTAACCTCAACAGGGATGATATGAAAATATACTATACACACTAACACTCCCTAAAATAAATGTTGTAATATTTGTTTGGTACCACACTTAAATGGATAACATACCTCTACTAAAAAGACTGAACACAAAAAAGAACAGAACAGTATTTCAAAATGTAAATTTTATTTTGAGAAGACAACTGCTAAAGATACCTATCATACAAAAGAAATCATCAAGCTTATGGAAGACACTAAAATTAAAAAATTACAAATTCATAATGACAACTCAATTAACAAATTTGTACATTGCTTCAACTCTTCACACTTCACTCACTGGTGTACATACAACTTCCCATACTATGGCAAAATTACTTATGCCCAAAATAGACTAGCATGTTTGCATTGCCGTCAGAGAAAGACCACAATTCAGGAACATTCTTGTAGCACTTCCACAAAGAAACAACTCACAATCAAGGCACAGTCTTTGCCCAATAGAACATGGAAGTGTAGTTCCCAACAAAGTGACTGTTGCAAACAAGTATGTTACACACAGCTCATTAAAGAAAACTACAAAGTACTGCAGACCAGCGGAGTAAGTGAGATCTCATAAAACATGTGGCCACAAAATAAAAAGTTAAAATGTACAACTTATACAAATATTACCAACAGGTAAGAAGACTAAGTGATGCAGTCAAAAATACTCTTAGCACTGCTATTTTAATAGAAGTTAAAAATGTTGTTCCAGCATCATTTGGAAATAAATGAATATAAACACCTGTCAGCAGAGGTACACATGCCAGAAATTTTGGAACTATTCAGATATTGAAATGTTAAGGGACAAGTTCTGAAAGTTACAACTTCAGTCAAGAGTAAAATTAAGAAACATAATCAAAGCTAAGCTGACCACTATAAAAGAAAGTTGATAATCTCTTCATACTAAATGTAGACAAATATATGTCCAAAAGACATGGCAAATCTGTACATTGAAAGCAAAAGCATGATGACTTCAGAGATTAGATAAACTTAGGACCAATTCACAGCCCTTAGGTCTTCATATCACATAGAACTTCCACCATGTTATGGCACAGCATTCCATACTATAAAAATGTAATAATTAATTCACAATAGATAAATGGAAAATTGTACCCTTTCATATTTTCTACACCAAGGTTATCATGACCTCAACCACCATGTTTGCTATCAAAGATACTGTCATTCATTTAATTGATGCTACGGACAACAAGAACATACCAAATCCCAGATAATGAAAGTCAGGTATACAATAACATTCAAGTTGCAATTGACACCACTCTCAAAAATAAATTTAGTTCCTTACAGGTCATACTTTGCCATCTATTAACTTTGGGATAGATGGGTTACGGACACACCATAAAAATCTGAACTGAGCAAGACTAAGGCATTAAGGGCACTTAATGCAAAACCTTAAATCCTAATACCTTGTCCTAAATAGTCCTAGCTATTTTATCACATTATCTTTACTGATGGACAATACATGGCAAACGGAACTAAGAATGAAAGTAGGACAGGTATTACAGGAAGAAAAGATCACTTGATTGAGTGCTCTATTTCACTGAATAAATGAAATTAGTCACAAGACACTGCCAGAAGCGATTTCACTGCACAAATGAAGTTAGTCAAAAGAGACAGCAGCAGAAGCATGGAAAGAAATGATTTTGAAAGACTAAAGCCTTAAAGTGCTCTAAGGTTATACTACCAAGTCACAACAATACCACAAGTGAGCATTAACCAACTCATCTAAAATTGTGCATGAAAATATTTCTTTAAAAAGTCACCAACCATAAATTCACTACAACATTCAATTCTTTTGATAGAATTGGGTTGTAAATGAAATGCGGGTTCATTAGCAGCTAGTATTCTTACCTAGGGTTTGGTAACATTTGTCAGTCACTTCCTACATCAGCATAATCTTTTGATCCATGTTCTATTAAGTAAACTTTAACAAGTATAAAATTTAAGGAATAATTAATACAAAATTTATAGAGTACTGTAGTATCAAAGTAATTACCGTCAAATCCTTGGAGTAAGAAGGATAAAAGTAAAAGCAGAACCGCCAGAAGAATATATGAAATGACTTTCTTATGTATAACTGCCGCTAAATCGGAAAAAATTTAACTTCAGAGGGAAAGTTTAGAAAACATACAGACCAGAGCTGGCAATGGTGATTGCACTACAAACTGTGTTACATCATCTAAATAGAAAGAAAAAACACAACAAGCACAGAATTACACACAAGGATTCAAGTTCATCTCTAGAAATATGTTGGTAAGGCTGCAGTTAGCCATACAAATATATACATACATAAGTCTTTTCAATATATATATATATATGTATCTAAACAATCAAATATATCTAGTCAATCACACATTTATGCCACATCACAAAGTTCCTGAAGACCTTCAGACTGTTATCCGCTTCTTTGATCTGTAACTGAGGTGTGTTGACTCCTCTGATGTCTTCTTTTGTTTATTTGTACACTTCACACAAATGAAAATCTCAGGTATGTTACTCTTCTTAATTTTAGCACACGATAAGTGAATCCAAGTCAAACACTCATTGCACTCAATCATTGCTCTTCCAGCAAAAGGTTTGGCGCAGTAACAAGTAATCACATCATAGGAATCATCATCTGAAAAGAATTGAGGACATGGTTACTAGGAATCTCAACAGAAAACAGACTTGACACAGAGTTATTTATAACTTTGGCATACCTGATGTACCAGCATCATCTGAACTTTTGCGGTCATCTTGAGTGCTGGATGTTGACTCTGACTTAATGCTATCCGCTCCACTACCTGTACTTCCTATAGGACTACTAGCCTTTTCTCGTAACTCCTGGAACCACCAAAGAATCATGGTTCAGTACACTATTTAAGTGAACACAATAGGCAAACATCATGCTGTGTATTAAACCTGAACACTTCCAAAATAAAGAATTCACAATTCATACTCACATCTTGTACTTTCTGGTTCTCATAATCCTCATACTCCAGGATATATTTGCAGAAAAGGTAGAAATCCTCTGAAGTTCGAGGTCTTTTTGGGCTTGTAGCATACACCTAGTTCAGAACAGGATAACATTAAGATCATGCTAGGACTACAAGCACAGCTGCAGAGACCACACAAAACAGAAATCATATTCTAGTACTCACATCTTCATCATCGCTCTTGGGGCTTTTCTTGAAAGCTCTGGGGGCTGCAACAAAGGAAGAGGTTATAAAATAACTATGTTGACAAGACACTTCCACAAACAGCACACAAGGGCAAGAGACAATGGTTAGCACCCAGATGCCCTCTTGACTAGATGATTTTAAACAAAACTAACCCAGACCTTGGAAGCTGTAGTTCTATCAGCCTCCAAACATTCATCAAAGTAAAATAATTTAACTTCCAAGACCACTTGGAGAAGAAAATCGCGTACAACACACGTAGACGCGAGTGGACAGCTATCAGTAAACAAAGCATCAGACCCAAAAATGGCAATCAATGAACAGTACAAACTTGAAGATAGAATTTAGAGGCAAAAACAATGCATCACTGTTCAAATCCACAAAATTAGCACATAACAAAGACAATTAACCAATGTATATCAAGACCTATTTAGATAAATATGTATTTCCAACAGCCTGATGCTCAGAAGTGCAACTATTTCACAGCGAACGATTTCACTGCCACATGATGTTTGAAGGCACTTCAACTGATCCAACGGTAGAGAAACATCACGAAACTGCGCGATATATGAAGGTTTGTCCTGGCGAACAAGCCCTCAGCGAATTTCTTATCGCCAGCAACCTTCTTTCCAAACCATAAAAAGCACCAGCCTGTCGTTACCTGCAGAAAGTCAAAATTTCATGAATTTCAAAAGGGATAGTGAGATATTTACCTTTAAACACGGTCTCAGACATTTTGACAGAATGATCATGCAACAAAAACAGTCATCTTCTAATATTAAACAACATAACTAACGACATTCATGCGTCAACGAAACGAACGACTGCTCAGAGAATAGGGTTAACCAAAGTAATTCCGTCTGTGCACACAACCCAAACGCGCATGGCAACATACTCTCCAACCCAAAGCGCGTCGGTCCGTATTTTTTCTTGAAACATAGCTTCAATATGTTTAAAATGTCGACACAAACGGTTTTCAAAATGATATTTTTTCATTTTGTTTCCTTCTATTGCTTCATATCTCGAAAGGAGAGTCTCTGAAAGAATATATGGAAATCAAATGTGATAAGTAGCGAAGAGCGCGAAATTTTAATTGAGGCTTGACGCCATGATAACTCGGCATACTAGAATCCAGCTACTCTCTATGGATGCGGCTGATGCATCGGATTGAACTCCAACACACTGAAATGGTTCAACTCAGAATAAATTCACAGCAAATTTTTCTCTGCGTAAATACTTCAGACGTTCCAGCCACAATTCGAACTTGCTACCACTCGACCCACTGTCACATCTTCATATTTTCGTATCTGGCGCTGTCTCGAACGATCTCGAACAAAGGCGGTATATCACTTCGAGATCGATATCACTCGTGTCTCTCACCTCTTCTGCCTGCTTCTGCCTAAAAACGAGAGCGAGCAAAAGCAAAACATTGATGTTGTACGACGATGTGGGATTATGATGATGATGGGTGATCAGTACCGCAAAATGGAGCAATATTCACCCAAGTCTTCACCGCGGGGAGCACGGTCTCCTGTAGTGTCCCGTCAAGATTCCACAGGAACGTTGAAAACTACAATTTCTCTCGGGAAAAACCCTTCCATAGTTCATCATGGACCATTTTATTTGATGAAGGAACCTCCAGGTAGTGACATTCAACACATCTATGAATTAATCCTTCGACTAGTAATATATATGATTATTCGATAGACATTAACGACGTAAAAATTGCTTTACTGATTTCTTGCTATTTTTATGTATTGTGAGTCAACCTATCTACTTCTCAAGAAACACTACCCTGTGTGCTGTACAAAATGCTCTTACTTTCTCTTCATTGAAACATGAGATGAAATGAACATTCAAATAGAGTCCTAAGCCATTGCTATGGTTGCCATATTACTGTTCAGAATTTTTTTTTTCTCCATCATCACAGTGAAGAACATTAAGAGTCAGTGGAAGTTACGGCTCTCTTGCCGAGAAGTAAAACGTATCATGAACTTGCATCTTTTAGTGGTAGAACTTTGTCAGATTTTTTGTGATTGTGTGAAATGCAAATTTATAAAACTGTTTTTAATGAGAACCTTTTGAATTACGCAGGTGAAAGCGAATTGACTGGTGCCACTAATTTAATGGCGTACTATGGTCTAGAACATTCATACAGCAAATTTAGTGGAAAAAAGGTTAAGGAACAGCTTTCTTCCTTTTTGCCTAATCTCCCTGGTATAATAGATAGCCCAGGTCATGCAGATAATAGGTAACATTGTGATCTATTTTGTCTTTTAAAATACTACATGCAGTCATTAACCTTCTTTCCTCTTCTGTGTATCAAGACTTGCATATAATACTTCTGTTGTATCCTTTTCCAGCTCTTTAAGATCTGTAATCGATAAACCACCTATAGGAGGAAAGGAACTTTTACCTCTTACAAGTGTACAGTTAGCTGGCTTTCGACTGCACCCTGGTCCGGTAAGTTTGCTGATGCTTATTCATTCATTCCCATTTTAATCATTTGTAGTATAATGGTAACTATGTTTCTTTCTAGCTGCCAGAACAGTACCGGTATAATAATCAAGCTCCCCAGAAAAAGCACAAGAACAAACACAAGAAGCACAAACACAAAGCAGGAGAATCAGCCGGTGGTGGAGAGGTGGCTGGGTCCACAGATATAGGAACAGACGCTCATGAGAAAAAACATAAGAAACAGAAGAGACATGATGATGACAAAGAAAGAAAGAAGAGAAAGAAGGAAAAGAAAAGGAAAAAACAAAAACACAGTCCAGAACACACTGGTGGTGGGCTGACACCAAGTCATCATTCCAACCAATAACGTTGCAATTT
Organism: Odontothrips loti; assembly: GCA_038380765.1. Classification (NCBI taxonomy): domain Eukaryota; kingdom Metazoa; phylum Arthropoda; class Insecta; order Thysanoptera; family Thripidae; genus Odontothrips; species Odontothrips loti. The sequence goes on along the minus strand of CM076244.1, from coordinate 17,503,594 downwards.
TCCAATGTTATTTAATCCCTTTATGTTTCCAATTTCTTTTTCTTGTTAATAATAGCTGAAGTTACATACTTATGAGCTCAAAATATTGCAAGGGCAGGGTGGGGAGGAATTAATAATGTTATGTGATTTGTACTGTTTTCTGTTATTGCTTTTCCCTTCCAATTTTCTTTCCTTTTGTTTAGTGGTAATGCGATTTCTGCCACCATCTCCATACAATGTTTGTTACTTCTGGTCTAATATATGTCATTATGTCCACTATTTTTGTTCCTAATCTTTTGTTCCTCCCCACAAGTTGTTTCTTATATCTAGTAAGTTATTAATTGCTATTGCTGTTTTGAAGGGAAAAAAAGTTGTTACCTTGAGATATGCATTTTAACCAGTAAAAATCCCCTCCCTGCAAAATTCTCAAATTGTGTAAAAGATAAAATAAAAAGAAATCTCATTGGTGAGGGAAATGTTAATATAGTTTGGGAAATTCGACCATGGATCAGAAGACTTTAGATTATTTATGTACCTGTATTTTTTAGGGAAATGATGTGATTGTAAATAGATTGGCTTTATTTCAGATTACCATTCACTTTTCTCTCCTCTTTCCTTTAAATAGGGGATCTCATGTGAAAGAAATAATGTTTTAGACTAATTTCAAAGTGGTTTGAAATATTTATTAACAAAACTATATACAAAATGGACTTCACATGTTTTTTTTCTGTCTGCACTATTTCAAACTTACATTTTTCACAATTGAGAACCATGGCTTCCAGCTATGGTGCTAAGGAAATCCCTTTGGACCAAATGAGAAATCGAAGTGTAAAATTTGAGACTTAGGAGACAACTACAACTCTTAAATGAAAACAACAACCCATAACAAAAACAATAGGCTAATTCATGAAATAAAGATACAACAAATGCTAATGAAAGTAGCTCAGTCATGCTACATCCTGTCTTTGGTGAAATCATGTCCTTCTCTAATCATGAAAAACAATGCAGTGCTCAACAAGTTGCACAGAAATACCTTTCAGGTCAAGCACTTGACACATTTCAATTTTCAAAATAGATCACAAAAAAATATTAATTGGACAGCAGTCTTTAGTAGCAAGTACAGGTTTACATAAAATATAATACTCTATTATGAAGCACTAGGAGAAAGGACCCTGGTAATACCAACAAGCTGTTCTTCAGATGTCTTTTGTTGCCGAGCAATCTTCTCATACTTTCGAGCTTCTCTCTCATCATCATCATCCAGTAACTCCTGCATACGTTTTTTATATCTACAGAGACAGAAAAGTCATGAGAAACAGAAATACCTCTTACAGTACACGATGAATTCTAGGAACTACAACTTACATGGCACTATCAGGATTATTTTCCTGGTTTCGACATTTTTCCAGCTTCTTGTTTAGGGCCGCAAATATCTCTCTATTAACGGGCTCAGATGCTTTCACAATCATTCGAATATCTGAAACAATTTATAAATAGCAAAAAGTTAAATGAAAATAAGATGATGAAAACTTGACTCTTTGCTATCAGCAACACATACTTCTCACTGCATCAATTAAACCTGGTAACTTTTCTGCTCCTGGGGTGCCAAGGAGGGTTCCAGTGACATATGAATCAAGATTCTCTCTGTTACTACTAGCAGACTGGAGAACAGCTGCCAGAGCTATTTGAGAGGGTGGAAACAACAGACAAACATCTGTCATATAACTGCGCTCAAGAAAATCATCAATGGCTGGCCTCAACCTTTCTGGGTCATTTAAGAGAGCACGAGTCTGAAAAATTTGAACAATTAGAAAACAGAATTAACGGAGAAACAATTTATGAAATGCATACCATTTTCTTACTTTAATATCAATTAGGAGTCCTTCAACAGGTCTATAAGGGTTGTGCACAGTGAGATGATACTGTAACCTCTGCATCAACAGTAATTCATTGTTCAAAATTATATCTGTTGCTTTCTCACGATCACCCTTAACATTGGCAACAAACTGGGAAATTGAGACATTGAATTCTTCCACTTTAGAAGCTAGATAAACACAGGTTACTCTAAAGCAGGCAAGGAGAAGGATGTTAGAAATAAAGTACACAATACGACAAACTCAAAATAACGTCTTCGGACAGATGACATACAATATTTCCTTGGGATGATAATCCATGACAGAATTGTAAACATAAAATCTCTTGAAGTAGTGAAAAGCAGTTCCTAAGACAGCACGAGGCATGGCAGGTGTAAAACGCTTACAAAATTCACGCAAATGGGACTCATAGCTGTGTACTAAAATTCTTTCTTCAGCTGGTGATAAAAATATCTCTGACATTTCTTCTGGCTGCAACAAGACAGAACAGTATCAGATAATTTTTCACAAAACTCCAGCTCAGGTTAACTAAGTAACTGGTCAGAGAGTAGTGTCTCATTCTATTTTTGGCCAAAATCAGATTTCACTTGTGTGCTGCATGGGCACTAGTGGTGTTTAGGGGAAGTAGGTAAATATACTGAGTATTTTGTGATGATTTTCTGAAGAGATCACCACTTAAGACACTTGAAAACATTCTAATGCGATTAAATATTTGACATGGGGTCGACCCAAACTGAGGCACGGTCGAGTTTAGGAATTAATGATAACATAATGTTATTAACACAAGGAATGTTGAGGTTATGGTCAAAGTGATAACTTGACATTCGTACCGGCACATTGACACCATGTTTAGCAATAAATTTTGCATTTGATTCTTCACGGTATTTTTGTAATTCTGGCTCACTGCTAAAAGTCCAGTGTTTTAATTGAGTGCTTGAAGGAAACATGTTTTCCCCCCGACTTTTTTGACCCGAGACCAGCCACTGAAGGAAGTATGACAAATTTGGTGGTAAAAAATATGCAAAATATGTGATGAAGGATACCAACTATGAGCGAAAACCGATGAAATCGAGATTTCCTTGCTTTTGCATTATTTTCGTATTGATAGTGCCCACTAACTAGATTGCAGAATGTTCATTTTATCTACTGGCCAAATTCTTCCAACGATCCTCTAAACTAGGCTTGCTTTAACGGTTTTATCTGCACAGTGCTTAACTTGACCGTTGCTAAGGACGAGCAAAGCAAAGCTGCAAAGCAAGGAAGTGCTAACCCTGTATTTGTTACGGAAAGTATTGATCTGTATACTTGGAGATCTACTGTCATGCTTCGTAGGATACTTGTCAGAAATGATTTACGATCCATACGATCCCTGTCTCGTCTGTCGTACGCGAATAGAATATTACTGAACACAGTTCGAAGGTTAGAAGCTCCATCAACAGTTCACGCAGTCGGCACAGACTTCAATTCGATTAAGCATCTTTCTCGTCAATCTAGGTAGGCTTGACAACACACTTCCAGATTTCCATTTTTGTTTCTGAAATTTACTCATATTATGTTATGTGTGTAAATCTTTTGTGTTCTTATCAGTTTCCCAAACAAAGCAACATTTGAAGAGGTGTGTGATGAAACACTAGAGTCACTAACGGATCTCTTTGAAGAACTTGTCGAGGAAGCTGATCATCTTGAAGGAACAGATGTTAATTACAGTGTAAGCAATAATATTTTATAATTACATGTCTCAAATCTTTTAGTTAGTGAAAGAATACCGTGTTTTGTTCATTTCAGTAATGTAATGTTCCTTGCTTTATTTACAGGATGGTGTGTTGACAGTACATTTCGGTGAACCTTATGGAACGTATGTCATCAACCGACAAACCCCAAATGAGCAAATTTGGCTTTCTTCTCCTACCAGTGGGCCAAAGCGTTATGATTTCTCAAATGGTGCATGGGTTTATCGTCATGATGGTGTCAATCTACATGAACTTTTGAGTGATGAAATCTCTAAAATTCTTAAAAAGCCTGTACATTTTAAACAATGTACTCACAGTAGAATTTCAAAAAATTAGTGTTAAATAAATCTCATTCAGAGTTTTTGTTTTTTCTCAAGTGAAAGAACTGTATTTGGATATGATTTACCACTATCCGTTTTTTAAAAAAATTCTATTTTGTTCCTCTGTTAAGTTACCTGGAGTGTGACGTATTAGGATTTCTACAATTTCTCTTGTGCAAGTCGTCTCTACATTAGGAAAGGTATCAAATTATTGTTAAAAACATTCATGTTTTGTTTTTGGTTTTAAAGGGGGGAATTTTTTACAGCTTAGTAGGTTTTAATATTAAAAGTATCTGTGATTGTCAACTCATGATGAAAGAAAATACTGTAAAATAGTTCGTCTCAAATACATTTGTACACAGTAGTTGCACGCTCTACTGTTGTTTTTATTCCACTTTTGTGCTACAACCACCTTACACAACTTCCCCACTGTCCATTCTCACCCCCACCCCCACCCCTTGTACTGGAGCACAACCTATCAATTGCACTGTACATTTCTACATGCACACAAGTTCTTTAGCTCCTTCACAGTTGATTTCGTTTGTTTTAAAAGAACCATGGAGGTAATGGAAGAAGGGAATCTGATGGACCGGGTCCGAATTCTGCTTCAGAGGGACATGGCTTACTACCAGGTATGCCCAGATCGCTTTCCAGCATCCCATTATCTGTTACGAAAAAGCATGGTTCAGCACTACATGATTGAAAGTCTCCACCAGCAACATCAAACGGTCCTGCATGAGACGCTGTGCTCCGGTGTGGTCGGCGGATTGCTGGACTTCCCTCACTACGCGTCCTTCGCCGCCTACAAACTGGTTCTGTGGTGGGAAGAGGAATATCAGGCTGCTTTCCGAAAGCCATCCGGCATACTGGAACAAGACTCTGCTGGACAGGAGGTAGCAGCTTCCGACCCGTCGCTTGAGCGCGGCTGTGGTGGCGTGGCCAAAACCAGTGCGCCCAAGGAGTTTGTGCAGCTGACCGCAGAGTCGGGGGAGCAGATCCTGGAGCACCTGCACTCCCTGTCTCAGGAGGCGCTGGACCACGCAGACCTCACCGTCCTGGCGGCGACCTTGGGAGCGGCAGCGCTCCTGAGGTCCTGCCTGTGGTGCTATCACCAGCTGCTGGTGAAGGCGCGCCAGGAGGGGTGCGTGCTCGTTCTCGGCTAACAACGTGCGTGGCGGCGAAACAAATAATTCAACTCGGATCCGTTCCGTTCCAGTCTGTCGCTGCACGCCAGTCAGAAACAGTTCCATTCGATGGCCGAGGCGCTGGCGGAGCGTCTGCTCGACCTGCACTGCCGTCTGCTGTCCCTGTATGTGCTCCAGGACGCAGACTCTCTGCACTGGGAGAACACGTGGCCCTTCTTCGAGGGCGAGCGTGGCTCCGTCACGGTGCAGATGTGGTGGCTGTACATGCAAGGTGTGCAATGCTTCCAATAGTCGTATATTTTGCCTCCCACTCCTCCCTAGTCGATCGGCGGCCATGTGACCTCGTTCAGCATAGCCGACCTCGAAGGAGGGGAAGTCCCACACCCGGGTCTCGAATCCTAACACTCCCTTTTCCAGGCACACGCACCGACCTGTGGAATACGGTGCCACCCCGCACGGCGCAGCGCGTGTTCGCGGGCATGCTCAACGAGTCCCTCACCATCCTGGTGGCGAGGTACGCCGCGGCCGAGCCCAGCGCCCGGCGCGCCCCCCTGCTCGTCACGGACCTCGTCAACATGCTGCTCTGCACGCGCGAGCTAGCCGTCTCCGTTTGCGCGGACGCCGCCGAGTTAGTGGGCTTCACTCAGGTGAGCCGGAGTCCGAGGCGTCTACCCCCGGGTCGTGTTCTAGTCCCGGTGGCGGCGCTGTCACCTGTTTTTCGCATGTGCAGCGGTCCAAAATCATCCGCGATGTGCACGCCAAGTGCCACGAGCTGCTGACGACACTGCTGCTGCGGGGCTGCCCGCTGGACGCGCTGCTGCGCGCCATGAGGAGGGGGTTGTGCACGGCGGCCGGCCCCGGCCCCGGCCCCGCCTCCGGCCCCGCACCCTGGGTGCAGCTCGTGTCCCCGCAGTACCTCCGAGGCCGGCCGAGCTCCTACCTTGAGCTGGAGGACGGGGCAGCTATCTCTCTGGAGCTGACCGTGTTAGTGGCGCAGCCCCAGCCTTCGTGGGCGCTCCTGCTGCGGGTAAGGCTTTCCCTGGGTTCCGTTACCCGAAATACAACCGACGTCCCCGTCAGTGTCGTTGTGGCCACAAACAGGGACGTGGACAACCGTGCCATCGAAACCTGTTCACAAAATCTGGAGCCGGATTACAGGTGCTCATGATGCGCAACTGCCGCGTCGCGACGCTGTTGCTGCGGCGCCTCATCTGTAAGGAGGACCCTGGAAGTGCCGTGCGGACGGCGGCGGACCCCGCCCCCTCCACAGGGCCTACAGGGCCGCCGACGGAGCCGGGGTGCGGCCGCTTCCTCTGCCGGGGCGACTGCGCCCAGAACACAGCGCAGGGCCCGCAGGCTGCTGGCTCCATGGCTGGCGCGCAGGCTTTCACCCCGCCGGCCGCGCCCGAGCAGGTGGAGAAGGCCCTGGTGCACGTGCTGGCGTGCGTGGGCGGGACCAAGGCACTGTCCGTGGCGCTGGTGCCCGCTCTGGAGACTCAGGCCACCCGCAGCCAGGAGACGGGCAAAGAGTGGGGAGGCGCTTTCGACCGGCATCAGGTGTGGAACCTGCAGCGGCCCCCCTGGATGGACGCCCTCATCACGCCCTTGCAGCCCCTGCTCCAGGCCACCGTCGCCACTATCATCGCCTCCGCGCAGGTCAGGGGTTGAAACCAAAGGTCGGGGGGGGGGGGGGGGGGGACGAGACGCGAGATACCATTCTTCTTCCGTCCCATCTCGTTGTTTCTTGCTCGATTCTACTCCAGGCCGGGGCGTCCACGCGTGACCTGGTGCCGCTGGCGCTGACGTGCCTCGCCCAGCTCGCGCCCTGCCTACCCCCGTGGCTGTGCTCGACCACCACAGCCATCGGCGACCTTCTGCCTGCCGACGTGCGCCCCGTGGGGGGCTCCCCACTGCTGCAGGTGGCGCTGGCCGGCCTGTACGAGGCCCTGGTACGTGCCGCCAGTGCCGCCGACCAGCCGGGCCACGGCGTTCACGCAGCGGCCGCGGCCAGCCAGCTGGCCGAGGCGCTGTGTCGCATCGACGAGGACGACTCCCTGCGCCCCGCGGTACACGAGTTTCTACGCGCCGCGCACGAGTAGTAAGTGCAGCATGTATACGGATCACCCCATCCAAACTGAAGGGCCGCAACTGCTCCTCATATTTCATCTGTCGCCTTTCAAGCATCTTAAATCATGTCGTCTTCGGTTCTAGTACCGAGGATGAATCGTGGGACTGGCGGGCTGTTGAAGAATCTTTGCCTACAGCCGAGCTGCTTGTGTCGAAAATACTCCTTACAAGTGACGGAAGGCAAGCTTTAAAAGTAATGAATCCATGTCATTATAATGTTGTCTTAGTTTGTGATGACTCACTTCACTTCTAAAACATAATCTCTGTGCGCGATATCAGGTCATGTATCAATACATGCAACAGAATGCGTTGTGGACCCTATCAGCAATTGGGCGTGTTGGAGATTACCTGGTGATTCCCACTCGCCCACTGCTCCATACCATGTTTCACATAGGAAACCGCCAGTTTGACCAGGTTGTCTTTCAACGTGACTGCTAATGTTTTGAAATTTTTAACATGGTGTTTTGACAAATCTAACTATTCTTATATGACCATTTCAGTACCTGGCTGGTTCATGGTCTCCAGATTGGTCAAATTTACTGCAGGCTCCTCTTGGACTGACGAGGGAAAAGGTGTGGAAACAGCTTCAGAAGAGACCTGAATTCTCTGACTACAAGTGTGATCCTAAACTGCTCAGTCAACATGATACTATTGTGGTTGAAAAGATGACAGAAATGTTCATTCAGGAAGAAGTAAATTCTCCTTTGGCCTCAGTCCAAGAACAAATTATGGCAGCAGAGGAAACCACCATCAAACCCACTAAAACTTTAGTTGCTCATACTAAACAGACCCACGGACCTGGACAAGAAGCAAACGGAGTCAATAGCAAAAACAATACCAGCCAAGTATTCAAAGAAGAGCGACCTCTCACAAATACAGAAATACACGCAATCTCTATGAGTCTTCAACATGATGCAAAGTTAGAATTTTCGGATGGAACAGAACTTCAATTAGCAACAAATGAAGAGACGAGAGAAGATGTAGAACGCCATTTTTCTAAAGAATCGGGAGACATCTGTTCTTCTACGTCTCAAGTATCCTCTGAGAGTAAAACAAAAACTGTAGCAAATACTTCTAATATAGAGCCTCCAGCAGCTGTCCCAAAAAAGTCCAGCAAGGAGCCTTCTTCTAAATCCAAGATTAAAGACAAAAGTACCAAAGAGTGATAGTATGCATAGTTTTAAACCAAACAAAATCCAAACATAAAATTATGATAAGGAAAATTTAATAAGTTATATATGTAATAATTACATTTCATCTCTTGTATGGTAAAAAAGAATTCATAAAAATTATTTACAAAGCACAAGAACCAATATTGTAGATACACACTGTGTTGAGTTTGCACAAAGAGATCACATCTTTAATAAAAGTCCTCTTCATCAACTTCTTTAGTAGTAGATTGGTTTTTAATTTGATCTTGATTTAAGTACAAATCTGCAACCTGATGGAAAAATAGCAGATTGTTTAAACTTCTCAGATGTTTGGGTTGTAATGGATTTGATCTGAAGACAGAATTACACATTGAAATTGAGATCCATACCTGTCTTGCTGAGGTTGCATTTTCAACAGACTTGTCCTCCCTCACTCTCAAGAACCGAGGAAAGCGAAGAGAAATTCCCTTTTCAGGATCCACCTAAGAAAGAAGAATATTTTGAAAACAGCACAGTTTACAGTACTCTTCAACCTTCTTGAAGTCTTGAGGAAGTAAATTCTGACACAGTACTTACAATACCAATAGCAGCTCTATGTGCTGGTGAAAGAGAGAGATCTGCACATTTAATTTCCCAAACTTGAACAGCATCAAACCAATGGTCAGGTTCATGGCTGCTGTCATATCTGTAGTATGGCCGAGCATTGCTTATGACATGCTTCTTAAAGAATTCTGTATGTTCTGCTAAAGACTCATCACTGAATCCAGTACCAATCTGCAATATGGCAAATGTTCGGTTAGATAACTTTTGCTTGAAGAGTCCAATAAGAGGGCAAAATAATTACATTGTACCTTGCAGATGCTTTGATACTCTTCATTCTCAGAGTCATAACATGCAAGAAGAAAACCACCGTAGGTTCCTGTACGTTTGCCACGACCTACGTAGCCTCCAATGACAACAACATCTAAAGTGTCGCCACAACCTTCAAGATAATCTTTCTTGAGTTTTAGCCAATTCCTAGACCGCTTCGCAATTTCATAGGTTGCTTCTTCTTCCAATGTCTTTACCATGAGGCCTTCACAGTTACCTATTGAACAAAATAGAACATATCAATTGAAGAGGATTTTCCACGAGCAAGATAAGCATAAAGATTCAAAATTCCTGGACCACAACCTTTCACTGATTCCTCAAGATACTCTTGGACCTCCTCCATTGTTGTAACATCTACACTTGAGGCAAAGCGGAATTCCTCATCTACTTCCTTGAAGTTTTCTTGTAGTAATTTCCTGCGCTCCTGAAGTGGCTTCTTCACCAATGGTTCACCATTGAAATACAATAAGTCAAACATGAAAATACACACATGAACCTTTATATCCTCTTCATTAGCATCCTAAAATTAAAAATACAGGGTAGTAATATACAAATACGAGACATAATAACAATGCACAATAAAACCAATTAAATATTACTTTTCGTTTCCTGGTGCTCAGAATCTGGAATGGTAGGATCTGTTTCTTTTCCTTATCAAAGGCTACTGCCTCTGAATCTAGCACAAAGGACTTGACATTATCACTTAAACATTTTCTGGTTGCCAATCTAGATATGATGTCCGGATATTTGGAAGAATTGTTTTCTTGGTTACGACTGTATATTGAGACTTTCCCGTTTTCATCCATATGAATCTGAAGCGAAACAAAAATAAAATTTTAATTTGCACTCATTCTACATGTTTTTCTAGCCTGTTTCGCATCGTAATACATAGATTACCTGAGCTCTCTCGCCATCATACTTCCACTCACATGTGAACTTGAGACCATCAAATCTTGTGAGAACTTCCTGGACCCCTTTTGTAGGGTGTGCCAACATAGGCTGTAGAGGTATTCCAGGTGTCAAGTGACAATGTTCTGGTAAACATGCCACACCATCTTTCAACAATACAGGAATAATTTTATCATAGTTTGGACACTCACTGTGAAAAAACAGAGAAAAAAAAGGAAGAAAGAAGTAAAATAACACCTTCCAACTGTAGAAAGATTTGTAGGGGAGGAAGGGGTGCCATATTTACCAGTACGTAGTCTTTAAAATTAAAGCTTGATCATTCACTGCACTTTTGAAACTTTCAGTGCTCATTCCTTTGCAGGCATTTATGGTCTCTGGTGGAAAGCTTTGACCAGGTGGTGTCATAGTGCAGGCTTGGGCAAGGGCCTGCATACACAAGGAATGTTGAAATCGCACTCACACCAATGCTTGGATAAGAAACACAAGAGGCATAGTGTCAAATACGTATAATTTTAAGAGAACACAATTACCTGTAAAACAGATTGCTCAGCAAGACCAATACGGAGCTTTCCAGCAAGGGAACGAATCAGAAAGCGGGCTTCTACTTGACGGCATGCAACAAACATGGCCTGAACTTTGTCTACTTTCCTGCTTTGAGACTGGGGCACAAAGGCAATTTAGTTAGAAATAATTTATCTAAAAAATGATACAAAGTAATATCAGATTATTGTAATTCCCTACCTCTTTTCCCGTCATAAGAGCAATATCTTTCATTTTTTCAAAAACTCCCCTTACGGTTAATTTGGCAGGCTGAAACATCATGCGCTGATTACTCTTGCTTCGTTCAGCAACAATCCCCAGGTCTCCAGTATCTTGCGCATCTGCTTTAATTTGGGCAAGTGTTCTTCCGGTTGTTTGAGCTATAGCTTTCATTAAAAATTGGTCAGCTATTCCCAATTCAACACCTGCATTAAAAGCAAAGTTTAGATCAGTCACATAGGCAGCAGAAGAAATAGGACTACAAAACTCAGTATCTATACCTTCATAGGCTGGAGCGAGTTTGTTAAGGCACAGATAAACAGAAGGAAGGAGATCTTCTGGAGTCAAAACAATCACAGACCGAAAGTAGTTTGATAAAATTTCTATGATTTTAAGACGAGCACTGACACTTTCTATAGCTTCCATAGTTTTAGCTAATGCCATGTATGGAACCCTAAATAAGAAAACAGTAATGAAAAAACCTATGGAATTTGACCAAAGAACAAACAGACACACTACTTGACTTCACTAGTCTTACTTTTCTCCTTGTTTCCAGCAAGCATTCTCTACTGGATGGTATGATATTCCAGAGGCTGGATTGAATTCAGATTCTGGACCTGCAGTTTTAGAAGATAATAATATTGATGTGGGTTTCTTTGTTTCAGCCTTGGACTCAGATGAAACAGATGACTGTTCAGAATCATTGGAATCCTTCAAATCCTTATGATCGCTTTCTTTCTTGTTTGAAGCTAAATGGTGAAAAGAAATTTAAAAAATAGAGAAACAGGTACAAATATATTAATTTCAAGGATTCCTACACTTCAATTTCAAACATTCCTAATACAAAAAAATGTCTTACTGAAGAAGCTATGAACGGATCCCTTTGGAGTTGTTTTAGGAGATTTCTCAGATGCTTTGCTAGTAGTCTTTGGTGTGCTATCCTTTTTCCCTCCTTTAGTTGTTCTAGGTGATTTCTGTTTGGTTGGCTTGGGGGTTTTAGGGCTCTGGGTCTTTTCTCTCTTGACAGGAGATGATGGTTTTTTCAATTTTTCGGGTTCTGATCTGACAGTTGCTTCTCCATCTTCATTGTCAGACACTTCCATTTTTAAAGTAAACCCTTCTTGACTGTCTTCACACTCCATGGGTACCTCTGATTTAGTTGATTTGTTACCTTCATTGGATGCATCAGTATTATTAGCACTTTTTAAGATTTTAGCAATTGCTGGATGAAGTTTGGTGCGGTCTATATCTGGATCTTTAGTTACAGGTGCTGAAAAAATTAAATGTCAGTCAAAACAGCTAATGTAACCCTACCGACAATTGGGGCCACTCCTTAATATACAATACCATTCAAGGAGAATATAAAGAGCTCTACTCGCCCCTTTGACATGCATGATACCCTGCACAGTTATTCCTTGTGCTTCTTACGGAATTGAGATATAACTGAATATTCACAGGATGAAGAATTTTTTTTTTTTTAATTTTTGCAGACATACCTGTAATTTTCTTTATGACTTTCCTTTCTGGCGAAGCAGATTTCCTACTTGATTTATTTGTCATTTTCACATCTGAGCTGGTATCTTCATCTTTGACTGAACTGGTTGCCACTTCTTGAGTGTCATTGGTTTTGCTATGTAAATTAATATGAACCAATGAATAGAATAGGGCTCCTAGGCACCTAAACTCAGAACTTCATGCACAGCTGTACAGAAACTGTTACCTGTCATCATCACTATCACTAAGTGCTCGTTTCCTCCGACGTTTATTCCCCTTGACAGGAGAATCATCTACGTCAGGAACGCTTTTCCCTGGTGTAGCGCCATCACCTTTGCTGCTATAGGCCAAGGACAAAATTTGAAGAGATAAGGAATGATGATGAGGCTTTAACAAATCACTGGTAATTGTCAATTGTCCTTGAAGAATGGCGGAATGGCACAATGATGCTTGAGTCGTACGAATGGGATACACAATGGGTGCAACTTTTCTCATATAATGCTTCAGTAGTGCCACTTTTCTTCTAACTACAAGCATTGTTAAAATGCTGTGAAAACAGAGGTGAAAGGAAAAGGAAGGCTCCTAGCACCAAGCACCTACCACTTCTCTTCCTTCGGATGAATGATATTTTCCTTTTTCTGTAAGGGTTTCCGCGTAAAGAACGACCTAAAATAGAAAAAAAATTATTATGATTAAATCGTTACGATAGAACTTCACAGGGTAATGTGTTGTCTTTACTTTTGTCGAGTATTTTGACTTATAGGTTATTTTCATTACAACTACGACATGTAGATGCAAACCCTACGTCAAAAGCGAAGCATTGCAAATACAGGACACCTCAAAGGAATGAAATTGTGAGACAATGACACTTACGTAATTGACTTCTGAGACATGGTTTTCAAATAAAGACAAAATGAATTTGCAGAATCAACGACAATAATTCAACTGACTGCGTACCGACTTCGACATTAGCAGACTTATTTCCCGCCTTCTATCTGCATCTGCCGCTACTGTGGCCGTTCGTCGTAAGAGGGCGCTAGTGTAGGGAGACTCAGTTACGTGATTGTTGAATACAAAACTGACTGAACGTCGTATGAGCTAGCGAGGTATGAGCTTTCGGAACCTGTGGTTTGTGTTATTTTTTTTTCTTCTTGGGGAGCAGGAGGATTATAAACCATGAGTAATGTATCACAATAGTAGTAGGCTTTATTCAGGCACTATGATCAAGAAACCCATCGGCGCTTATCGAATTCATACATTACATCTTTAACAGTTATGACAATATTGAGAAAATTTCCCACAAATTAACAAGTACAAATAACAATTAAGAATTATCATCCAAACAAGATTCACATAACTTTAGAACCTTGAAAAATTATAGAGAAAATCACTATACTAGGCTACATTAGGAACCTAACAAGTTACAATTGCTTATAATAATAATACATAAAGACATTTACAAATAAATGTACAAATTGTGGTCAAATGGTAACATTAACATACTGGGACCGATTAATGGCATCATATCATGTAACTATAATAATAAATAAATAAATTCATTTCATTCAGAGACACTTCTGCCGCAAGATAACAATACAGTTATACAGTCTTATAGCATGCCCCAACTTCAACTTCATATTGCTTACAAGCTCACTTTGAGTCAGCATAAGTAAAGCCTCTCCGTCAATGTCCTGGAAATGTGAGAAACAAAATAGATTTAAATACAGCTGATGTGCGGGATTGAGTGATGGAAAATACATGTAACATTGTAAGGATTGGTGGAAGTTATACAAATACATAAATATAATGATTAAAACTAACCTGCTCTTTGAATATCCTCCCATACTCCTCAAGGCAGGGTATTGATGACAAAAATTCAAGAACATCTTCAATGGTCCACTGCTGAGGATTTACAGCATCCCTTACCATTGGTGATTCATGTAAAGGTTGAGAATGTTTAATCCAAAGAGCAGGCCGTCCAGCTCCGGTTTCAATTTGATAGCCAGGATCAACAACTGAGCGTTCTAATTCAGACTGCAGCTTTTGCTGCATACTGATGAGAAGAGATGGTTTATTTTTTACTTCAATATCATCTTCTGATAGTTTTGGTCTGCAAGTAACAAGGGATATGTTAGAATCTCAAATATAGTGTTTGAACACACACTAGCACCTTCAATATCAATATTACAATCTTTTCTCATATAGGCTACCTTTTGAATTCTGGCTCATCTGTGTTGTGGAGTAGTCTCTTCCATTTAACTGTACGATCATCAGGTTTATGATCCTTCTTAGAAAGTCTGAATAAGAAAAATTAAGCTTGAAACAAAGCACATAAAATAATGGACTTCACCTAAAGAATAGATATCAACTTACACTGTTGGTGATTCCTCCAAGTCCACATTGTCACTACTACTAGTTAGTCGATCAGGCAAGTGAGAATCCTTGAGTAAATTCTCAGGGGCATATGGACAGTTTTGTGGTGTTATGTGGCTAGAATACCTCGAACCTTTAACATGGCCTTCGCCTCTGCATCCAGGAATGCCACATTTTGCCAAAGATTTTATGTCCTCCTCACCTGCTTGTAAATACAGTTTCATGAGAACAAAGTAATATAACAACTTGCAACCCATATAAGAGAGAATTTCTGGAACTCACTAAGAGGGGGCTCGAGAGGATGCTTAGTTTCAAGGCACCATCCAGCAGGGTGAATGTCAGGACTATCATCATCAACCCAATAGCTGTACTCATCAGGCCAACCATCAAATCTGATGCGAATAGTATGATCATGTACATCATCAACCGTTGCAACCCGTATGAGATGGGGCACACGTTTATCAACTGCTTCGAGGCGCATACCACGTTTAAAACCATTTGGTGGTCGTGTTTTGAATGCTCTTGATGGGGCTGGCAATGTCTTGGTTTCTTTGAGGTATTTATCCCATGAAAACATGCTTGGATCCTTGTACTCTGAAAAAGAGGGTTTCACAAGGTTGCTGCATAAGATGCTGAGGATGGAGGTATGTAAATTAAGTATAATTTTCAGGAAACTTACGGTTAGGAGGAGTTAAGGTAACATCATGTTCTTCACACCATCCAACAGGATGAATGTATGGAGAAGATGGGTCAGCCCAGTAGTCATAAATTTCATCCCATGAGTCAAAGTGAATGAGGCATCGACCATCAACAATATCAGCAATTGATGCAACACACACCAAAGATGAATTCTTCTTGTCAACAGCTTCCAATTTCATTCCTACACGGAAGCCATTTGGGCAAACATTCTGGAACAGAACAAAAAGATACATACAAATATCTCGAACAGAATCTGTAAGGAAAAGTACATTAGAGAGTACAAGACACTTACACTAGCAGAGCTTTTGTTACTAAATAAAATCTTGGGGGCTGCAGTTGATTTACACGTCTTGAGATAAGAATTCCAGTTAAAGGTTGAATGACCTTTCGGAGGATATAATTTACGCATGCTCTTCTCACACCAACCCGGTTGGAATATTTCTGGTGAATCAGCATTTACCCAGAAATCATAATTTTCAGGATAACCATCAAAATGTAATTTAAGGCGATAACCTGCAGAGTAAAAAATAAAAATAAAATAAAATTGATACTTTCAGTTGAGATTCACATCAAGAGCTACACTAAGATTCAAGTAGTACTTATACCTTTAATTTCAACGACAGTAAGAACACAAAAGATAGAAGGACGCTCTGGATCTATCCCTTCCAGCTTCATACCAACTTTAAAACCATTTTTTCCGTATGGGAATGGGTCTTTAAAAAGCTTTGAAGGTGCAGATTTGGCTTTGACCATATCGAGATACTTTGACCATGTGAAGTTGCTTGCTGGCCTCTGTTTGACAAGCTTCTGACAGAAAAACAGTTTATTATTTAGATAGAAAAATTGAAAGAAACTCGCAATTAGCTGATTTTGAAACTGTAAAACTTTAAAACAAGGCACAAAATAATGTTTCACATACCTTTCCAGCTTCTTCATCTATCTGATTTGAGGGAGCTGATTTATCAGAAGAATTACAGGTAGAGTTTGGTGACAAGGGTAAATGAGAATCCATGGATGTTGGATCTTCCATGCTATCATCAGCATCAGAGGTGTTCTCGGAAGCAATAGACTTGACTTTCTTCACTACCTACATCAAAATAATAAATAAATTTCAAGGAATTTATAAATGTCTAGTATCGACATATCTTCTATACTAGATAAACTTCAGTGAGCTTCAGTGAAATCAAGGTCAGTGAAGTTGCACTTAAACAGTTAACATATGAAATAATGAGTTGATACAATACCTTTGACATTAATTGTGATGAAGCTCCCTTACTGTCTTCATTCTGCATAGCTTGTTCTGCCTTCTCCCTTACAAGCCTCTGCTGCTCTAGACGCCGTTTCTTCCTTCTTAATCTCAAAGCTCGCAAATCCTGTTCACGTCTGTACTGCCAAGCTTTCTTAACAGTAAATGCAGCTGAACAAGCTTGAGTGCAAAAGCGCTCACTAAGAAATTCTGACGCTAGTCCATACACATTGCATGTCTCACAACAATACACATCATCAGATGAAGACACTGGAAAAATTGTAAGGTCAAATAAATTGTGCATACAAACACAAATGGTAAACAAAACATAAATAAACAAATAAATAAACAAAACAAACAAACAATAAACAAAACACAATTTGTTTTTTACATACATTTCTTCTCTGTGGTTTCAGAAACTGGCTTCCCTTCAATGCTGCTGTTGCTGCCTTCATCTATCATCAAGCCTTCACTGTCCGAATTCGTGTCCTTATCAGTGCCTTTTTTACCAGATTTGTCATCATCATCACTCACCATCTCCATGATCCCAAACTCATTCATACGGAACTGTAAAACCAATTTTTGAGATTTAATTTATGTGTTAACTGTTAAGGTGGCCAAAATATATTTAACAGACACAACAAAAATAGGAAAAGAAGTTCAGTTTCAATACCTTGAGATTACTTCCAGGAAGAAGACCTACTCCATTTTTCCACTCTAAAGCAGCTACAACATCAAAGTCTTCAAAAGAAGATGTTGTTAAGGGTGATATGGGATTGTCAAAAGAGTCTTTGGTATCTCCTGGGGAATTCAGTGATTCTCCTACACCATCAGTTCCCACATCAGGCACTTCAGTTTTGATGGAAGGTTTCTTGGCACCCTGTGGTTTTAATATAGACTTCACACCTCCCTTATTGCCGGATTTAGATGTCTTTGGTGAGGGAGTGGTGGACGTGTTAGATGCACTTGAACCAGCAGCAGGATTCCTTAAAAGGGACTGCCCTTTAGATGAGCCCCCCTTAGACAAAAGCTTGGGAGAGCTTTTCTTCATTAACGGTTTTTGAGAAGATCTTAAGTTGTCCTCTACAGCCAAGGCATCCTTGTCTTTAACAGGACCATCATCATTTACCAATTGTATCTGAATATCCTCATCTGGATTGTCAGTCATGGTAATAGTATACTTGGGTTGGGGCTGCTCATTAGGTGGTGAATGGGCAAGCTACAATAGAAATTGAAAAATAAAAAAAAATAAGAAATAACAATACACTAAGTGTTCAGAGGAAAACCATGCTCTGTACTTACATCTCCCTCTTCACAAAATAGATTGATAGGAGAAGTTGGAGCTTGACAATTATCTGCTCTAGGAGAAGTTCCATCTGCCTTCATTTCATTAGTATTATCTTGAGATTTCTGACCTATTGGATCACTTTGAGAGTCAGCTAGATTTCCACTCATCTTGAAATCAATGCTAGCACTATTAGGAGAGGCTCTAGACTTCAAAAGGCTTTTAATATCAATGACTTCACTTGCATCGCCAATCTTGTGTTCACACTCTTTACCATCTGACACCTTGTCCACAGATTTAGTGTCAGCAGGGTTTTCACTATTTTGGACAGAAGATGTCGTAATCACAGACTGCATGATGCGTTCTGTGTTTGTTTCGGGCAATACATTAGCATCCTTCACTATCCTTTCAATTCTTGGACTTCCTTGTACCAACTTTGAACCTACAGCAAACAAGTTTCATGAAGGTTTTTAATTGTTATAATAATAAAAATAGATAAGAAGCTTTGATGTAGTAAATATACACAAATAGAAATGATTAAGAATGACTTACTGCTTGGTTGTATATGACCATTTGCTATTGTTAGATTGATGAAACCTTGGGCTGTTGAGTTTGATGGAGCACTTGATACCGGAACACCCATAGGCATTAAAACTTTAGGTTGACTAATGCCTGTTTGTACATCTGAAGTTGGTAAAACTAATCCATCTTTCCGTATGGAGAGCGTTTGTACAGGTTTTCCTTGCAATAAATTTACTGCGGAGTTATTGATTAGTTTTGTCGAAAACTGTGGTGTGGAGCTTAGCTTAATACTTCCAATGTTGCTAGAACTGGCAATGAAATCAGAACCTCTTTGAACAGTAATGCCGGTGCTTCCAGATTGAACAACAGACATTTTAGGCATCATTGTCACAGGGGTGATCATCATCTTCGGTTGGGATGACGGCATTATATTGGCAACAGAAACTGAGAAAATAGAAAAATGAAAAATTAATGAAAGGTGTGTGTGTATAAAGTGTTCAGCGTGTGATGAATATTTACTTACCAGGATAAACAACATGTTGCTCGCCAGTTTTAACATTCGACTTTAGTACTTGGTATGTTACAGGAGACTTCACTGAACTAACAGATGTTTGACCAACGGAAGAGACAGGTATATATGTAGCTGTCTGGGATGAAGTGGTCTGTCCACTGGCTTGAACAACAGGGGCTTGGATTGTCACATACTGGCTTTGAGAAGCAGAATTTGTTCCACCACCTGACTGCGTGAGCACTGGAGTGCGTATCGTTACATATTGTGGTTGCACCTGACCACTACCTAGACCCCCTGAGTTTTGCTGGGTTTTAGAAACAATAGGAGCTTGAATGGTAACATACTGTGGTTGTGGCATAGCATTGCTCTGGTTAGCCCCAACACTTTGAAGTGTAATCAACTGTTGATTGGACAATGTCAATGCTGTACTAGCCACTTTAGGCAAAGTAATTATATGAGGTTGTGTTGACTGAGAACCTGAACCTTGTGGGAGTGAACGAATTGGCCCTTGGATAGTAACATAACCAGACTGGTTTCCTGAAAGAGATGATATGTTCCCACTTGGTGCTGTTGATATTTTTGGACCTAAAGTTGATATGAGATTTCCTGATCTGCTGACAACAGGTACAATTTGCTGTAAACAAATAAAAAAAAAATTACACTCCATAAGATTAACAATTAAGTAAATGTGTAGCTAGATTCTCACTTCTCTTTGCTGCATTTTCAAATAAACAACGGGCAAAACTCTTCCATTTGCTGAGGTTGAATTGCCAGCAGGAGATGACACTGTAACAGGCACCCGAGCTAGAACTGGCCTCACTAGCTGGCCATTTGGTGAAAGTAAGGTCCCACTACCACTGATTTCTCTGCTCCCAGAGTTTAGGTCACTCTGGGAAAAATGATGGGCATTCATCCTGAAATCAGATTAAAATAACTTATTACTTATCAGAAATTTTATTCACAACAAAACCAACTAAATCTGAAATAGTAATATGATTTGGTATCTACCACATGAAGTTCAATTCTAAAAAAATGTCATCGTGGCTAACCAAGTAACTTTAACACAACAGACAAATTTAACATGATTACAGAAAACATTATAGATATGTCACATAGGCTTGAGGTAATTGCCAAGATAGCTACAGAAGCAAAATGCTACTGCTGGTTGAAGTAGTGACAAGTTGATGTGACATACAAAGTTAAAAGGGTCTTTCCTCCACAGTATTTCACAAACTACAAGTCAACACCTGCAGTAGAATATCAGCTGGAGAATCCACTTCACTGGAGAAGTAAATCGGTCAACGCGACTGCATGAAATGTCATGCAAACGGGCCAGGGGGAAACATTAGAAACCCAGGTACAACATCTATGCCTCTCGCACACTAATTTCGAAACCTAATATTATGTGCAAACTAAATTCACTGTGACAGAATTAACCATGGACCCGCAGCAGACCGCGGGATACGACATGCCAAGTGTTATGAACGAAAGCTTACAGCCAACATCGCCGGTGAGTTTAGAAGAGCACTTGTCTTATTCGCCACTTGATGCAGAATCACACAATTGCTTTTGACAGCAGCAATATTAGAATTCAAACAGGGTAAATGCAAAATTTACCTTCGGTTTCAGATCATGAGGCAACGCGCCTACACGCTTAAATACAAGACGAAGGCTGTGGGATTAGGCACTAGCTTTGGGCGGCACGCGTGGTAATGCCGAGAAAGGAAAAGACACGACTTCAGCGATGAGCAGGTGCCGATTCTCAAGGTTCTGGTGCTGCACCACAACACTTTGCGGCAGATAAGGCCATTTCCGCAACTCTAACTTCAGTGTGGTATCTAAATTTAAGAAAATATGACGGCGTCGCCAGCTTACATGTTTTCAAAGTGGCATCACAGGTCGCCAACATGACAAATATAATAGACAACGACGGACAACGTGAGTCGGTGCGAGAAAAACATCCGCTCATCGAGAACGACTTCCGGCAAAGTAGAAGATTTTTTAAAAAATGAATAGATTTTCTTCAACCTTCGGAAGTAGACTAAAAACTAGAAATCTGTGCATAATCAAATATTAATCGAAATCATGCCAGATTAAGGATTTGAAGACGACGACAAGGACCCATGAAAACCGAATCAGACACGTCCTTTTCTTCTTTTTTTTTTGTGTACTGCTATCAGTGCTGCCAGCGCACCGTATCAGCTGTTTTTTATTTAAACAGCCACGAGCAAGAAGGCATTTTGAACGGGTATTAAACAAAAACGTAATGACAATCTGAAAAGAATAACTATCCGATGAACGAAAGTCAGTTTTCATGTTTACAGCTTAGGTGTCATTCGAAGCCAGCGACCTTCACTCAAATATAAGTCCAAAAGTTAAACGATGGTCCACGAGCTCTACAAGAGTATGTTTCAGATGAAAACTATGATTACAAACTTCCAAAAATACAACGTAACTAAAGCGAAGGACGGCAATAAACTCTGGTTTCCACATGCAATCTTCACAAAGGGAGTCCAGAGAGATTTCACGAAAAATATCTCTAAAGACTGCAACGATATGCGACACCGTCGGATTATCGCCAGAAAAATAACCCAAAGTTGCTGCACCTTTCAGAGATGATTTGTTTCACCAGCGTTGACTTGACGGCGAATGACTTGATTTCTTGCTCTCTTCAAATGCAACCCGAAAACCTTGTTTCAGCCACATAACAATGCGATTTCAGTGTTCACGGAATGCATTGACTTCAAACCTGCAAACAAACACAATGCACTGTCGAAGCCGAAGCGCTCTCCGTTCCGCAATCTTCACTGCGCATGCGTAGAATAGGCCGCCTCCCACCAGCCCCCCACTTCGTAGAAGCTGACCAATCAAGACGAAGCTGCATGAATCCCATTCATGGCTGCAACCCTATCTGCAGCCCGACAAACTCCCCGACGTACAGTAAAAGCGGCCTTGGTAGTGAGAGGAAGTTGAAGCACCTCACAACTATAGTCAAAGATAAAAGGGGGGCGCGACAAATGTGAAACCCGAACTGTTCAGTTTCAGCCCACCTGAAAATGTATATAGAAAGCGAAAACTGCTTACCTTGCCTACTTTAGAAACTGCTGTACATAAACGTCCTTTTGAACAAAGCGCGACAAAATTCCAGAGATGAGTCACCTTTCTTCACATTAGTTAACGTTTTCCAAGAGCGACAGAGCAACCTACGTCCATCAAAACACTTCAAATGGTCAGATATACTAAAGAAACGCGCGTTTCCATCCAGTCTTCTTTTCGTTCGTTGTCAGCAGCTGGTTGCACAACCTGCTAATTTCTGCGCCTTCCCGAAATTATTTCTGGTCGTTCATCGATCAATCGAATACCAGACGACGGCGGCGAGGTGACTATACGAGAGAGCGGCTGCTTTGCGCTTCGCGTGGTGTTTACATTCAATTTGTCGGCAAAGTTCTACTTTTACGTTCAAAACGTACCTTCCATAATATTTTATTGAGCAGCTTTGGGCTGCTTTATTGCACCCAAAATGGTGCAGGTAAGTATATTTCTGGGAACTCCGTTCCATTTGAGGCTGTTAAAGGGCGTGCCGTCTGCTCGTGTCTGCTGTGGTCTGCTCAGTGGGAGACCAACCCAACCTCTTCGTGGCATTTGTCTTCCTGAAAATACAACCAAAAATATTGCTTTTACATTCATCCTTGAACCTGTTTTAGTTAACATATTTGCTGCATATGTCGATCGGTTCCTTTGATTTTCTATGTACCTCTTATCATAGCTGTTGCGGACAGCACTCTGAGCAACCATGAGATAGAATTTTACATCCATGATTAAAGATGATTTTTAAAATCTAATATTTTTGTTCCTTTTAGGCTGCTGCCATTGAGGAAATGTTGGAACAGGATTTGCCACAGGCTTTGCGATTGTTGGCAGAAATGAATCAAAGTGTTGAATCAGTGTCCAAACTAGTTGACAACATGCTGCACCAAGTGAAGAAAGGAGAAATGTCCACAGATTCTGTAAGATCAGTATTGCACCTTCTCCTTGCTCTGTTTGTGGTGTGGCCATTCAATACAATCTTTAAAATTGTTCTGTGTGTTAACTATTTTTAGGGCCTGAGCTTTTTGGAAATGAAGTACCACATGCTTTTGAGCTACCTCATTAATGTCACATATGTAGTTTTACGGAAAGTGTCTGGTCAGAAAATTGAGGGAGATCCTGCAATTGGTAAGATTTTACTTCTAATCTTGTGCGTTCAATAAAGTTATCTAGAAATGAATGAGTAACCTTGTAATTTCAGATCGCTTGGTGGAGATCAGGACTGTACTTGAACGCATTCGACCTATTGATCATAAATTAAAATACCAAATTGATAAGCTTGTGAAAGCTGCTGTAACTGGAACATCTGATGCTAATGACCCTAGTCGGTTTCGTGCCAACCCAGACAACTTTGCAAATAAGGTAATACTGGTATTTACAAGTTAACTCAAGAAATAACATGTTTTATTTATATGAGAATGTAAGACAGTATTTAATTTTACCTGTTCAGATGGGAGAGGAAGAAGATGAAAATAGCAGTGATGGTGATTCTGCTGATGAGAAAGGAAACAAAGATAAGAAGAAATCTGGGGTCTATGTGCCTCCCAAGCTTGCGGCCGTCCATTATGGTAAGTCCTGCCTGTTATCCAATACATCCCATCTGCTAGGTATGTTATACATGACTTAAGTACTAATACATTCCATATTTTGATTGGATAGATGAAGAAGATACACCAATGTCAAGACAACAAAAGCAGTTGGAACGTGCAAGGATGAGAGCCTTACAGAGTTCAGTAATGCAGGAATTACGAGAGGAATATATGGATACACCTACAGAAATATCACAGGCTTCGACAACTCGAACTGTTTTGTCTCGGCGAGATAAGGAGAGAGAGGAGTATGTTTTTCTGCAGATTAAAAAAAATAATTAATTGGTTATTCTGAGGACTAAAATTTTTATGTCTTTCTGCATCAGATATGAAGAAACTTACTTCACTCGTCTACCAGTCACCAAAGAGCAAAAGCACAAATCCCGTCGTCTCACCACATTGGGCACTCTTGGAGATGATTTGACAAGATTTGGTGACATCAGTGCCTTAGAGGGTGGAGCAGGATTTTCTGCTCAGTCCAAGAAACGCAAAGCTGCTGGGAAAGGCAAGAAAAAGGGGAAAGGTAAATTTTTTTTATTACCAATGCAGCACTATTTGTGTGCCTGTTGAATGTGACAGTTCCGGAGTATTTATTGTATATTTCTCTGTTTTGCAGGAAAGAAAAGGAAGTTACACTAAAGCAGTTCATACCTTCTAGGTAATCTCTCTAAGAGATGTTTCTGTAATCTTTCTGCACCTCATGTCCCATACAGTTCTCTTCCACTTCTTGATCTTTATTTATTTCTGTGGATGTTGAGTTTTTGTTCATTTCCTATACTTTTATGATTTATCCTTCTGTTTTTCTTTCTATTATATTCCATTTATTTTTTTCTTTATCAGTTCATTGTTTTGGTGAAAAGTTGAGAACAGGGCAAGGCAGCTTTTGTTACTAGTGCTGCAGTCACTTTTGTAATTGAGTGCTGGATGAAAGCGTGTCGAAGTGACTATGAGGAAGTTACTGCATTGTAATAAACAGATGTCAATTTTGTACAAAGGACAAGTTAACTAATTGTGTTTTCCTACATCATATTACTACCTGTATTTGCAATCAGATCATGGTGATTTCCATAAGACTGATGAGTGGGATTTATTAGCTCTAGGGCTATTCCCCCAGAAATACTATTATAATAATTTTACTCTTCATGTACATATGATAAATGTGTCAGTTTCAGTTTATTTTGTATGTCTGAGTTGATTCTGGTTATACATTGTGATATTGGCTATTTGTTCTTGTGCTGCAAACTTACCAACCACTGTTGCTAGTAGGAAGACCAATTACCATATTTTTTGTGTGTTTAACTTCCTGTACAGCAATGGGAAGATAGAACTAGATTTTAGAAAGATGGTAATTTAGTTGCCAAAGAATGGATTAATGTACAACAATAGAGTGCTGCTTTATATTGCAGTGATTTTCTGATTATTTTTTTTCTCTGTGAGAAAACTAGTGTGGATTTGCTTCACACTATTTTCAACACTATACTTGGTGTTTTTAAAACACTGTCCATGTGAGTTGGGTGGCTAACGAGGATAAAATTTAGAAGTGCACAGGATTTCTGAAGCACATGGTGGGTTTGTGTGTGGGTGTATCTTTGGTCAGGCCTTGACAAAACTGAAGCAAAAAGTAATACTTCTATTTTCCTTCTATTTTTCTATCAAATAGTTGACTAAAATATTTTCAATAACTGCTGTTGATCCACAGATTTTGTACATTGATGTTTGTAGGTGAACAACTTTGGATCTGAAATTCTTTTGCAGATTGCTGTTGTGTTGTATTGTTTGTTTTAGAACAAATGAATTTTGATGTATCGATAGAATTTGTAGTGTCTCTTTTATAAATGAGTAACATTCATATATTTTTCTCACGGTTTCAAAGGCAAAGGCCACTAATCTCTTTTAATTTTCACCAGGAGCAGAAAATTATCTCCCCAGGAAAATGTTTATATTGATAAATAAAATTATCACATCAAACTGTGTCTTGATTTCCCTGTCCTTCACATACCATTTTGAAAAAGGAGTGGCTTTATTCATCTATAATATTTACATCAAAACAAGTGATCAGCTACATAATTTACCCGATTTCACAAAACGGTAATGGCAGAAATTGTGAAGATTTCAAGAACGGGTTAAAATCTCCCCAAATTTGTATTTTTTAAGTGTTATTTTCTTATGGAATGAGAGAAATTTAAGAAAATGGAAAAATATTTCGAAGGGCTTAGCATATTGCGAGGGAGCTGGATCCTTGCGCTTTGCCATGCCTCCGTGTCTAAGAGAGTAGTGTTTTTTTCCTTAAAGGGAATATCTAGAGTCGAGGAAATCTCTAGGATCCGAAAATACGACTTAAATGAGCACTTCTGGAAGCTCAAATAGTGCACATTATCACTATTACAATGATAAAATATGAGAACATATTGTAATTTTATTCCACTATACTTATAGAGAGATTCTGATTTTTAACCCCCCAAAACAAAGGGGGTGAAAATGCATCTTCTGCACATGAAACCATTATGTCTAATACTGTACATTCATGCATATCTCGTGAATCAATACAATTTCTAGTCTACTTATGTCATAGCACTGAACTGAGATCATTTCTCTCACACTTCGTCCACCATTAAAAGTCTATGTCACAGAGGTTTGACTTATCTAAATAGATCTAATTAAATTTACAAAGGAATACCCCTCCCCCCCCCACACACACACACCTGCGACGAAGTTACGAGCTCACTATACTTCCCTATCCGGTATCAAGTCAGGTTTGGTGGGGACTGGGACACTGCTGTGGTTATCCACCTGTTGGCCAGCAGCTCCAGCTCCATCTCCGCACTCGCTCTGCGGGACTGCGCCAGCCGTGGGGGCAGTAGGGGCCGTGGGGTCTGTGGGGGCCGTGGGGGCCGTGGGGGCCTTGGGGACGTCGGGGGCTGCGGGGGCCGTGCGGACACTTGCCCTGGCCGAGGCTGGGATGGTGGCGAGGCCGAGGCACTCCTTACTGCCGTTGCAGGTGACCCCGCTGGTCGTCGCTCTGCTTGTCTTAGTCGACGCGTTGCTGTTGACTGCGGCGGGCCGGCTGCGTAGGAGGCGTTCCACCACCAGACGACGCACGCGCCCCGTGCCCACGAAGATCACGAAGATGAAGATGCCCTGTGCACACCAGGAAGAGGCAAACCGTCGTTCAAACCTCGAGCTAAGCCCCCCCCTTCCTCCTCCTCCTCCTCCTCCACCTCCTCTCGGTGCCTCACCTGCAGCGAGTTGGTAATGTCGGTGATGGCCCACAAGTCGTGGTTGTACAGGCCGGACAAGACCTCGGCGACCCAGTTAACTCCCATGATGAGGAAGAGTTTGATGTACACGTTGTATCTGGAACGCGGATCATGGCGTTGAACCTCCTCCCTGTACCCGTTGGTGCCGTTGACGGGCGCAGAGGTCGCGGCTCAGCGGCTCAGCGGCTCAGCCCCTCCACGGCACGGCCATGCAGCCATACAGTTATTAGGATCCTACTAGCTTTATGCCCACAGCCCCACGGCCGCGGGCATGGCATACCTGTAGCGCTCGTCGCTGTGCCGCTGGCTCTCGGTGTTCTTGAGGGCGCGCGTCTCTCTCCGCAGCTGTAGTATGCGCACCGCGGTGTGCACGAACAGGACCACGTTGCAGAGCAGCAGCACGCCGACAGGGCCCAGAAAGTAGGCCGTGTACGCCCCGTTCGTCGAGCCCAGGTAGCAGGTCTCGTTGGCGATGTCCGGGCGGATGACGGACTCCGGCAGCAGGTGGCCGCACGTCTGGATGGCTACCATCACGGCCTCGATGACCAGCGGCACGCCCCACGCGTACAGCGAGTACATGACGAAACGGCGCCCGTCGCGTTCCGACGTGGACGACGAGCCGTGCGCGCGGAAGCCGCTGCAGACAGGAGAAGCAGGACAGCATGGTGAAGTCCTCGGCCTCGGCCTCGGACGGCCAGCGTCAGCACCGACCTAACAAGGGTGACCGCACCGGCCATGTGTTCATGTCATACACAGGTATCTCAGCGCGCAGCCGCTATTTGTTTGCGTCACTCCTCCCACATCGCCACCAACGCAATCATCATCAGCCACGACGCCAACGTCGTCCTGGCGACGGTCTCGGCACCAGCACCGGCAGAGCACTCTGAGGGAGGAGTGGCGCGGCGCCGGGGCCCTTAGCGAAGCAGCAGCCATGGATAACAAGGATGACACCACACTGCGTGGCGTGAGGTATTACCCGGGCAGCCTACGGCACCCCACATGCCCCCCCCCCCCCCCCACTTCCTAAGGCCTCTGGCTACATGGGTCCATCGGCACCCCCACCCCCACCCCCCATCACACGATAGCGCTTCAGGCCGTATCCTTGGCATCGGCGAGGTGCTGCTTCCTCTTTACTCGGGCGCAGGTCATGGCGCCTGATGGGCAGGCAATCCTGAATCTTGCATGCTTACAAACCGTGTGGGCTGGCCTACCCTGCCACTCGCAGGCACTTGCTCCCCCCCCCCCCCCCCCCCCCCCCGTTTGATTTCGGGCCCTCGCCAAGCAAGACTTCGGTTTTCGGCTGCAGTGCTGGTGTCGTCGGGGGAAGTTTTTTTTTTTTCGCTGCGTTTTAAGGCTGGAGTAATGAGGTCTCGGCCCCGCAGACACGCATCTGTACTTTGTGGGGTGGCCTTCAGCCTTGAGGCCGCCCCGTCCCGTCCCCGAGCCCCGAGCACGCTCGGCTCCATCAGCAGAAAGCGCCTGTGGAGGCCGGGCTAGGCCAGCCGCCCAGCGCGGCGGCGCACGGGTTGCCTACCCCGCCGGCCTGCAGGCGCTCGCCTCGCCCCTCCGGGTCCCCTCTGCCTCTGGTCTGGAGGCGATACCGCCGTCCGAGCTCCGAGCCTACCTTATCGCCACAGCCCCTCCCTCGGCAGCCGGGCCGCCGGCCCCCTCCTCCCCCCTACCCCAACCCAACCCCAGACTGCCGTTCGACTCCTTAGCGTCTGCCCCGCAAACGAGCGCCGCTGTGCTGTTTGATGCCACGCCTTGCTTCACAGCGCTGCTGTGCTGCCCCGCTCGGCCCCGCTAAGCCCCGCTACGCTCCGCGTCTATTCGCGACACACCGCGTCGCCGATTTCCTTTCATCGCACGGCCGGCGCGTGCAGCTGCCACCCGCCCGACACAACAACACCCGGCAAATAGGAAAAGTTTGCGATGGGGCGAGCGGAAGCGGCCGACTAACGATATCCCCCACAACTGGAGGAGGCGACGAGGTGCCGCTGGCAATAATAGAACCAACTCCAGACGACTCCGACGCCACTCCGTGCGGTGCTGAGGCTCACCTGAACGTCCACCAGATATCGAAGCACATGACGTTCAGCCAGAAGAAGCAGGACATGACAGAGAAGTGCATGGTGTACCCTGAAACACAAAGAGCGCAACGCGAAATGATGTGACGTGATAATCGTGAATCTGGTTTCCCCAACCGAGTGTGGGGCGAGAGCCTCTGGTCCTGAGGCGGCCGCCTGAGGCCGTTGGCCGGTCTGCGGGCCTGGCTAGATCTCAGGGCTCTAGATTCTCTACGAAAACCACACCCAACCCCTCAAGGAGTTCGAGCTAGCCAATAAATCTGATAGCAGTGCTCCGTGGAAAACGCCGAGGCAACGGGGCACAGCCACGGCGCCGCCACCGCATCGTGTGTGTGTGTGTGTGTGTGTGTGTGTGTGTGTGTGTGTGTGTGTGTGTGTGAGGGCGTCCTTAGACTTGCAACGCCCGCACCCGCCCGGACGGGGCAACACGAAGCTCGCCGCGGCGCCCCTCCGGCTTTCCAGTAATCCTACAAGCCGGGCCATGCGGCGGCCATGGCAAGGCGCTCTGCGGCGGTCTCCACACGCTCCACCTCCGCAAAAATACGAAAAGGGGTAAAATAGGGGAAAAACGGGGGGGTTTTATGACTCGTTCCTAGAAAACCGGGATCAAGTTAAATCCCCGCCCGCTCAAACCCAGTGGTGGACACGATACAGTGCGCCCCCCCCCCCCCCTCCCCCCGAACAGAACCCCCGCGGAGGGGCACCTGCGGCACCTGAGTCCCGATCAGTCCACCGGGTGCGTCAATATGGCGATGTGTGGGTGTGGGGGCTGTTCGCTGGCGAGCGACGACGCTTTCGAATGGATAAAATAAGGAGGACGGAAAGGCGGGGAAGAAGAGAGAAAGAGAGGAGGAGAGAGAAGTGGCCCAAAAAAACGGAGATTATTTTTTTTTAATGGGGGTGGTTTCGGGCTACAGGTGTGGAGAGCGGCGGGAATTGGGACAGAGGCACAAGGCAAACGAGGTGCGGTGCCGCACGAATAAGACAAAAAGGAATGGGTTCTTGTCGACAGATTTGCCATAAAGGGGAAGGGCGGTGGGTGGAGATGCGAAAGAGGAAAAACGGAACGAGCAGCGGAGAAGCAAAGCGGAGTGCAAAGTGAGGAAAGTTAAAGCGGCCAGAGAAGGAAATCCACCGGGATGTGACAAGCAGTCGCAACGCAGCAGCAGCAGCAGCAGCAGCAGCAGCAAAGCAGCAAAGCGCCCACGGGGTGCCGGCCGAACAAAAGTGGGGAACAAAGTTGCGGGCCGGGACGCCTCGCGTCTGCGCGAGTTGAAGACCTGTGTGGGCGGGGCGGGGCGGTAGCGCGGCAGCAGCACAAACGTCAGGACACCACATTAGGGCCGATGTAGGGGCGGCTGGCTACTGAAGCGGCCGACATGCGCGGCACATTTTGCCTATTGACAGGTGGAAAATTTAGCCGTGGAGGGGAGGGGTGAGGGAGTCCTAATGTTTGTGTGACAGTAACACCGATTCGTCAGCAGAGAGCGCCCGTGCGCACGGCGCGCAGGGAGTGCACATATCGGCTGCCCACAGTGCCTGGCCGGCACCGGCAGTCGCGAGTGTTGTGTTATCCTTTTATCCCGGCTAGGGATCAGTTTATCGCCGAGCCAACCTGATGACGGCCGGCCGCACATGTTTCGGTGTCGGCGTGTCGCCCGAGCCGAGCGAGCGCCGCACCTCCGCATCCTTGTTGACCCAATGATGTATCAATCGCTTATCGAGTGCGCACGCTGGGCGCACGGCACAC
Organism: Odontothrips loti; assembly: GCA_038380765.1. NCBI lineage: Eukaryota > Metazoa > Arthropoda > Insecta > Thysanoptera > Thripidae > Odontothrips > Odontothrips loti. The sequence goes on along the minus strand of CM076244.1, from coordinate 17,472,830 downwards.
GGCGTCCAAGGACCTGACCTGGGCCTGACCCGCAACTCCGACACTGCTTCGCGAACTTGATTCCTGAATTCTGGCGCGGACCGCGTGCTGCCGTTACGTCCTCCCTCCGTCCTGCGTGTTCCGGGTGGCTGGGTGCAGAGTGGGCCGGGATGGGGGTGCTTGCCGCGCCGTTGGCTGCCTCACCCTCACCCCTCACCCCTCCCGCCACGCCGCCGCCAGCCTCTGCTCCCTCTGCCGGCCCCCGCCCCGATCCGCATATATTTGCGTGCGAGGGTCTCTTTAGCCCTCCTGGAACTGGACATGTTCGCCCTGCCGCCTCTGTCCGCCACGGTACACGGTCCACGCGCGCGGTAAACAGGGTAGCGATGCTGCAGGCGTCCGCTCCGCAAACAGGAGAACGGACCGTACGGGTATGTCGTACTGCTGGCCGCCGTCCCTCTGCCCCCGCCCCCGCCTGCGTCCAAGCGCCCGCGGCATCGGGATGGGGCCAAGCGGCCAAGCAGTACGACTCTTTGAACCCCAGCCCAGGACCCGCGATGGGGTGGAGCGGGGCGGGGCGGTACGAGGCCGAGCGGGGCGGTTCCTGCTTGCCCGTTTCGGCGGAAGGCGCGCGCACACACCACAAGAAGGGCATTCCTGAATAATGGTGTTCGGTACGTCGTGAAGGAGAGTGTCTGAAGGCGGAACCCAGGCCCTGCGAACGCGGACAAGGGCAGCAGCAGCAGCAGCAGCAGCAGCAGCAGCAGCAGCAGCAGCAGCAGCAGCAGCAGCAGCAGCAGCAGCAGCAGCACAGAGGCCGGCCACCACTATGTGAGACTGTTCCGACGGCAGGCAGGGTAATACGGTCACCACATGTACATGTGTAAACACCCGCTACAGTGACAGTCGGGGCCGGGCGGGGCGGTGACCAGAGGACCCGCCGGGACCCACCGGGACCTGCCACCCCTGACGCCGCTGACGCCTGGCAGCCGCGGCAACAGGCAAGGCCCAGGACCAGCCGGCGCGGCTCGACCCGGCCTTCGGTCTTCGCAGAGAGTGTTGGCGCCGTGTGCTCATGTGGCAGTGGGCGTGCGCTTCCAGCAGGGCTTCCAGGGTGAGAGGCTAGGCGATGAGACGTCATATTGTGGCGCATCGACTGCTTGCCATGGAGCGGAGCGTACGTTGTTTGCCGACAACTTGGTCGTGTCCCCCGCGGTGAGTGACGAGTGATGCTGGGGTCGGGGCCACAGGGCCGCTGCCGGGCCGCACGCCGCAGCTCTAGCCGCAGCCAGGCGGCAGCGCCGCGGCCTCTCTCGGCCAGATTAGCAATCGAGTCCCGCCTGCCGGCCGATTCCGCACACTGTCTTCGTAGGTCTGTCTCTGTCGCACTCTCGTGGGGTGCTCCGTAAGAGAGCGAGAGAGAGGTCCGGGTTCACAGAGTGTTCGGAATCGCCCTGCCTGGTCCTGCTCGACCGCGGCGCGGCGCTCACCCGGCGGCTGCGTGGGTGTGGGTGTCGGCCGTCCCGCTTTGAATTCCGTCGACGTCACAGAGCTTCGCGCTCTCAACCCGGGTATCGTCACCGCTGAGGCGCCGTGACGTCACACCTGGGAGCTCCAGCTCCAGCGGCGGCTCCACTCCAGCCTCTACCGGGGATGGGATCGGGTTCGACAGCTGCAGGGGCGGATCTCGGAGCGCAAGGGCGGGGGGCGGGGGCGGGGGCGGGGGCGGGGGCGGGGGCGGGGGCGGGGGCGGGGGCGGGGGCGGGGGTGGAGCGTGCGAACCGAAGTGGGCCGCAGAGTAAGAGGCTGCTCCCCGCCTGCAGGCTGCCTGTACTGTGGGCCCTGTGGCCTGTGCGCTACCTGTGGAGTAGGTGGATCCGAGAAGCACCCCCGCAGCCCCGCAGCCCCTCCCTCCTGTTGATCACGCGAAATAAACTGGCGTTGGTCGCCAACAAGTCAGGCAACGCCTCGCCGTGTTGGTTCTGATGATGACATGATGACTGTTAGTCATGATCATTCACGCTATACTATGGGTAAACAGTGGGCAAAACGCTCTGTCATGCGCCGGCGAACGAGCCCGCTCCTCGTCGCACCCGCTCCGGCAGGTGGGGCCCGGCGCCTCTGTCTCTGTCTTCTCCGAGGCGCGAAGCTGCGAGGTGCCGCATGCCGCACCAGGGGCCCGGCAGGTGGAGCCCGCTACCAATGAATAGGCAAAGACTGCGCGAGGGAGATATGGTCGTCTCTGTCGCGGCTCGTCACTGTCCGTCGCGGTCCCTGGCCCCCCCCCCCCCCCCCAGCCCCCTTCCCCCTCCCTCGATGACGCCAGCGTCCCGCCCACAGACGATAACGAATTTCCAGTATAATTCCGTGCATCCTGCTGGAGCCATCGATCAATATTCGCATTCCGCGAATCTGTGTAGGCGCCGGCGCGAAGGACAACAAAGAGTGTCGAAGTGGGATGCGCTGTTCTGTTTTGGGAGGAAGACGCCTCTCCGTGGCGAACCGGGGAGGTGTCGACTCCATTCGGAAAATAAAGCTAAAAATGAAATTGGCAGACAGACTGCGTCGCGGTGCGTGGGCGAGCGGGGCGGAGGAGGGGCGAGGGAAGCGAAAGCGATAAAAGTGTATTTTACATTCCACCGCGCCGGGCCCGCGCCGGGCGACAGCTAGGACAGGACAGGGGAGTCGCGGCTGCCCGGCCGGGGTGGGGTCAGGGGTGCGGAGCGGCCGGGGCCCGGGGCCGGACCCAAGCAATTGCAGCGCCGGCTGCATCTCATTTAGCATTCAGTGCAATCAGCGCATCTTCCGCCGCACAGGCACAGGCCACACCCCCAGACAGACCCCCGGCAGAGTCTCGGACCTCCGCCCGGAACTCTGCGGAGCGCTACGCGTCGTGGTACGGCGTCCGCGCCGACTTCTCAACTGATTAGCGATTTATGCGGCTTTGCTCGCTGCGGGCTGTCGCCATTCCCACCAGGCCCTGGCCCTGGCCTGCCGATGCGTGTGTGTGTGTGTGTGTGTGTGTGTGTGTGTGTGTGTGTGTAGGTGTGTGTGTGTGTGTGTGTGTGTGTGTGTGTGTGTGTGTGTGTGTGTTGGAAGTGTCCACCACAGAGAACAGAAGCATGGGTTAGGTTGCCGGTGCCGGTGCCCACCGGTGCTGGGAAGGCAGCTGCGGCCGGCGGCTGCGGGTCGGTGGTGGGCCGGGCCGCGGCCGCAGGGGGAGGCAGGGGGCAAGCCAAGCTGCCGACGGCGGACGGGGGAAAACTTTTCATCTTCTCTGACTTTTGCTCTCTGAAAAATTGAAGGCGCCAGGTGTGCGACGCAAATGCGAGAGACAGCACCAGGTTATGTAGGTCGCGCACAGAAGAAAAAAAATCGAGATAACGACTGGTTTGGTCGTTTTATGAACGGCTTAATTTTGGCCAAACCGCGACTGATTTATGGTCGTATATCGACAGGTTTGTCACCTCGGTTATCTTGCTTCATAATTTTTTTCTGGGGGTGTAGACCGACCATAGACCACGTATCAGCCTCAGTCAGCGGCAGCGGTCGTCGCACTTCCCTGTGTCGTGCTCGAAGGGCTGCTGCCGAGCTGAGAGGCTACCGGAAATGAAGGTCCACACGTCCCTCCCTGGGACACACCGCCGGCTAGCCGCCGGGCCGCATCCCCGTGGGCCCCGTGAGGCGCGGTCCCCGTTGGAGACGTCGGGGACGTCCGGAGGCCGCCTGGGCTGCAGGCTGGCAGGCTCCAGGCTACTCCAGGTCGACGCGATCGGACACGTCGTCTTCTCAGCTCGCCGAGCGCCGAGTCGAGGTCAGCGAAGGCGCCGAGGCCGGGAAGTTGTTTGTTTCCGTCGCAGGGCTGGGGTCAACAAACGGCCTGCAGGCCTCAGCAGGCCGGGGCGGTGCCTAGGCAGAGGAAGGGGTGGGCAGAGGGGGGAGAGGCGAGGCAGAAGCAGGCGAAGAGCTTCTATTTTTCATGAAAGATAAAATCACTGAAATATTTCCGAGCCAGAATCTCTAAGCAGGCGTCCAAACGCGACCTGAGACTGCCATCCAGAGGGCTCCGTCGTGGGACTGCCAGATGGGCCAGAGGCAGATGACCTTGCGCATCATACCGACAGGACAGACCGCTTGGACGGCCTACTCGCAGCTCTCTGCTTTTCCTGCCGCTGCTGCTGCCTAGCCTAACCTAAACACGAGTGAGACCAGTGAGACTGCCCACCGCGAGCCTAACTCACAGCGCTCTGCCTTCCTGCCGCTGCTGCTGCCTAACCTAACCTAAACACGAGTGAGACTGCCCACCGCGAGCCTAACTCACAGCGCTCTGCCTTCCTCTGCTGCTGCCCCACGGTGCGACAGGGTGTGTGTGGACTGGAGAAACTCGCTCCAAGTCTAGTGCTCTCTCTATGTAGTGCGGACCCCATCATGACCTTCCCAGAAGCACCGGGGCCCGGCCGGGTGCTGCGGAGGATATACCCTAAGGACAACCGACGGCTGGGGGCGCCGCCGGGCGCCCTGGGGACCACAGCAGCATCCGGGACATCCCTGGGGGCCTGTTGTCGTGTGGGAATCTGAGACTATGCGGGGGGAGGGGGGGGGTGGGGAGCGCGGGTGGCGCCGGCTCCATCAACTCTAGCTCAGGTGTCAACCCCATTAGAAGCTCCGCTCCCACCTCCCCTCCCCCATGTGTGTTTGTGTGCGTGTGTGATACAGTGTATCGCTCTCACAAAGCGATTGGGCTGGCCGAGGCCCGCACGGCCGCGCGCCACCCACCGGGAGGGGCCCCGAGGGTATCAGTGTCCCGAAGGAAGAAAATGTAATTAACGCCTGTAGTTACCCTATCGAAATCTGGGCGTCCCACATTAGGCTGCACAGGCCTGACGATTAGTCGTGGGCACGGCGATGGAGAGAGACCACAGAGCGTGCTGCGTGCTCTGAGCCGAGCGGACAGCAGAGGAAAGGAAATGCGAGAGCGATTCTCCTGCAGAGGTCATCCGGCAAAGTCGGAGTGCGAGGAGAGTTTATAGAGTTCATGGAGCGCACGGCACGCTTAAAAAAAAAATATTGGTCGCAAATAATAATGTTTCAGACAAGCAAGTAAATTTGGTTATGAGAACTAAAATTTTGTTTGGAGTACTATTTGTTAGTTGCTCCAACAAAAAGGTGCGTTGCCGGCGCGAAACTACTTTTTTGCTTCCGCAACAAACCTTTTCGTTGGAGCAACGAACTTTTCATTGAAGCAACTGACTTTACGTTGGTTCAACTAACAATTAGTTCCCTCAACAAAATTTTAGTTCTCAGAACAAAAAATTACTGCTTGTCTGGAAATCAACTGAAGGATTAGTTGCGACCACTAATCTTTTTTCTCCGTTGGGGTTTGTTGTTATCCTCGGCGGTCATACGTCAGACGACCCCGGCCAGGCCTCACCCTGAGGGCCTTGTCCTTGTCCTTCGTCCTCCATAGCGCCTCCGACGGAAGGCACAGTGGACAGCGCCCAGCCCAGCCTAGCCCAGCCCCTAGCACAGCGCCACGTGTCGCGCGCGCCACGCTCAACGGGAAGGTGTTACCAAATGGCTGGCCCTCTGAACAATGGGATGATCTATCGTCCATTCGCTGCCGGACACCCTTCAGTCCGTGGCTGACGTCTCTCTGGAGCCCAGCGCGTGTTTGCACGAGTGTTCTAACGCATACACACACACACACACACACTCACCGCGCGGTGATAAGGTTTCCGTTGCCAGAGCGCGCGCGCCACATGGCATTTCGTCGCCACCACGGCACGCTGCACACACACACACACACACACACACACACACACACACACACACACACACACACACACACACACACACACACAAAAGATAAAGTTTTGCGTTCTCATACACCCACCCGCCCAGCCGGGCACGGGCACTCATGGCAATACAAACACACAGACAGCAACGTTTTCGCACAGCCGTCGCCGTCATGGCCGGTAACACCAAGGGTACGCTACCCTCGACAGCGCAGCCGCGGCCAGAGCGCAGCGCAACAGGCAACGCGTCGTCCCCGCCCCGCCCCCAGAGGGCGGCAGACACTAGAGCAGACCCTGCAGCATCAGTGTCGCAGTCGCCAGTAGTTTCACCTGCGAGACCCAACCCCCGTTCCGGGTGGTTCGTGCTGCCCTGGACCACCGCCCCCTCCCCCTCCTGCCCTTCCGATCGAATCGATTCTCACGCTACAAAAGGGACCATTCATTGCACGTCCCGGTCCCCTCCCAGCTGCCGGGCAGCATGAACAAATTGAACGGCACTGGCGACAGCAAAACGAAGGGACGAAAACCCTAACCAAATGCTGAGGGAGGGGAGGGGAAGACAGACAGGACAGAGGTCTGCGGTCCCAGCCAATCATTTCCCCCACTGTCCCGTCCCCCACTGCACCGAGAGAAACAACCAATCCAGATCAAACAAACATTAATCTAATGGAGCCCTGCTGAGCGCCTGCAAAGCCGGGGCTTGGCAATCCCGCAACGCACAGACGCGCAACGGGCGGGTCTGCCGATCGGGCGGGTGCGTGCTGGCTGCACGGGGGAGCAGCGGGGGCCGGTCAGGGAAACCGATGGACGATAAAATAAATAAAACATCGGAACTCGCGGCCGTGCTCAGAATAAATTTCCGGCAAAATAATATTAGTATTGCCGTTTCTGAACGAAGCGCGCGTCGGCATAGGCCACTGAAATTACTTATATTTTCCGCAACAGAGAGCATTTCAAACGAGCTCAAATGAGCTCCCTCCCTCTTCCGCCCCACTCAGTTTGCCCCTCGTAACCAAGGCCAGGGCCACAGTGCCTGGGCTGGGCCGGGGGTCAGCCCGCCGCCCGCCCGGCCGACCCCTCCTCCCCAACATTCCGCGAAGAGTGCGAAGCGAAGCCAAGAGGGCACATAAAACACGCGCGTCGAGGCGGGCGATGATAACTCCTGATTGGCTGGGAGTGGGATGGCTGGAGCCTGGCTGGAGCCCCGCTGGAGCCCCGCTGGAGCCCCGCTGGAGTGGGCGCGGCCCGGTCCGCCCAGGGAAGTCCGCCGTCGCGGATGTGCCGCAGGCGGCGCGCGCGGGATTTCGCCTGGATTCACCGAGATTCACCCGCGCGGACATCGATCGGCCGGTGTGGACACTGGCCGCCACTGGTCGCCTGGCGCGGGCCGGCACTTACGTCGCCTCCGACTCGGCTCGTCTCCGCTCCCAAGGCGGAACGATCGTTAGGTTTAGTCATGCATGGAGATGCCCAGCCCAGCCCGGCCCGGCCCGGTACTGTCCTGTACGCGGAGATGGGGGACGCCCGGCTGCGCCCGGCCTGGGCCCGTCAGCGCGCCGTTCGGACAAGTATACACACACACACAGCCATACCGTGCACGATCGGCACCCGCGGATCCAGTACCGCAGCGCCGCGTGCCCGAGAGCGTGTTGTCTTTAGTGTCGTGATGATTGATTCTCAGCGCGAGACGACAGCATGCAACATTTCGTCGATCCTTTTTGTCCATACCGCGGAGCGAGGCGAATGGCGAACATGCATAACCATGAAGGCTTACTCCCGGCGTCAAATGCGAGCGGGTACGGACGAGAATTAAAAATCCGGGCCGTGGAATAATATGGCGACCAGAACCTTTCCTGGCCGGCTGGGGCGGCGACTGACAAGGTCGGTCCCTGGACAAGGGCGTTCTGAGTAAACTGTGGGAGAGGCAGGCGCCAGTCTCCGCTTTCCATCACCATGTCAAGAACAAGAAAAATGCGTTCAAGGTCTTTTTTTTTTTTTTGGTCAACGCGATCCCCAGCGGCGCGCTCCACTCCGGGCGTTTCCACTCATCCCATCCCTATGAGTCTGAGGCGAGCCGGCGAACCGGGAGGCTCGGAGTCACCTCGCCTCCTCCCGGCTGTTGCTGCTGTTGCTGCTGTTGCTGCTGTTGCTGCTGTTGCTGCTGTTGCTGCTGTTGCCCTTGCCGGTTATTTACAGGAGCCGCCCCACCACCGCTGCGGCCGCTGCCGGCCGGCGCTAGCTCCGACAACACCCGAAAAGTGTGCGATTAATCTTGCCGCCGCCGTACTCGCCCGGCCGCTTCGACGCGCGACCGCGAGCGCTGCCGTGCTATCACGCCCCGCCGCCGACCTCCGCAGTCCTCCGCCTCCGCAGGTCCAGGACCCCCCCCCCCCCCCCCCCCGATGAGGCCAGAGGCCAGCCGAACCACCACAGGGGCTCCGGCGCCCAGCCCCGCCCCCTCCTCCCCCCGTTACGCATGGCAGGACCCTAACCAATGAGCACCCTCGCCCGTCGATGAGGTCACGACCTTATCAGGTCAAAAGAAAGCAGCGAGAAACACTCGCTTTTCCCTCTCTACTGTACTTAGAGCTATTCTCAGAGTAGCCGCTCTGCCGCTCTGTGCCCTCAGAAGCGCACTGCAGACGGATCAGCCCTCCGCCTCGCCCCGAACTGATTTCCAGCTCTGAGACAGCGACTCACCGAGGGCCAGGCAGAGGGGCTGGTCGTTGGCGCCGACCCTGTAGTGCACGAGGACGAGGATGGTGTAGCTGAGAGTCATGGCGCCCACGTAGCACATGAGGCTCTTGCCGTGGAGGTTGTGCAGCTCGCTGAAGACGGCGTAGACGGCGAACGTGACCACCAGGAACGGCAGCGAGATCATGAGGCCTGCCAACGCACACCAGCACACACATCAGCCAAGGCAGCGGGAGCAGGGCCCGGCAGGGCCACACAGCCCGAGGTAGTAGTCCCTGTGCAACTTATAAAAATTGTCAGGACTGCTGACTGTTGGCACCTCCCGGCACCGCCCGGCACCGCCCCTGCCCCCCCCCCCCCCGTACACAGCAGCCCCCTCACTCACCCACGGGGTACACGCTGGTGAAGCCCGAGGCGATCACCTCCTCGGACGCGTTGCTCACGTCCCGCAGGATGACTAGCGGCAGCACGCTGCCCGTGTCGTCGAACATCTCCATGCAGAACTCGGTCGGCAGCCAGACCTCGTCCGCCGTCACCAGCGACCCGTTGGCCAGCAGCTGGAAGGCGTCCGCGGCCTCCTCTTTGGGGTTGAGCCTGGGGGCGGGGCGAGACGTGAGGCGGAGGCTGGGTAGAGGGAGTCAGAGGCCGGCCGGCCGGACCCTCTGAGCCCGCCAGCACCACTCACCTGGTCATCTTGTCCGTCGTGGGCCTGTTCCCGACCACGATCCAGTGCTTGGGCGCCGGCCCCGAGTGCAGCAGGCTGCCGCCCTCCTCCGAGAAGATGTCCACCAGCAGCTGGGAGACGTTGTTGGCGGGGTCATCGTCGCACCGCTTCCTGCCGTTGATCAAGCGCACTGACTGCCCGAACGGGCAGCACTTGAACAGGCAGACGCCGGCCTGCGGACGAGACGGCGTAATGGCGACGCGCTCAGTATTCGAACCCGCGACCCGCCGGCCAGGTCGACGGCTCCACGCCATTACGCCCTTGCCCCCCCCCTCCCCCCGCCTCACTGGCGTGCGTAGCGCAGCGCACCGGCCGCGTTTCATGGCAGTACGAATGACTCGTAAATGAAACGGTTGACGGCATATTAAAGAACCCTTACGGGCAAATTGCCACCGGCCACCGGCAAAGGGCGGCCGGCCTGCAGCGTGAGGCTCGTGAGGCCTCCGGTGGCACGTGGGTCCGACGGGGGCGGGGGGCGGGGGGGAGAAGGGCAACGTCATTGTCATCACGCCATGTGGAAGGAGGGGGGGGGGGGGAGGTTGCCGTCCATTTCGCACGTCCGAATTTCGCCCGCATTAACCCTCTTAATTAAATCGCGTGTACGGCGCCACTGAGCGCGACGCCGAGCGCCTGCGCGCGCTAGGGTAGGCCAGCCCGCACGACACACATACGTGCAGAAGTTGTTGGTTGCCTAACCAACAGGTGCCATTGGTGCTCGACGGGCCGAATTAGATTTGCGCTTGCGATTATATCGTGTTGGTCGGCCTTCTCCTCTCTTATCTGTGCACTTCATACTGATTCATACTGATTCCCCTCCGTCCCTCCCTCGCGGCTGCCCACTTTGTCGTCCGCTGGTACCCAGACTGAGGCGAGGCGGCAGCGGCAGCACAACAAGCCAGTCCTTTCGATCGCGAGAGACTCGCCAATCTACAACGAGAGACGCTTGATTGAAAGTAGAGCCGCTCATTGGCGTTTGGCGCCTCGGAGTTGCCGCTACGGTTCCCACCTCTGCCCTCAGCCTAACGTTCGCACAAGTATAGCAGTCGACACTACGAAACGAAGAGAGCCGGTTCTGTTCTCCAGTCGCGCACTTACAGCGCTCCGCTCTCCAGCAAGATGAGCGAGAGCTCCGAGTGGGGAAAGGGGGGGGGGGGAGGAAGGGCCCTGTTGCATTGCGCCATCGCACAGCATACCGCTACCGGCACACACCGACCGGACAACCTGAGCCCGCCAGTCCACTCCCTCCGGCCCCGCCCCCCTCCCCCCCCCCCCTCCAACCGGCAGCGCGCCTATGCCTCCCAATAATGGACGAATAAAAACAAAGATCACGGAAAACACTCCGGGCCTTTCTGGACTCCCTGGAAGCCGGCAGCAGCGGCAGCAGCAGCAGCAGAGCAGTCAGAGGTTCAAGGACGGAGGACGACGATCCCCATATAACCGAGTCAGTGAGGACGCGGGGAGGGAGGGAATGGGCGGGGTCCCGACACGTCCTCCCGGACTCTGTCCACCACACCTCGCTCTTTGACTATCGTTTACAGCAATTACGGTAATTGGCACTCGAGTATACTCACTACCGTTTCCATAGCGCCACGCCTGCCCGACTCGGAGGTAGAGGCTACCCCTACTCGCCCCTCCGGTCGGGCCACCCTGACCGGGAGGTCTCGCGGGGCCGGCATTTGCTATCCGCCCGCGGGGGCACGGTCACGCATTGCGCTCCCGCTCGCATCTAGCGTGGCGTCGCCTCGCATGGCACGGCGCTCGCAGCCCCTCGTCGGGCTGCCAAACACGTCGGCTAATAATCGTTGCCCCGTTTGAGTCGTCTTGGAATTAAACTCTGACGCCCTCCCCACCCCTCCCCCACCCCGCGCCGCCTCTAGCAGACGACGCCCACTCGCGCAGCCCACCGTTGTATTTCACCCCGCGGACGCTCTGCTGTGCTCTGCTCTGCTCTGGTTGGGGAGGGCGGCCGCAGAGGCTGCGCCCGGTCTTGGCTCAGGCTGCTCAGGCCGAGGACGGCGACCAGCTGCTGCGGCCACCAGGAAGGAGGCAGCGCAGGGAAAGGGGGGCGCGGCGTGTCAAGGGCGGTATCGTGTCCGTGTCGGGATCTTCCTTAGGGCACGTCCACGGGTTGTCGCGAGGGCAAGCCTAATTCGGCACTGGAGCCTGCTGGGTGGGCAGCCACGATTCGTGCACGCGCGCGTGTCGTGCGGGCTGGCCCACCCCCGGCACTCGCAGGCTTTGTCTTTCTTATTTCCAGCCCGCGGACATGACGCACTCCTCTTTGCCATGCCTTCGAACCCGCGGAAATCGCGCGCCGCAGATCGATTCAGCACGATTTAGCACGCCCAGGTCTGGCGCCGCTTCCTGTGCGACGCCGGAACCGGGGCAGGCCGGGGCCTCTTTGAGACAACTCATTCCGGGCAGCCCCGGCCCGGGGAGGAGCCGGCGGTGTTCTCGAAACACTGGAGAGAAATTGGGAGACCATTTCCACACTCCAGCTGGGCTTCCCTGTGGCCTCAGGCGAGGGTACTTGGCCGCGTACTTTGCAGGCGCATCCCCTCAGCTCGTCCCTCGTCGCGAAGTACGCGTCCCTGTCGAACACGTGACCCTCGGTGTCCTCTAGGCTGCCGTCGCGAAGCTGCTTGGCTGCTTGGATGGCGACGGAGTGGATGTGGGGGCAGGGCGGCGGCGAGGGGTCGGTGGTGAGTGGGTCCGCCGACAGGGAGGTGACCGGGCCGGACACGGGGGCCGCCGACGGCGTCGTCGCGGATGGAGTCTCCGTCGGCAGGGCGTCCAGAGGATGTACGAGTGCGAAGACGAGAAGAGCCTCCGTGAGACCGGCGAGGACGAGCTGATGTACGTAGCGCCGACGGACAGGGCCAGTGCCTCGGCCCGGGCCCCGGCACCGGCACCGCACCGACCACATCCCCGGAACAACTGAGAGCCGAGCTAAGCCCCAGCCAGCCTGCCGTTGGCAGCCAGGCCAAGCCGGCTCCGCCGCCGCGACGCGAGGCGAGGCGCGGCGGGGCGGGGCGGGGCGTGCACACGCGGGCCTGGTGGCCTGTCCACAGCCGAGCCCTCTGCCGCCACGCCAACACCACAACACCCAGCGCTGCGGCGGTGGCTGCGGCTCTGCTTCTGAGACGCCGTCGCCCCCCCCCCCCCCCCTGCCACAGGCATTCCCTGCTCCCCCACGCGAGGGGCGGGGCCGCCTCCGACCCTGCCGTCGTCACTGTGGGAGCGATTCCTGACTGATAGCCGATGCCGGTGCCGATGCACCGGTGCACGCTAGTTCAGGTGCAGGCCGCCCCGCCCGTGGCCACGCCTGTCACGCCTCCGCACGCCACGCCACCTCACCTTAGCGGCCACGGCGAACACGGCTCGGGGCTGTCAAAATAAGAGACGTCCGTCCCGTCCGTCCGTCCGTCCGCTCTCAGGTCCGGTGGTGGTTGTTTCCGTCGTTTTTTCGATGGCTGAGTGGACAGCGCTGTTATTTGTGAACATAAGACAATCTATCCTACTCGGCGCTTAAATTTGGTCGGTTAATTTTGCGAAATTAGCTGGAAGATAGAAGAAGCGTGTTTGCTGACTGACTGCCCAGTCACACGCCTCGTGCTGCCTCTTGGCTGGGCCAGGCTTGGCGGGGAACCACGGGAACCACGCATTCACCCTCCCCCTTTTAGTATGAAAAATCTACGAGGCAAACTCGTAGTGTCTGCTTCCTAGGCGTCTGCTAGCGGGCGCAAGCGGTATTTTGCGATGTTCAGTTTCCGTGTCACCGAGACCTCTTGTTAAGTTATCATAGGTCTTATAGAAACTTCTTTGTTTCCTGTAATGGAGTTTTTCAAGCGGCTGAAATCTCTTATACCTACCGTTCAAGCTTCCGAAACCAGTAATAGTGATTTCAGCAATGTCCTTGCAAATGAAATGAGGACTCAAGATGAGGTTACGGTTGACGAAACTCCCAAAATTACACGGGCGGATATCAGTGCAGGACCAGATAATTATTCAGACATTCTAGTGGGTCATGATTACGAGTATTTTCCGGAAAGGGAGCAATCACGATACAAACCCACACTATTTAGGACCGTATTTATGTTTGAAGGGAGGGAGGAGTTTACGAGGACAAACTGCGAAATAAAGTTACATGACATAATTAAAGAAGGTAAAGTGGGTAAACTTTTTCTCTGAACATCGCTGCTTTTACACGATTGACTCATGCTGTGGTTTTCTTCCTATTTCAGAGCCTCTAATCAAGCTGCTGCTTGGAGCTCTGAGAGCAGCAGGGTGGTAAGTACCCCTTTCAAATTGCTGTATGCAATGTTTTAGTCATTCTGGTCTAGTGTATGAACTTTTCTGGCGAGTCACTATTTGAAAATATGTACTCTAGCTCTTGTCTCACAATGTTGCAGCCCAACTGATCTCAGAAGGAACTTTTCCTGTGAGATGTGCTACCATGGAGTATGTGGTGGATATGATGCAGAAACTCAGCAAGTTGTCATGTGCATGAATAATGTTAAAAACAAGGGACTCATGACAACTGTTTTGGCTCATGAATTGATCCATATGTTCGACCACTGTGTGAACAAGACAGATTTCAAGAAACCAGAACATCTTGCATGTACAGAAATACGAGCCATCAACTTAACAAGTTGTAGTTTGCTGGATGCCTTTTTTTCTGGATACGTCAGCACAATGGATTTAATTACGAAAAATTATGGGCAGAAACATGCTCTCTGTGTGAAAGAGAGAGCATTGAATTCTGTCATGGCTGCTACATCAAATCTTAGTGAGGAAGATGCACGCACAATTATTGACAAGGTTTTCCCCTACTGTTATAATGATTTAGAACCAGTTGGACGAAGGCTCAGGCATAAAACTACTGATGGTGATAGAGCTTTTAATGATGGTCAACATTATGGATATGTTTGACAGGTTTTAGACTTAATTCTTAGGCCTTTGTTTGTTACCATAGCACAGTCAATAAATATTTTTTGCCATGTTTCTGAAGCTTTTTAAGTTTTCATTTCTTTCTTCACATAACACTTTTATTTTCTTGTGTGATTTTGCGAACAAAAGAGCCATGGGGACAAAATTACCAGATAAAAATTCAGTTGTATTTATTTTTTTCATAAAATCAAGAAAGAACAAATGGGATAGATGGACAGGAACTTTTCCTAACATGGATACTGCTTGCACATAATGTTCATAGTGTATCCAGAGGCCCTTGAGCATCATTAGTCTTCACCTAAACTGATTCATAAATAGTACGACAGTCTTTTAAAAAATCAGTTCAATATTTATTTGACAACAGACAATTTCCTTTTCAAGCATTTAGAAAAACTTAAAATAGGAAGTTTGAGTCCACAACTGTTTGGTTTGACATAATTTAAAAGTAACAGGTACGTCAAGTCTCTGATTGGATAAACAGTGTGCAATTTTAAATTCAAGACTGTTACCAGTCATCCTGCAGAACAAAAATCTCAAGGGAATGGAAGTACTGTGTCAGTCAAAGCACAAAACCATTTATCTAACACATGTTTAAATTGAATGGATATTTCTGAAATTTCAACTTTATCTGGTAATATTTTGTATTGTGCAGGTACTTCTAAAATCAGTGGAATGGAAACAAACATAACAAGCAGGCAGTACATACTGCAGTCTCAGTGTTCTAAAGTATGCAGTGAGGAGTGAACCTCTCATCAATTCTAATATCACATAGTCACCTGAAACATACTTCCAACTTACAACAATATCAAGAGAACAGTCAGAAATCCAAAATTACATTAAATGTCCCCTTGCTTAAAGTAAAACAAAACATTCCTACACTTTAGTACAAAAAATAAATTATCAAAAGATTATATAGTCATATAAAACTTAACAAAAACTGTGTCTTGTATAAATACCACTTCATCATGTAAAATATTAAAGGGTACAAACTATCACAACTACAAAATGCAGCACTAGATATGCTTAAGGACTTGTATATGAAGGAAGAGTGCATCAAAATTGGGCAAATTGACCTGAAAATAGCAATAAAAACACGTAAAGCATAGCAAAAATAAGTGTTTAAATAAGAATTTTTTTAAAACTTACGTTTTTTTTGCTGTCTTCCACGCAACACTCTTCGAGATCTAACTGATATCTTTTCTTGTTCCTCTTCATCACTGCTTATGATTTCAAGTTCATACTCAACAGTGTCTGGTGGCAGCTGTTCTTCAGATTTTCTTTTTACTTCTGAAAACCAGTGAACAGAAATTAAAAATCATTCTTAGCATTCTAAAATCTAGTTAGTAACAAGAGATATACCTATTGCTTGTCGCCACCGAAACAATTTACCCCAAATTGCTCTTAACCCAGGAATTTCAGAAAGTTGTGGTAATGAGGATATTGATTGAAGACACGATAATTCCAATGTCACTGGCCACGACATGGTGCTTACTAATCTGATGGATGAATTTCCCATTGTTGAGCACACCATTGGAAATAGAGGCCGATTCTTGGGAACTCTAAATGCCACTCCTGTAAGAGAGGATATGAATGAATATTAGAAGGAAGATGCTACAACAAGGTTGCCACCAAATTGAAATTTATTTTCACCTAAGCATTGTCTGTTCAAGTAGAACTCCAAGGTTCCAGTCCACATATTGAGAAGCACTCCAACAATACTTCCTTTCCTAAATTGTGGGCCATAGGTCATTCGATTGCCTCCATGAATAATATCTCCTTGATAAGAGAATCCCCATGATTCTGAATCATGACCAACTAGTGCAATAAATTTATCACTATGAGCAGTGAGGTCAACCTGTGCAGTTCCAACACCAACCACCTACAATAGAAAATAACACAAAATGCATAAATTAGAAGGAAAGTCACCTTAAACCATCCTAATTTTCAAGGATTAACCAGATGAGTTTCTGACCACGTCAGTCCCATGAATTGAGGACAACATTTTTATTTCCCAGAGGTACTGCCATCCTTGAATAAATGGTTTGGTGCCTCTAACTGCTGCTGTCCCCACACTGTAGACAGGGTTGAATAGCACTTCCCTCTGGTTACAGCTAAGCCTTATGTGAGGGTTGTGTGGGGTCTCCTCCCAACTCCATTCACTAGCTGAAAAGCAGGGAGTAACATCATATGATTAGCAAAATTGCAATAACTACTGTTTCTGATGATTACACACAATAAAAGTTCTTACCCTCAAATTCTTCTCCGCAATGACACTTGACATTGTCCAAGCCACCCATGTCACAGTCACAGAAGCTTCCTGAGGTGTCCATCACAAAACCGTACTATAAACATGGACAATTGAGATTATGCAGATCAAGGTACCTTCCAAGGACAATTTAGACAGTTGAGATATCACAGCTTCTGTGACAATGGAGATATGGTCGGTTTTCTGAAAGAAAAAAAAAACAACATATTCTTTAAAGTCTACCCCACAAATTACATTATAAAAGAACAGTAGGAAGTACAGAAATCAACACGAAACCTAAAAATAAAAATGCAAACTTATTACAAACAGGTTGTACTGAACATACTGCAAACCCACTCTGACTCGGTGTAAAAAATTCAGAGGTAAATACGCATTTATAAGTACCCATTTTGATTGTTTGTATACGAGAGGCCAACCTTCACAACAAACTCGACCGACTAACGCTTAAAACAGTTGTTCGACGGTGCCTCCTTGATACTGCGAAGGGAATAAATCTTTCCTTGCAGTACATGACAATCGCCAATGTCAACTGCTACTTTAACACTTATTTTTTGACACAAATCCACTCACCTACCACACGCCCCCACGGTTCTGCACACGAAACGACTCCCTTGCTGCCCATTACGTAATGTTACCTATTCGCACTCTCGGTGCGAGTGCGAATACACAGGAACTACTATTCCCACTCCCTCCCAATGTTCTGCTTGCTGGCTGTCAAAACTGTGCTACTGTTTACAAATTTGTCGACCTGGTCTACCACTTCCTATTCAAATTACACCAAGTGCAGTATTTCAAAAGGTTACGCAGGTTTCGAGCAATATGGCTTTACTGCAAGATATGTTCTACAATAAAGCTGAATATGTTGAAACGGTGAGATACTGTGAGGTTAAAACTTTTTAGTGAATGTGTATTATCTAAATTTATTGAGATATCTTTTAAAATTGTACTGGTGAGCCACTATTTTACTGGAATGATCCTCGAAACTATGCGCAATATAGATAGACCTTATGATTTTGAAATTTTATTTTTTTTGGTGGTTGCAGGCCTCGGGGAACAAAGTTAGTCGACAAACAGTTCTCTGTGGGTCACAAAACATTGTGCTTCATGGAAAAGTCATTGTACAGTCTGATGCTATTATTCGTGGTGATCTAGCAAATGTTCGAACTGGAAGATACTGCATTATCAGTAAAGGAGCAGTGCTTAGGCCATCGTTTAAAAAATTCAGCAAGGGGTATGGCTTAACAAAAACTCATTAGAATTTCTCTGGAAATATAAGTACACAAATGACAAATATTTTCTGTTTATGAACAGTGTGGCCTTTTTTCCACTGTATATGGGAGACCATGTGTTTGTCGGAGAGAATTCAGTTGTTAATGCAGCAGTTGTGGGAACAAACGTGTATATTGGGAAGAATGTAGTCATTGTGAGTATTATTCTTATCTTGGTCTCAAGCTACAACCTTCCTTAGAAATTGGTGATCAGTGTGATTCTCTATGATTTCACAGGGTCGGCGATGTGTTTTGAAAGACTGCTGCTACATAGAAGACGGCACAGTTCTTCCTCCAGAGACAGTGGTTCCATCATTTGCTCGATATGGGGGTTCTCCTGGTATTTATGTAGGAGAACTACCAGAATGCACACCAGATATAATGATAGAATTAACCAAAAATTATTATGAACATTTTTTACCTGCACCTCAATAATGTGAATATCTAAGCATGAGGTAAAGGTTATAATTTATATTGTTGTTAACAATAGGTTGAGCTTTTGTTTTATACTGTACATTATTTTTAAGAGAACCCCAAACTAATTTTAAAATAAAATTACTTGAAATTATGTACATTTCTTTATTTGTTCAGTCTCTGAATGAATGTACAAAATAATGAACAAATGTGGCATACCTACAGAGAATAAGTATACTGGTTCATGTACACATCTTGGCCTTAAACATATTTTCCAAAATGAACTTTGTCAATAGGTTTGACCCAGTTCTGAGAGCCACACATTCTATTCATTATAAGATATTTGTAAGTGTATGGATTCATGTTACGCTGCTCTTCCAATTCTTCAAGCTTTTTGTTAGCTAATATAGTTTTCTGATCCACAGCCATTGCATTAAATGGTAAAAGATGAGCAATTTCCTCCAGCAAAGGCTTTACCTATGGAAAATGCAACATGAGAAATATTTCAAAATGCGACAAAACAAAGAATACTAATTTACCTCATAATTAACTGACCTCTTCATAAGTACATCGCCCACCAATTTCAATTATAATTCTTCCTGCTTTGATAGGTGTCACATAATGGTCTATTGGGCCTTTGCCACCGCCGTGTCGTTTTCCAATACCCTAAAAAAATTCAAAAAATATTGGGTTCTATAAAAACATCATAGACAAAACAGTACACTTCCATATAAACTACTAAATCTTGATGAATAAACTCACTCTTTTGGTAATGGGTTGCCATGGATCGTCAATTCTCCAAATCGCAAATGCACAGGAGGTGTCCAACTTTTTGCTTATTTTTAGACGTATCATTTCCAAGTGACCATATCTTAATCTCCCACCAGTTAGGGCCTAATCAAAGAAATGTATGAAAATTTTTAAACATTAGATTTATCTATTCCAGTTCAAAGTTAAGTCTACTACTACAACTTCTTTTCTTACCACAATGCCATACTGTTCATGTAATAGTGAATTGTGAACCTCTTCAGGACCTCTTATCAAGTGAAGACTCTTTTTCATCTTAACTATCCTCTGGTGAGGTTGTAAATTTGGCACTTTCATTAACTGTGGAAGTTTCGGCCTTTCAGGTAAATGAACATCTGAATAATAAAACAGGTTGAAATATTGTTACAAGGAAACATGTATTCTTTCGAACAGAAAGAAGGTAAAAATTTAGTTTAGTAAGTACAATCTACAGAAAAGTAGCAGTGTTACCTGAATAATCCTCAGGCACTTGTAAATAGTTTTTGCGATGGAGAACTGCTGATGTTGACAATGCACTGCAGCCTGTGAAAAATGACTCTCTTTAATACACTTTAATGGTCGACCATTCAATTTGAAACATATATAACAACGTAACAAATAACAAATTTAATTTCCAGCAGACAGAACTCATGGGCTCTCGCTACATACGGTGTGAAAATTAATGTTCAGAAAATGAAAGAAGTTACCATGTCTCAGGATATGGCTTCGATGTTGTAAAGAGTAGAGCAGACTTTTCACCGAAGGCAACATTTTGAATAAAAGAAAATTATACGTGAGAGGTACAGCTTCTCTTAGGTTACAGCTCGGACCAACCAAAACATCAAATGCACTGCCTCCTTCTTACTCCGACTCCGCCTTCCCTACCTCCTTTGCTTTCTCATATCCCTCCCTCCCCCCCCCCCCCCTCAGTCCCCCTTACTTCCTTCCTTAACTTCCTTTGGTTGTTGCTCGTTACTCGTTACAATTCTAGAAAATAAATTAAAACCAATGGAAAACTCGAATCAGTAAATTATGGTAAACAAGGGATACTTTTGTCTTGGCAGGTGCATACAAACGTAGCCTTCAGCCCAGTTTGGTTTCCAGTTAGAGCCGTTGGCTACTCTGGTGGAAGGATTTTTCTTCTTCATAAACCTCGATCATGAGTGCAGAGCCCGTTTCCGCTTCTTTCAGTAAGGAGTCTCATCTGGGTGAGTGCCGTGTTGTCGCTTCATCTTACGGCATCCGTCGATATATTTTAATATCAGACTGGGTGTGGATTGACCCATGTACTATTAGATTTATACTGTTCAGTTTTAGGTATCTAACCGTATATTTGTCTGTTTTTCATAAATTTCAGTCCAAGATGGGGCGCCGTCCGGCACGATGGTGAGTACACCTTGCTTGAACACATTTGTAATTTTGATTTCTAACGTATCGTATTGACTTCAAAATTTGGGCTGACATCTGGTGTTGTTTCTTTTGAACTGAAATCCCTCCGTTTGACATTATCACTTTTAATTCAATTTTGAAGCACTATCGTACCCCTTGCCTACGTTGTTGCCCCGTTGTTGCACCATAGATCCATATTTCCGAACGTGAATTAACTTCCTTACGTCTGTACCATTTTCTTAAGGGCAGCTTTTTGTTACCTGGGCTTGCTCTTGGTGTCGTAAATTACTTTCGGTGCAATTCTTTTGTGTTGTCCTACATATTGTTTGGCTAACCTACAAGTTAGGTTAGTTGTCTAGCTAATGTTGTCGTACACTGTTGAAGCAGATTACTAGTTCAATACTTCTGCAGTTCTTGCTTTACGGTTCATGTTCATTTATTTTGATTATTCGTTTCAGCTACCGTTACTGCAAAAACAAGCCCTACCCGAAGTCTCGGTTCTGTCGTGGTGTGCCCGACCCTAAGATCCGTATTTTCGACTTGGGTAAGAAGAGGGCGCCTGTGGATGACTTCCCACTATGCGTCCATCTCGTCTCTGACGAGCTGGAACAGTTGTCTTCAGAAGCCCTGGAGGCTGGACGCATTTGTTGCAACAAATACTTGGTCAAGAACTGTGGTAAAGATCAGTTCCACATCCGCATGAGGCTCCATCCCTTCCACGTTATCAGAATCAACAAAATGTTGTCCTGTGCTGGAGCTGATAGGTGCGCTTTGCTTTGATTTGTTTGTCGTTGTGTCTGTACTTTACTGCCTTACACCTCATGCGAGTGCGAGTTGTTTCATGTCGTGGGTTCTGTTTCAGGCTCCAGACTGGAATGCGTGGTGCTTTTGGCAAACCCCTGGGAACTGTTGCCCGAGTTCGCATTGGACAGCCCATCATGAGCGTCCGATCCACTGACAAGTTCAAGGCCCAGGTTATTGAGTCCCTGAGGCGTGCCAAGTTCAAGTTCCCCGGCCGTCAGAAGGTACTTAAATTTTTGTTTTCTTCCCGTTTCATTACCCCATGCTCTCTACATGTAGACAGTAGCATGACTACTCAGTAGTATTTTAGATTTATTGGCTACTGTAAACCTTAATCATGCACTACCAAGGCCCATTGTAGATTTGTATCTATTTTGGGATATTACACAGTGCTATAGTATTTCAAGCTTTCGGCAGAGCTGTAAAATTTTGTATTTTTTTGCTTTGAAAGTTTGGTACATTAATATCATTGTTATAGAGCATCGATAACACAATTTCTTTGGTGCTAATATGGTTTGTTCTTTCAGATCTATGTGTCCAAGAGGTGGGGTTTCACCAAGTATGACCGCGAGGACTACGAGGCGCTGAAGGCTGATGGTACTCTCCTTAATGATGGTGTCAACGTCAAGTACAGGCCAGAGCACGGCCCCCTTGACAACTGGAAGAAGATTATGGCAGACCTTAAGGGAGTGTAAACTAGCAATAAAATTCCAACAGAACTACAGACTTTCTTTCCATTCTGTGACCTTGAAACCCATATTTCTGAAGTGCTGTATCTGGGCTATGAATGCCACGTGAAAGGGAGATTGCACTGGTCAGATTGAGTCTATACACTTACCACGCCAATTGCTACATTGGACATTTAAAGAAACTCATTTGTGTGAAATGAAGTTTGGCTGTCCTCTTGCACAGCTACATTCACTTTGGTAGATAGACAAACATTTGAGTAAGGTGCAATTGTACTAATAATGCACATTAGAATATAGAAATATGAAGACAGTATGGAATGGTGGAAAGGGAACACAATTAAAGAAACTGAATTTGAAGTTTCAACATTTACCTGCAATATATTCCAGTGTATTCCAGTTATGTATAAAGATGTACCCGTCAATTTGCTAAATCAGTTCATTTGACGATCTGGACGTGTAAAGGTGGCAGCCAGTGGTAATAGTATTCTAGGGGATCGAACAGATCGCCCTCAAGTAGTTGTCAGGAAATTTAATGACAAACGTTTTTTCAACTAAAAGTACTGTGCCTACATGCACCGTTTGCATCATGGCATAGCAAACAGAAGTTTCATTTGTGTCCCAGATTTTAGTTAGAAACACTTTGGATCTCAGAAAAATTAATCGGGACAAGCAGTCCTTTTCATGGAAGCGCCAAGGTTGTGTCAGTTCAGAAATGAGAAAAATTAAACTCCAATAAAACTTTAATAATTACAGGTACAATAGACAATAGAAAGGTTGAAACACGTTCAATGCACCTAAATAAAACATCAATACTCTTCTTCATCGTAGTCATCATCCGCTCCCGTGTCGGTGCCGACCTCCTCGTAGTCCTTCTCCAGGGCAGCCAGGTCTTCTCGGGCCTCGGTGAACTCTCCCTCCTCCATGCCCTCTCCGACGTACCAGTGGATGAATGCGCGCTTGGCGTACATCAGGTCGAACTTGTGGTTGACGCGCGCCCACGCCTCCGCGATGGCCGTCGTGTTGGACAGCAGACACGCGGCACGCGCCACCTTGGCCAGGTCGGCGCCGGGGATGACGGTCGGGGCCTGGTAGTTGATACCCACCTGGAACACAACAGAGCGGGTGGGGGTGAGCAGGGACGCGGCAGGTGCGGCCAGACGTCAGGACGTTCGCGTGCAGTACTCGCCTTGAACCCGGTGGGGCACCAGTCGACGAACTGGATGTGCTTCTTCGCCTTGATGGCAGAGATGGCGTTGTTGACGTCCTTGGGCACAACGTCCCCACGGTACAGCAGGCAGCAGGCCATGTACTTGCCCAGACGGGGGTCGCACCTCACCATCTGGTTGCCGGCCTCGAAGCATGACGAGGTCAGCTCTGCCACCGTGAACTGCTCATGGACTGCCTTGTCCACGCTGATGATGGGAGCGTAGCTCACCTGGAACAGGAGGAACATCAGGACAATCAGAGTCAGCGCCTACCGAGTAGGCAGCCCAACCAGCAGTACCGCCAATTTGGCGGACTGCCTCCCGGAGCTCACCAGCGGGAAATGCACGCGGGGGTACGGCACCAAGTTCGTCTGGAACTCGTTCAAGTCCACGTTGAGCGCCCCGTCGAAACGCAGAGAGGCCGTGATCGAGGAGACCACCTGGGAGATAAGGCGGTTCAGGTTGTTGTAATTGGGCCTGGCTATGCCGAGGCTCCGTTGACAGAGCTCATAGCAGGCTTCGTTGTCCACCATGAAAGTGCAATCCGAGTGCTCCAGGGTAGAGTGCGTCGCCAGCACCGTGTTGTAAGGCTCCACAACGGCCGTGGACACCTGAAACAAAGCGCAGTGAGGTATTCGAACCCGTAACAGCGCACTGCAGCTACATGTTACGTCACAGAAAGGACCGGTGTGGCGCCTCACCTGCGGCGCGGGGTAGATCGAAAACTGCAGCTTGATTTTCTTGCCGTAGTCCATGGACAGCCTCTCCATGAGCAGGGCCGAGAAGCCGGAGCCCGTGCCGCCGCCGAACGAGTGGAAAATCAGGAAGCCCTGCAGCCCCGTGCACTGGTCGGCCAGCTTGCGGATGCGGTCCATCACCAGGTCCACGATCTCCTTGCCCACGGTGTAATGCCCGCGGGCGTAGTTGTTGGC
The DNA here is from genome assembly GCA_038380765.1 of Odontothrips loti. Classification (NCBI taxonomy): domain Eukaryota; kingdom Metazoa; phylum Arthropoda; class Insecta; order Thysanoptera; family Thripidae; genus Odontothrips; species Odontothrips loti. Next base: position 17,448,938 of record CM076244.1, on the reverse strand, counting down.
GGCGTCCTCTTTGCCGGTGATGAGCTGCTCCGGGTGGTACAGAGACTTGTACGGGCTCGACCGGATTTCCCCTGAAAACAAATCGATCAGGGAGCGTTCACAAACCACGTAATATTTCCACGAACCCTTCCAGCGTGCGCGGGTGGTGCTGGAGCAAACTGTCGCTGGCGCGAGCCTCAGTGAACCGTATCACTGCAGGCTTCGTGGGTTCGATTCCCACAGACGGTTCTACGCACTCACCCTCGGCGCTGATTTTTCATGTACATCGATTACGTGCCACGTGGTTCCTGAACGGTCCCTGCAAGGCGCACATACCTATCACTGTCGGCTCCAGGTCCACCAGTATGGCGCGGGGGACGTGCTTGCCGGTGCCAGTCTCGTGGAAGAACGTCGAGAACGACGTGTCCTCGGCCACCTTGGCGGACACCATGGTGCCGTCCGGGCTGATGCCGTGCTCCAGGCAGTAGAGCTCCCAGGCCGAGTTGCCCATCTGCACTCCAGCCTGGCCTACATGGACGGAGATGACCTCACGCTGGCAACACAGACATAAAATAAATAAATAAATAAATAAGTGTTACAGAGAACAGTAAAATTCCCTTTACCGTTACTCAAACAACATCAGGGCGGTGGGTGAAGCACCGCGAAAAGTAGTAAACAAATAGCCGATAACACAAACCATTACTCCGTCACATGGGACGTTTTACATTGACAGTCAACACACCATTATGACACCCGCACGTGTTGACGAGTCCACACACCGGAAGCAGAGCCGAGACATGAGCGGGTAGCGCACTCGGACGAAAAGTATCTTCTGTCTTTCCCTTTCTGTCTCGACGGAACGGCAAACACACATTCGGACGCGTCCGGTTCTCCGCTGCCCGCCCGTTTCTCGGCTCTGGCCAGTAGAACAAGATCGCAGTCCCACCCGCAACAACCAATCCGTGCGCACTTCCACAAGTCCGCGCCGGTCACAACCCGACTGTGTCCGTCTCCCATGTAAACATTCCAAACACGAGACGGAGTGCCGAGAGCCGAACGCAAAAGTTCCTAAATTCGTAGACACACGAGAATCTTCTCCGGTGACGACTCACCATGGTGAAAGTTCGACGAAGAAGTCCGGAGGTAGAGGTGGGAGGTGGGAGCTGTCAGTCTGTCAGCTGCCGGAGATGGACTGATCTTCCACGACGGCACGGCAGAGTGGCTGATCTCGAGGGGGGGGGGGAGGGGCGTTCTAAAGTTGACATTTGATAAACAGACCATCAACGACCACCACCGCGCCAGTGCGAACACTCGTCTCAGATTTCTGACTAATTTTACCACATACACATATGGCATCAGAAAAATAAAAATAATTTAGGCAGTAAAAAGTTCTTGAGTGTATTTTCCCGCATTCCCGTCACATCGAATTCAACCCGTTCGCTGCCTGAGAGAGACAGCAGATGGCGACCGGCGCGAAACTGCTTCGAGCGCGCGCGCGTGCGCACACCGGCGGGATCGGGAGGACGGGGATGCCGTACGAGGCGAGCACACGCGCAAACTCCGGCGCGCAGAGCCGCGAAAATATAATTACAAGACAGACATGCAGAACGCTAGTGCGTTCTTTGAATGTGGGGAGCGATGAAGCGTACGTCGACTTCAATATTAATTTGAGGGATTCCCCCCCCCCCCCAAAGGGCTTTAGCTTGGTGAATTTTTTTGGGGTGTATTCTTTACTCGGCGTTAGCGTTTCCTTGGTCAGGAGCATCATGAGACACCATTTTAATGTCAGTTGGTCTAAACAAATCGCCACTCAAAAAAAAAACTCAATTTTATTTTTCGTCACAATTTGGAAAATTGGCAAGGCAACCTGTTTTATGCCCGAACATATTATGCGTTCCAAATTTTGAATAACTGGTATCTCTAGACTTACTGGAAGAGGTCTATAAAGGTATACAGGAGCAGCATCGCAGCAGCGACCGTCGGTCCAAAGTTTGCCAAGAGGTGTAGTTTGGGGTGCCTACCTGTCGAATGAATGGCGAATATACTGGAATTCGGGACGGGTGGGGATGGTTTTCGCGTGGTGATATCTGTCCGGCCTGGGTGAGGGGAGGAAGAGACTGGAGTAGGGCCAGTCTCCAGTCCGCTGACTCCGGGCCAGGGGAGTGGGGAGGGGTGGCGGTAGTGGGGGACGGGGGTGGTTGGGCGGGGATGCCGGTGGCTCCCTCCCCTCCCAGTCCCAGTGCTCCCAGTCGGCGGCAGGCTGCCAACCCTCCCGGTCGCACGCACAGCGCACACAGGCTTCGGTCCGGCCCGGGGTGGCGCCGAGTCACGTGGTAGACGGCGACGAGCGCGAGCACGCGAACGCCACGCGAACGCCACGCGAGCGCCACGCGAGCCCACGTCTGCCGCTCGTGGCGTGCCGGTATAGGCTTCGGTCTGCTCTAAAGCGAAACCCGGTGGCCGAAGTGACGAGGAATTCCCTCCTCGGGTGGCAGCGGTCATGAGGCCGTGCCGGCGCCCGTGACGGCGCCCGTGACACCCTGACCTGAGGCCGCCAGAGGCCGCCGTAGGATGGGCGTGCGCAGCGCCGGGGCCAGGGCCGGTCCCCGAGCCGGTCCCGCGGCCTGGCCCGCCGCCCTTTGGATTTGCGTCGCAGTGCTCGTGACAGGTAAAACCACGACCCCGGGTTCAACGCCCACCCGCGGCGGCTCCGCACCCCGTCTGAGACAGCAGCCGCGCGCAGCAGAGTCCACCGCGGACGTGATGGTGCAGTATGTTGCCAACAGGGGTGGCCCCCGCCGGCCCCCGCCGGCCCCCGCCGGCCCCCGCCGCACCGCGCTGCGTGCCGCCCGCAGAGACGCTGATTAAGTTTAAGCCGCCAAACAAGGGGAAAGTGACTCCCACAAGTTTATGTCACGTTGCTGAAGGCCTCCCTCCCGCGCTGTGGTACAGCCCGAGGCAAAAGCAGCGCGGAGGAGCGCCTAATATCCCCACTGCTTCAGCCGAACAAAGGCCACTAACAAGCGAACCGTTTTTGGCCGTTACGCCCCTATTTCGTCAAAAACTTCCGGGGGTTACATGCTTGTCACGGTCCCGCCTTGGAAAGACATGTTCTTTGGGTCCAAAGCCGCATACATACTGCGGAGCAAGAGAGAGAGAGGGGGGTTGGGATTGGCGCCTGACCGGCCTACGGTAGGCAACAGGCAACGCGGTGCCGTTGAATGGGTTGCCTATCTCGGCAGTGCCGGCGCGTCGAGTTGCTGGCCTTATTAATTCAGTACCGTGCCGTGCCGAGCGTTGTCCGCCCCGTCGTCGCCATGCCGGCGGTCCCCGACTCCAGCACGACTGCCGACTGCCGAGGTTCCCCATACATTTTCCATATTTATTACCCTTTGCAAAGCGAAAAGTAGTGTGCCGCCGTGGGGCGGGCGGCGGTGCGGGGTGCGGGGCCGGGCGGGGCCGGGCGGGGCGTGCGTGCTACTGCCGGCTACATCACCCCGCAACTACTGACTAACTGACTGGCTGCCGCTGGCTGCTGTCTGTCTGTCTGAGCGTGAGCGGAGTCAGTTTGTCAGTCTTTTGAGGGATCCCTGTCCGCGTGCCGGCAACTTGAGTCAGCGGTCTGCTTGTGGCTTGCGGTGCCGCCTGTAGTATGTACCGCGGAGCGGGGCGCGCCAACGCGAGCTGGCCAGCGCCAGAGATCGTGGCGAAGGAACGGAGGGAAGGAAAACAGCCGTGTGAAATAGGCGGTGACGACCCACCGAAGCCACAAAAAAAGGAGAAAAAAGAAGCTTTTCCCTCGTGTGTGTGCACAGCGGGATTATCCATCCCGTCCAGCAGCTGTCCTGGGGGCCCGCCAGCCCAGAGCCCTGGCGCCTGGCGTAGCCCTGGCCGCACCAAACTTGGTTGGCAAAGTCTTAAAATCCGCGGTTTACAATGGCAAACGGCTAAGTGGAGAGAAAGAGAGAGAGAGAGAGAGAGAGAGAGAGAGAGAGAGAGAGAGAGAGAGAGAGAGAGAGAGAGAGAGAGAGAGAGAGAGAGAGAGAGAGAGAGAGAGAGAGAGAGAGAGAGAGGAGACCCGGCCGGTCGGCCGCTCGCAGCAATATTTCCCGTCCGAAAGTTTCAAGTCGGGGCCGAAGAGCGCAACGCCAGCGTCTGACGTCCGCCGGCTGCTGCGGGTGTTGGCGGCGCGGGCAGGGATGCCCAGGGATGCCCAGGCCGTCCCCGGACGTCCCCGCCCCGTCGGCGCCTGCTTGCTTCCAGCCAATCAGAGCGATATCAGCAGACTCATTCCCGCTGCTCGATTGCACACGAGTAAAAGCTAACGAGGAGCTGAGCTCTGCTGCTCTGCTCCGCCCGGTCCTCTTTCCACTGCAATTACCACAAAGCAAACTGGGGAGCAGGTGGAACGCGGCTCGGCTCGGCTCGGCTCGGCTCGGCTCGGCTCGGCTCGGCTCGGCTCGGCTCGGCTCGGCTCGGCTCGGCTCGGCTCGGCTCGATCGCAGACGGGCGTGGCAATGGCACGGCGGGGCGGGCGGGACCGAACCGCCGAACCGACCGCATCGCCGCTCAGGTGCTTCCCCATTGCAGAGCCCGCAGCCTGTGGGCCCCGGCGGGCGGGCGATAGGACAGGACCCAGGTTGCGTTGGCAGAGCATTTGGGGCTCTGTGGTGTTGGCTGTGGCCGGGGTAGGTGGGGTTGGAACAGAGGGGGGTAGTTTGGATAAGGATTGGCGGGGTGGATGGGGGGACAGTTTGAATTTGATACGGAGAGGGTGGGGGCAGCACTCGCGATTCTTTTCGTATGCAGCCATTCAGCCGACTCTGCTCATTAACACCGAAGCCCTACGGTCCTTTCGGTTTTCACCTGGAGCATTTCCCGCCTGGGCACCCGTCCCGATGAGCGTCGAGCACAGAAAACTCTTCTCCCCCTTTTTTTGGCAGTGTGCATGATTGTGCTGCAGGCAGGTGGTCGTGGAGGATGCCCTGCAGATTGCGGTTCTGAACGGGAAGCTGTGCGCGAAGGGGACTTGTTTGTGCGAAAGAGAGCGCCGCGTGAACGGTGGCCTCCATTACAGCCCGCTCCCGCTATAGAGTGCCCCCCATGGGGGCCTCGTGAGGGGGAGGGGGGGGGGGGCGCCAGACAGAAAGTATGTGTGGAGAGTCAGGGGGAGGGGGGAGGGGGCTTGGCATGTTCCCCCGCTGATAGGGCCCACAGCATCAGCCTATAATCCCCGGTCGGTCGGCGTGCTCGCCAACCGCCAACCTTTGCCAATCGCCTTCTTCCCCCCGTCCCCCTCCGAACCCCCTCGCCCCCCTGCCTATGTTACAACTCTCTACTACTCGGCGTGCGGGAAGCAGTTGAAAGGAAGTTGGTCCCTCGATGGGCGGCACGGCGGCGGAGAGGATGATATTGATGTGCTTTTGATTTGGTGGACCACTGGACGGCTCACGGCGCTGGCCCCGGCCCCGGCCCCGGTACACACAGCCCTGGCTACACACAGCCTGGCAGGGGGCGGACGGGGACGGGCCCAGCTCCCGGCCGCTTATCTCCGTTCCGCATGAGCTGTGTCATTTTCCACGATACTAATTTCAACGGTGCACCTTCCAGCGAGGCATGAACGTGAGCGGAAAAGGATGACTCCCCCCCCCCTCTACCCTCCCTCCCCCTCATCCCCCTCCCCTTCTCACTTTTCTGCGAGACCTCAGCAGCAGCAGCAGTAGCTCCGAACGACGGCTCCGAACCGGCTGCGAACCGGCCATAACTCGAGCTTGCGTCCAGAGCACACAAGCACCTCCAGGAGCGATTTATTGCAAAGCGGCCATTTACGGTGCGCTTCACCTGCCGGTCCGCCCGCTGTTGTTGCTGGACCTGATTTTGTTGTTGGCGGAGTATCGATCTCCGTATCTCTGCCGGCGGATCTCTCGTGCCGACAGCCGGCGCGGACGCGATACATATGATTTTCGATCCCGTTTTGAAAATGGGCGCCGCGCAGATGGTCTGCAAACTCATCAGTGTAGTCACTGTGCTGTGAGGTAAAAGCATAGTGCCCCACCACGCTGCTTAAAGTCCCACTCGCGAGGCCGTCGATTTACCGCCGAGGTCGCTTCGTCCGGAAATTGCCCTAAAAAAGGCGAGAGACCCCCGGGGGCGGGGCCCGGCCGGAGGGGCGTATTTTAGCAGTGCCGAGCCCGGCCTAGCCCAAGCAGTGCACGTTCATTGTTGCAGCCTGGCAGCCCGACCCGGTGGGGAGGCGGGCGGCGGCAGCAGCCGGGACGGTGCTATAGGTCACGTAGGGCCGCTGGAGGGCTGCAGGGCGCCGCCCGCCCCGTGCGGGCCGAGCCGGTAGCGTGCCGGCCGGGGCATTGAGTGCCCTCTGCCCCCGGCCCGCCCCCGCCCGCCCCCGACCCGCCCCCGGCCCGCCCCCGCCCGCCCGCGGCCCGCTCGGGCGCTGCGGGGCGTCATTCGCTTTGAGAGCGCGCGCGCTGCATCGCATCGCCATCCCATATAGGAGGGGGGGGGGGGGAGAGGACCCGCTGAGACTGAGCAACACGCCGTAAAGGAGGGGGCGGGAGGGGAGGGGGGCAGGGGGCCGGGCTGCTGTGCAGGGCTTGCAGGGCTGTGCGGGGGGAGAGGTCAAGCGTGCGAGCCGCGCTCTGCAAATAATGTGTGTGTGTGTGTGTGTGTGTGTGTGTGGGAGAGGGATGGGAGTGGGTGGGGTGGGGGCGCGGGCCATGCGGGCAACACGCCCAGCCGTGCCGTGTCATGCCGTGCCGTGCTGCGGTGGCTCCGAGCAGCTAGCCGCCCCTCATCTCCATGAATATGTGAAGCACGCACGGACCTCCTCCCGCCCGGCCCCGCCCGGCCCCCCGCGCCACGCACAGCCACGCATTAACCACACTCTGCCGTGCCGCGCGCACACCCGCCTGCCTGCCTGCCTGCGTACGCAGAGCGCGTGTGCGATAAAGACGAATTCACACGTATATTTCCCCATTTTCACGCGACGACGAACAGGACAGGCGACGCAGGTCGGGTGGGGTGGGGTCGGCGGACGCGCGGATGAAATGTTCGCACAGCACCGCCGGGAGCCGACGTGGTCAGAGCGCGTCCAACACGGCACCTCTGTGACGCCAGCGCCAGCCCGGTGTTCGGACGCCGAGCCACGCGACGGAGACGAAATTAATACGGGTAGTCTCTCTCTCTCTCCCCCCCCTCTCTCTCTCCCCCCCCTCTCTCTCCCCCCCCTCTCTCTCCCCCCCTCTCTCTCTCCCCCTCACTCTCTCCCTGGGGGCCCGATGACCGACAAGTGCACATACAAACGAAGCCTGTCCGTCTTCGCCTTGCCGGGCGAAGGGCCCCTCCCCTTTTGCCTCCGCGGGTGAAACACGATATCAGCGGGCAGCAAAGGGCCCAAAGGGTGTGCCGGAGCGCGTGTTGTCCGGTGTACCCCGTCCCGTCCCCTGCCGGCCCGCTCGGCTGCTTGGCTGCGCACTCGATGGCACGACCGCCGCCGGCCGCCGCGGGCCCCGGCCTTGCCCAGAAGGCCCCATCCTCCCTAACCCTCCCCTCATCTCATCACTTGTATGTTTGCCGCCTGCGGACCGGCGGGTAGGCAACACGGCACACCGGCGTGCGCTGCGTGCGCTGGCGTTGCCTACCTCGCAGGCGGTCTGAGCGAACTGTGGCGCAGCCAACTGCCGACTGCACGCCGCGCGGAGACGAAGACAGTGGAGGCCCCCCTCCCCCCTCACTCTCTATCAAATCAAAATCAAATCAATCTCTCTCTCTCTCTCTCTCTCTCTCTCTCACACACACTCCCTCTCTCTCTCTCTCTCTCTCTCTCTCTCTCTCTCTCTCTCTCTCTCTCTCTCTCTCTCTCTCTCTCTCTCTCTCTCTCTCCGCGCGTCCCATCTCAGCCTGGCATCACTGGTAGCGCGTATCGCAGTCTCAGAAACAGTGTGGATGGCGGGGCTCCCCGGGCTCTGCCAGCCTCTGCCCCGCCCCGTCCGGCCTGTGGCTGTCGTTGGCCCCCGGCACGCAATGCCAGCCGGGGAGTGGAACCGGAAATACGGACCGGAAGGGACAGCAGTGAGGGCAGGGCCGCGGCCCGAGCGGTGCGTTGGCATGCGCGCTGCAGAAGGAGAAGGGGCGTGGTGGCGGTGGCGGCGGTGGCGGCGGTGGCGGCAGCGGTGGCAGCGTCTCCCAGCGCCAGCAGGGTGCAGTGCATCGCCCAGCCAGCAGCGACGGCAAGCAGCTGGAATGTCTTGGCATGGAGGGAAGATGACGGAATCCACACAGGAAAAAATAAATATTGTTCGCTAAATATGCCGTACACGTTCAAACTTCGCGTTCCAGTCCCTTACTCGGCGGGTGCTCCGGCAGGTGCTCCGGCAGGTGCCGTGTGGCGTCGCGTCACGTGACGCACGACGAGTCACGCGTAATTATTAATGGCCCCGCTGCTCCCGCGCTCTTATCCCACGCTTTCCAAACACAACAAATTACGGAGCAAACTCGGTCCATCGGGCCCCGGCCCCGCCGTGCCCGGCCTAGTCCTGCTCTCACAACTCCACACCGGTCCGCGCGGCCCCGCGCCCCCGTGTCCCCGCGCCCCCGTGTCCCCGCGCCCCCGCGCCCCCGCGCCCCCGTGTCCCCGCGCCCCCGTGTCCCCGCGCCCCCGTGCCCCCGTGCCCCCGCGCCAGTCCGTGAGGACCTGCGAGAGGGGCCGGACCGGATCGGCTTGTGGGCTCGCGGATTCGGTCCGACCCCGTTCGTCTCTCTGTGCCGCCGCTGCTGCCACCACTGCTGCAGCTGCCGGAGTCAACGGTCTTCAAACAGGAAGCACTCCCGTGTTGTGATGCGGACCGCTCCCCCTTCCCCCCGCCGCGGTTTCTGCACTGCATTCACATCGCCGCCACTTCCCAGGCAAACCGTTTGACGCAGACAAGCGGTGATCTGGGACCAGGGGGTGGCAACAGCGTCAAAGCGCCTGGTCCCATGCGGTAGCGAGCTGAAATTTTACGCAAATAGTTCGAATTATAACAATGTGGCCAGCTGTGCTTTAGACCTGCAATTGAGATTTTAGCACAGATTATGCCTTGGAAGCTGCTAATATGCATCGATATATGAATTTTCACTTGTCCTTCCTGAGTTATAAGGGTCGCAAATCTTGTCTACGTTCCTGCGTTTTCATAGAGAGTTGCCATTTGGCACGAAGTATCAACCATTTTACGCAGTAAATATGAATTAACTAGATATACCAGGTGTATCATTGGCCCCGGGCAGTTTCGGTTTTAGGCAGTCCCCCTGCTGGGACGTGGAGGCGGGGGCGCGCCAAGCGGAGGCAAGCGGGGACGCAACGCAAGCGGAGATAAACACCGGAGCGCAGCCCGCCCCGCCCCGCCCCGCCCGTCGAGGGGTTTGTCAAGCCAAGTCTCAAGCAGCGCCGCTCCGCTGTGCAGAACGCTGTGCCATGAGCGATCCATCAGCGGCTCTGCTACACGGTCCTCCAGGCCGCAGGGCTCGCCTCTCCAGGTGTACCGCGCCACACAGGCTCCCCGGAACCGCCGGGAACCCGCCACTCCTCGACAAGGACCCGGCCGTGATGAGTGCGTGTATCATCCGACGGGACAAAGGCCTCCCGGGCCGGCCTGGGCTCCGAGGGAGCTGCTGGGCCGGGCTGGGAGCTGGGAGCGCCAGGTGGGCCGCTGTCAGCCCGTCCGCCCTGGCTTCGATACGCTGGGAACCACGGGGAGCCACTGGGAGCGGCAACACCTGCCCGGGCAAACTTTGGAGAGCGACTCCGCTCTGCTGGTGACAATTAAAAACCAACTCGGACACGCCGCGCCGAGGTGGGGCGGAGTGCGACATTGTGCGGGCGGCTGGGGGCGGCGGGGGCAGCTGGGGGCGGCCGGGGGCGGCCCGAGGCGGTTGGGAGCGGCACGGAGCATCACGCTCACTATCGCCAACTTACGGGGCAGGCGCCTCACGGCGAAACTGTCCCCGACAAAACTTGGTGGCCCCGTTAGTCTCCTCATTCGGACCCTGCTTCACTCTCTCTCTCTTCTCTCTCTCTCTCTCTCTCTCTCTCTCTCTCTCTCTCTCTCTCTCTCTCTCTCTCTCTCTCTCTCTCTCTCTCTCTCTCTCTCTCTCTCTCTCTCTCTCTCTCTCTCTCTCTCTCCCCCCCTCTTGTGTCCCGTGTCACTTCCCCCTTTTTTTTCGTCTCCCCTCCGGCATGTCGTGCGACGCGGTGTTGTCCGTCCCTCTTCTGGCCACAACGCGCGGGTTCCGCTGGTTTCGTCCACAGGTTAAGGTAGCGGTGTAGTGGCCACAATTTGGCGACTGAGATCTGCATGGCGCCCTTCCGCAGTGGACCTTAGGTCTATCAAGCGCGCCCCGCCCCCGCCCCACCCAGGCAGGACAGGGCAGCAGGGCTGCTGCATGGCTGCTGTCCGGTCATGTCTGGCACTAAAGTTCAGTCCGCTCGTCGTTTTTGACTCGTGCCGGGCGGGACGACCACCAAATAATCGCGTGCGTCGGAGTTAGAAGCGAGCGGCCGCGGGTATGGAATGGGATGGTATTGGGTGCGAGCGCGGGGCGGCGCGGGGCGGCGCGGGGCGGCGCGGGGCGGCGCGGGGCGGCGCGGGGCGGCGCGGGGCGGGCGGGGCGGCGCGGGGCGGGGCGGTCGTCGTCGTCACTCAGAGGGTGCTCATACGGCACGGCCGGGAGGGTGAGCCGATAGCTGAGCCGGTGCGGTGCCGCGGCACGCCTTGTTATATTTGTCGCCGGGCCGGGCTCGGCTCCACAACGAGGGCGGGGGGTGGGGGGGGGGTGGCGCCGAACAGCCGCTCGCCGGCATTTTTCCTCGTCTAACCTAAGCCACGCCGGGTGGCTGGGGACTTGACTCGGTTCGGCTCGACTGCGCTTCGATCTCCATGGCCTGCGCGCGCGAACGCCTTTGCCCCACGGCCACGAACGCGCCCCCGCCCCAAAGTCCCCCCCCCCCCCCAAGATATACCCCCTCAACACCGTGCATCCATACCGACAGGATGCCCCCAGGGGAACTCGGGGGGCTAAGGTATCGCAACGATGCTACCTTGCCCCCCCCCCCTTACCCTCTCTGTCGCACAGTCATGTCCGACTTTCTCTCACCACGCCTCGACCCATGGAAGCAAGACGGTTTAAACGTTCTAGGACAGACTCGTTCTTTGAACTATCTATCGATCTATCTATCTATCCATCTGACATATCGGAAACAGGGCCCAGCTCGGCGGGGCTGGGGTGAAAGGGAGCTGACTGTTCGCAGGCCATTGGAGGTAAATATCTCGTTCTGGCCGAGGAGGTGGGGGAACTGGGAGAGAGGGTGCGAACACGGCGAAGCTCGGCATTCCCGCCAGGCTGGATACACGGGCCTTGGTGTGCTCCCCCCCTCTCCTCTCTCCCTCTTGCCCACCTTCTCGCTACAGTATGGGGCATAGCAAGACATCGGTTCCACTACTTTACCCTGTCGATCCCTGCCTTGTTTTCCCGCCCCCTCTCCCTCTCCCAGCCCCAAGCCCCCAGCCCCGCGGCCCAACCAGAGGCGATAGTTCCTTATTGCTGCCCCGCGGCCCTCTCTTCCCCCTTCCACCCCGCCTCTGTGACGCGCTCAGTCGCCTTCCCACGGCGTATTCATGTGCACGCCCCTTACTCTCTCCCTCTCTTTTTTATTCCCGACACCCTTCTCTCTCGCTCCTCCCCCTCCTCCATCTTTCATCCCCTTCCGGCCGCCCGGGGCTCCGGCGGGCTGCGCTGTACGCCCGGGCAGAAAGTGCTCGCGGTGTATTTATGTGCGCGGATCGCCGGGAGGCCGTCCTTTATTTTCAGATCGTTTCCTTCTATTACGTAATTTGTTTCCATTGCGGTCCGCGCGGCCGGGCGGCCCCGGCCCGACTTATTCTCGCCTCCACTTGGCGCGCGCGCGCGAAAATTCTTTATTCAACCCTCCCGCCTCCCCACTCCTCCCCTAAGAGATCTGTGCGTTTTCCGCTTGCCCGACAAAAAATAAAAAAATAATAATGGAGGAGGTTGAAAATGCTGGGAAGGAATGAGAAGGAACGAGAGGGAAATCAGAAAAAAATAAGTAGCGAGAAAAGTGTTGGACAGAGGAAAACAATTATGCCGCCCTCCCCCAACCCCCTTTGCTACACACGCGGCCCGGGTGCGGTGAGTGGTGGAAGGGAGGGGGCTTGCTTATTCTCACGTGACGTGACGTCACAGGTGGCGGTACCCGGGCACTGTGAGAAGGAGGACGTGGAGGGGGGGGGAGAGAGAGAGAGAGAGAGAGAGAGAGAGAGAGAGAGAGAGAGAGAGAGAGAGAGAGAGAGAGAGAGAGAGAGAGAGAGAGAGAGAGAGAGAGAGAGAGAGAGAGAGAGAGAGAGAGAGAGAGAGAGAGATGGGGGGAGGAAAAGAGAACTACAGGGCGGCGGCTGGCTCTTTGCTATTTCCAAGCCCGAGGTGGCACAGAGAAGAACGGTTGTTTTGATCCGTTCTTCGTTCCGCTGCTGCCGCCACCACCGCTGCCGCTGCCGCTCTCCCGGATGGATCGGCGTCGGCGTCTGCAGTACTCGGCAGCGCTGGCCCGTGTAAAAGGGATGGAGTCGGATAGAAGGGTGAGGTAGTGGCGGTGGCGGGGATTGGGCTCGCCTCTGCTCGCTACTGCCAGCCCGCTACTGCCGCCACTCGGCGCTACGGTGCCCCGAACGCCCCGGAACGGTCGCGGCCTGCATGGGGATGCCCGTGATGCGAATGCGGCCGGCGGGGGGCGGCCGGGGGGCGGCCGGGGGGCGGCCGGGGCGGCATCGACGGCGCGGTGTGCTGCGGTCCGCGCCCACGGCGGCCTTTTCTATTTCGAATGGTCTATCCGTGCAGCATCAAATGCCAGAGCCCGCGCTATGGCGATAAAGGCAGCGACAATTCAGCTGAGTACCGGAGAGCGGAAAAAAGAGGGGACCGGGCGAGGGGAAGGGGGAGGTTGTGGGTGGTTTGCGGTGGGGGGTCCGCGATAAAAGGCAGGAGCAGAGCCAGCCATTGCGGGAGGTCTGGATTGGTTTCCTTCCCAGCGCGGCGCGGCTCTGGCTAGGCAAGCAAAAGCCGTCGGCGGACCCGGGCGGACCCCGGGGGCCGGAGGACCCAGGGGGCCACGGACCCAGCGGGGCCCAGCGGGGCCCCCGCCCAAGCGTGGGCCATCTTCTTAAAAGTCCGCGGGGAAACGGAGAGGAGGGTGAGATGGTGGCGGCCGCTGTGCCGCTGTCATTCAGGGCCGTTGGCGGCAGGCACGCCAGGCCTAGCGCAGCCAGCGCAGCCAGCGCAGCAGCGCAGCCCCAGGACAGCCGTCTCCTGTTGCGGCAGTGGTCATCGCCAAGCTTCGCGCTGCGGGTGCGGCAGGCGACGCACATCTCAGGGGCCTGGCCGGGCCGGGCCGGCCGCGGTGTCTGCTATGCTCTGCGATGGGCCCGGCCCAGCCCAGCCCGAGGACCAACGGATCCCTCCGATGAAATAGAGCCCTAGAATTAAGTTCGGCGGAGCCCGAGGCGGAGCCCAGCCCGGGGCGAAGGGTGATGAGGTGAGGTCCTCCAAGAGGTCCTTGATGAGGTCCTCGATGAGGGCTGTCTCAAGACTTTCGACCCTCCCTGCATTTTATTGGCCGTGGCCCCCCCCCTCCCTTCTCCTTACTACCTCTCCCCTTTCACAGCCCGCCTTTCTCACTTTCCGTGCGCCGCCTAACGAGCTTGTTCTGAAATTGAGTGGCTTTTCTTCAGCGCTCTGTGGCGTGCTAAAGGGCTGCTGCTGCGCAGGAGTGAGTGAGTGAGAAGACGAGGAAGACCGGAGATCAAGAGAGAGAGAGAGAGAGAGAGAGAGAGAGAGAGAGAGAGAGAGAGAGAGAGAGAGAGAGAGAGAAGAGGAGGGGGGGGGGCGAAAGGAATCACTATGCAAGAGATTTTACGCCGTTATTTTCGCACGCTCGAAAGGCGGGGCCGTGAGAGGCTAGGCTATCAGCGTTCGCTAAAGGAGTCGCTGCAAGCTGCGCGGGGCGGGTAGGGTCTGGCTGCGTTCCTTGTCCCTCCCGTCTGCACGCAAGCGCAGGCACACACACACACACACACACACACACACACACACACACACACAGCACTCGATCACCGGGCAGCAGAAGGTGCGGGCGTGGCTGCAGAAAGTCCTTCACGGAGAGCGGCGTGGGCGCAGGGGGAGGCGAGGGCGGGGGAGGCCCCGCAGGGCCCGCAGGGGTTCGGGGGGGGGGGGGGGGGAGAAAAGTGAACAGGTCATCAGTTCGGCGGCCAGCGGCCCCTACCGGCCGGGGGAAGACTGACAAGGCTCCCCTCACTTGCAGCCCTTGCAGCCCGCGCAGCCTGCGCAGTAATTAGGAGTCAGGTGTTTAACACGCCGCTGCACGCTTCACGGACGGACGCACCCAGAGAAGCCGGGCCGGGGCGGGGCTGGGCGGGGACTCTCACCCTCACCCTCTCTATATGCTGCCGGTTCAGGACACGGGACACGGGACAGGTATCAGGAGCGCCTCAGACAAATGCAGGACGCTGTAGCGTTCTAGGACACTCGTTATTTGGGTATTGAGGAAATATAAAATTACACGAGTAAAAGGGGAAGAAAAAAAATCAAATAAATAATTATCTATATTTTTTTTTTTCACGGTGTTTGCGATTCATGCGTTAAATACACCAGGAAGCAGTCTAGTCCAGTCCATTCCGATCGGCAGCTCGCTCTCAAGAGTCCGGCATACGGACGGACCCTCACGACGCACGCCTGGCTGGTCGCTGGCCGGTGCTTTACTGTTACGTGTGGCCTCTCCCACTCTTAATAAATCCCCGTGGCCGTGCCTGCGTCGGGCACAAGGTGTGACACGCGCCCGGCACGCGCCCGGCACGCGCCCGACAGCAAGGCGGTCAGAACGTCATTGTTCTCCTTCTCAGTCTTACGGTGATGAACATTAACACGGTGTCGGGGGCAGTGCAGGGGTGGAATATACCAATGCACTGACCCTGCAGCGGGTCGCCCTGTGTACTTCCGATATTGGAAAATGAGCAGCAGATTTGAAACTGCCGTGCAGCGCGTCTGCGGGGGCCCCGCTGGGGTCTGCGGGTCCGCCGACGTGACAGCCAGACCGTGCCGGACTGGCGCGGGGCGTGGGGTTCATATAAGCAGGAATATGGAGATTCTAATTTGGGCGCCGGCCCGGGTGATACATGTCGCGTTGCGTCGCGACTCTTTACTATCTGTCCCCCCCCTTTTTTTAACAAGCACTATTATTTTGTTCATTAAATTTTGTATCTGAGCGGACTAACCCCCCCCCCCTAAAAAAAAAAAAAAAAAAAAAAAAAAATAAAATAAATAAATCTACCTATCGACATGTGCTTTCCACATATATTTTCAACGCAGAGCTGAGCCTGGCCGAGCAGGACGCGGCAAAGAAGACTTTTGGACGAATAAAATCTACAGAAAAATGGAAAATGGTGTTCGGGGTGGAACGGCGTAGCGGTGTCACCGACCGGCCGGCGGCATCCATCATGTGAGGCTCGTCATTTTGCCTCATTTACGGTCGTTTGCGGAGCGGCCCGCTGATTGATATTTATTGCTGCGGACGAGTCGCTACCGGGGCGCACCGGCACACCGGGCACGGCAACCGGGAGGGGCTACGGGAGGGAGAGAGATAGAGAGAGAGGAAGAATGTGCCCACCATGTTGAGATACGCGGTGAATTATTTCCGATGAGAACGAGTACAGAAGCATCTGCGGTTTTGTTCTTTTTTCCAACTTGCTCGGGTCGCAGACACTAGAAAGTCTGAGAGAAAGAAATGAGAGAGAAAATATCAATAAGCGTAGCAGCCGCGCTGCTCGTAGTGCTCCCTTTGCTCGCTTGCTCCCGCGCGCAATGTCACCACTCGTCGGAAGTAGCCCCCCCCCCCCCGCCCCCCGCCTGGGTCGGACCGGACCCCCGAGAGTTTTCAAATCGATGGCCGCGCGATACGCCAGAATCTGCTCCATCATACGGAAAAGTTTTGCGAGAGCTGCTGTAGCTTTTCTGTTCTCCGTTCCATAAAGCGGACAAGGAACTCACTCAGCCGGGGCTAGGGCGTCCTGGGTCCCGGGTCCCGGGTGCCGACCGGGCCCGTCCGGCCGTCCCGGGGCCGGCGGGGGCTAGCGAACACCAAGCAGCACCAGCAGGCCCGCCCCCGGCCCGCCCCCGGCCCGCCCCCAGCGTCCTCGGAGACCTGCCCCACGCCACGACCTTCCCCACCCCGCCCCGCCCTGTCGCCGAGACGGGCCGCGCGCCGTAACTGAATATCCCCGGCGCGCGCAGAGCTGCGCAGAGCGGCGCAGAACGGCACATAGCAACACAAGAAAGAGAAGAGATGTCTTGTTGGCTGCGACGCGACTTCTTTTCCTCCCCGGCTCTGTCGCTGCCGCGTACCCGTCGTCGTAACGGCCGTCATACTTCCAAAACTCTTGAAAGGCAATAAAATAGGGATCCCTCCGCCCTCGAGTGTAATATCGGGAGTGCCGGGCGAGTGCCAGTCCGCGGCCACCAGGGCCGACCACTGGCCCCCCTCTGTGGGCAGCCACGGCGGTGCGGCGCGGCGCGGGCCCTCACATTAGCGCCGCGTGGCTCCCAGCAAAGCGGCGCAAGAACCTCCCCCGTGCCGACCATGGCCCCGGTACTGCCGGGGCCGGGGGTACGGACCTATGCCAGAGGAGTTTGCCCCGCCGCACAAGTCTTTGAGGCAAAGTCTCGAACCTCACACATGGGCTCCGGGGGCGGCCTCCACTGAGGTCTTTCAGAGACATCCGTCTCTCTCTCTCTCTCTGTCTCTCTCTGTCTCTCTCTCTCTCTCTCTCTCTCCGCTAGAACAAAAAGCCATCGTGTTCCTCGCTGCAGGGCGCGGCGGGGGCCTCGGCGGGTGGGGTCATAACGTCTGCACTTTGCTCGGGCGTTCGGAGCGCTCTCCTATTCATCTCCATTGTGTTCGTCCCTGAGGGGCTTCTCTTCCTGCGTTGCGCCCCCTCCCCCCCACCCCATCCGTTTCCCCTCCCCCCCCCTTCTCCCAACATGTTCCCCTCCGTGCTCACCTTCTCCTCGGCGTAAACTTCACCGCCTGCAGATGACGGCCTCAGCAAGGCTCCTTTCCGATGCTTCCCCTCCCCGGCCAGCCCGGCCCAGTGCGGGCTCAGGGCTCAGGGGCGATACCATAGCGATGGCCTCCGCGGCGAAATATGGCTGTAGGCCGAATGGGGATTATGTCTGTGGCGACGCGGGGCCGACTGTAGCTGCTGTAGCCCCGGCTATGTAGCTCCGACGGTCAGGGTATTGACTAGCAGGACGATTAATTCTGAGAAAAGTACGATTACATATGGAAAGGAAATCAGAGCGGTCGGTCGGCCCTGTTCAGGCGGCGGGCGTGTGTGTGTGTCTGTGCGCCATAACGCGTACGGCAACGCGTGCGTTCCGCGAAATGTTTACAGTCGGAGCAATTTAGATGTAAATAAATGATTGCACGGTCCAGTGGCAGCCGCCCGGCGGTACTAGAAGCCGGCTGTCGGAGGGGGGCTTCGGTTGCGAATTATCGCCAAGTACTGCCGCCTCTCGCGTTAAGAGAAAGAAGAAGCGTCGGTGGGGGAGAAAAACAATTATTTTTTATTTTGTTAAAAAAAAGGAGCGAAGAGCGAGCAATAATAACGAACGTCAGTCGGGCCTCTGCTCATCCATTCCGGCCGCCGCGAAAGCGCTGCGCCCGCGCGTCTTGTGCGTTTATTCCGGAGGATGAGAAAAATCCTCCAGCGCCGCCCACTCAGGGCGATAGGCTCTCTAATGGCGGAAAAATCTCGGCCCGACAAGACTAATGGCCCCGGCATTGAGCGGCTAGTGTCGGCAGCGAGCGGCGCGGCTCAATCAAAGTTAGGCCCGTGCTGATGCGTCACTTCAATCCGCCGCCGCCCCGTTAGCGCTGCGGGCCGGAGCAGAGTGGAGCACGGAGCAGAGCGCGCGGCCGCGGCCGAAACTAGAGTTGCCGCCGCTGTTGCTCGCCGCGCCGAGTTTTCCGGCCGGAAACCCAATTCACGCCGTCGCTCTCTCTCTCTCTATCCCTCTCTGTGTGTATGCTCCCGCTTCGGCACAATTGTAATTGTGTCTCCAAACACGGGGGCGGCACCAAAGAGGATGCTGACGGGGCGGGATGAACTGAACAGTGTTTCTCGCGAACGCGCGTGCGTTTTCCCAAGAATCCGGCGCCGCGCAAAGCGGCCCCGCCCCGCCCCGCCCCGCCCCGCCCCGCCCCGCCCCGCCCCGCCAGGCCTGGGCTTTTCTCTTCAAGCCAAATAGAGTCCCTCCAGGATTCTGCCGGCAGCCTTTGTAGGAATCCCCGCCGTCATGCAATCAATGCGGAGGGGGGGGGGAGAGAGAGAGAGAGAGAGAGAGAGAGAGAGAGAGAGAGAGAGAGAGAGAGAGAGAGAGAGAGAGAGAGAGAGAGAGAGAGAGAGAGAGAGAGAGAGAGAGAGAGAGAGAGAGAGAGAAGGGGTGGCTCTGTAACGTACGCAGTGAGGACGCTGCTATGTATCGGCGAGGCTGCCGGAGATATTAGGCGGCGATGCATCATTCATCACACGTTTGGCCCACACCTGCCTCCGCCGCGCGCCGCCCCAGAAACAGAATGAAAAGAGCTTTGCAGCTTCTGCATGATGTCCCCCACCTGCCCGCTGCCTCCGCTCCCCCCCCCCCCCCCCACGCAATACATGTCAGCGGCGCCTCTAGTCCTCCTCGCCTCGCCGCCTCCATACTACTTCTTCTGCGGCCCCGCGCGGTCGGCGGCGCGGCCGGCGGCTGGTGGTGGGCGCTGGGGCGGCACCCTCCCCTCCCCTCCCCTCCCCTCGTCCCATCGGCTTTGCGAGTTCTGTTCCACAAGTTTGTGCGCCGGGGGCCGCGGGCCGGGGGCCGGGGGCCTCCGCCTCGGACTGGATGGAGTCCTTAGTCCGACCAAGGGATCCGCGTTTACTGCCTTGACGCCCTGACGGCCCCATGGCGCGGGGGCTGACCTCACAGCCGGGCCCGGGGCACCCGAAGGGTGACCCGAAGGGAGACCCGAAGGGAGACCCGAAGGGTGACCCGAAGGCAGACCCGAAGGGAGACCCGAAGGCAGACCCGAAGGGAGACCCGAAGGGCTCAGAGGACCAGACGGACCAGACCCCCCCCCCCCGCCAACTGTAAATGACTTCTTTGCAGGGGGCAGACGATGTTTTGGTCCAGTTGGCGGATCCGAAGGGATTTTTAGCGAAGGTCGTGGGAAGGACTCCGGGGGCAGGGAGGGCCGGGCGTTAAAGGGCACGTCTTGATGTCCCGGCCGTGACATACACGGCGGCACGGCAGCCCGCGCCGCGCCGCTGCCTAGTTCGAATACCCAGACCACACGCCCCGGCGCACCGCTACACCGCCCCCCAAAGCCACCGCCCCCTTCCCGCCTCTCTTCTCCTGCTCGCCTCAACGCACTCCGGCCCGGCCCGGCCCGCCGCCACTACAGCCACCGCAGCCCCCGCAGTCCCCACAGCGCTGCACCACTACAAGCAACCGCACGGCTACATCCAGCTGGCTGAGCCGCCGTGAGGTCCGTGAGGTGTGTAATGAGGGCTGCGGGCCGGCTGCGGGCTGCGGTCCATTTGTACATGGTCTCCACCCGGTAGCGTTCCTCCTGTACTCCTCACTCCCGCTGTCTTGACAGACCCCCCGAACACGGCCAGACAGACACCACCACAGCCACCACCACCACCACCACCACCACCACCACCACCACCACCACCACCACCACCACCACCACCACCACCACCACCACCACCACCACCACCACCACCACCACCACCACCACCACCACCACCACCACCACCACCACCACCACCACCACCACCACCACCACCACCACCACCACCACCACCACCACCACCACCACCACCACCACCACCACCACCACCACCACCACCACCACCACCACCACCACCACCACCACCACCACCGCCACCACCACCACCGCCACCACCACCACCACCACCACCACCACCCGCCTCGGTTTCCAAAACACGGAGCTCCAACATGCCATGGTTCCTGCTTGGCAACTCTTGGCATCCTATTGCTACTGAATCCTCCGTGATGTTTGAACTCTTGCGATCGCGCAGCTAAGCTGGAGCTGGAGAAGAGGGTGGGCAGGGGGGGGGGACTAAGCCGCGTTATTCTCCAGCAGCTCACGCCGGCAGCTGTGATTCTTCCAAGATCCGGACCCCAAAACGCAGCGCCGATTACCGCGGCTCCTCCATCCTAGGCCGGGATGTGGCCGCAGACGCTTTAGCACCTCCGCGTCGATGCGTGGGCTCTTTTGCACACACCGAGTTCCTGCTTCAAGCCTAGAAGAGCATCCAAGAATGTAACTCTTGACCAAAGACTACTTTTTGATTTTATTATATATGATTGGCTTGATCCAAGAAAATATTCGTGAAAGCTTTTAGCCTAAGAATCTTTTTCTCTGGGTGCACGAGACCTATGCTGCTCCGTGCACTCTCATAAAATGCATGCTTGAAACAGGCATATTTTGATTCTTTGTGGGGTATTCTTGAATCAAGCATCCGTATTCGAGACGTATGCTTGGTTCTATAGTACACGTGACGTTGTTCTGTTTTGTGATGTCCATTCTGTTCAATGAAAACCCACAAGAATAAAAATGCGCTTGAATGAAGCCTGCCTGTTTTTAGGGTGTGCCCCGTCCCCTGTCTTTTCTACCTCCCGCGTGTCGTATTTTCATCCTCTTTATTCCGCCCCTCTGTACAGCGCGGCATCGTGACTAATAAGAGCCATCCCTCCTCGGCCCAGAGTGTATTTTTCCTCCCGCCAGAGCCAAATTTTACTCATTTAATTCTTATTTGATAAATCTTTTCGTAGACTGCTGAAGGAATTAGGAAAAGAGGAAGGGGGGGGGGGGGGGGGAGATGGCTCACATTATGAAGGTGGTAATTTTCATTTCATTTTCTTCTCGTCTCGTCTCGCGCCGCGTCCACTGCTGAGTGGAACTCTAAACACGGGGAGGCGGTAAGAGGGGTGACCTTTTCGGCCTCTGCTGCCTCGGCCCCCGTCAGTCGGGGGACAGGCCCTCAGACCGGGCCCGGGCCGGGAGGGGACCACGTCACCGTGGCTGTAAGGTTGACCCGGCCTGCACCGCGAAAACAATTGCTCCCCTCAAGACGACGACCACTTCTTGTCGTCGCGCACTTAGCTCTGAAATAACCTGATTTCCAGAGAGGAAGAAAAAAACATAAAAAGAAAACGGACGGAGAAGGGCAGAGGGGCGGGTGGAGTAAAGGGGTAGGGGAGGGGGGCAAGAAGAACGAGGACAGAAGAAGGAAATAGAGGGACAGGAATAAAAGAGTGCAGATTGCGCCAACGCAATTCCACTACTAGGCATAAGCAGCTCCCCCCCCCCCCCCCTCTCTCCTCTCTCTCTCTCTCTCTCTCTCTCTCTCTCTCTCTCTGTCCCTCACGGTCTCTCCCTCCCTACGGTCTCTTCCTCCCAAATTAAAATGAAACAGCAGCTTTTGTCGTGTACCGCGGACGAGTCCAGCAGCACAGCTTGGACCATACCGACGGCCAGCAGACAACACTTGTTTTTCGGGACACATACACACACACACACACACACACACACATACACACACGCACACATTCAGATTCAGATTTAGTGCCAGCCAGAGGAGAGGGACTCGGAATAGGGGGACGCTGGCCGGGTTAGTAGCGCCGTCTGCAAGCGTCTGGCCAAGGTTTTGCCTCATCCCCGCTGGCCAGGCCAGGCGGGAAGATACTTCCGGTGTCATGGAGGGCGGATATCCGGGATTGCTGGAACCCTGCTGCACCATTAAGAAAACCCGACAGCCGGCGGCACGATTTTTTCCACTTCTCCCTCCGAAATTGGAAAGCGAGAAAACAAGTTTTTTTTTCCATCGAACATACGAATATATAAATGCATGTATACAGAGGTTCTGTGTGTGTATGTGTGTGTGGGTGTGTGTGTGTGGGCATATAAAAAGGCTGAAAGTGAAACAATGGCAGTCAGGAAGAAAATGTGCGACGGTGAATGGGGGGGGGGGGGGGGGGGGACTAGAAGCGGAGCAGCTTGGCCATGCGCTGCCGTAAAATGATTTCACTTTGATTTACACGCGGGGGTGGGGCGCCACGATGGAATAACGGGCTGCACACCCCCGCCACACCCCCGCCACACCCCCGCCACCCCCGCCACACCCCCGCCACACCCCCGCCACGCCCCCGCCACACCCCCGCCACGCCCGCTGGTAGCAGAGCGCGCGCCGCTGAGCGACGCGGGGAGGGCTGGACCACAAGCAGGGAATTGGGAGGTGAGGCTCCTGTGCGCGCCTGGGAGGTAGGCACTGCCGAGACACGGCTGAGCAGCGGGTTTGCCTATCCGCCACGGCGCTTTCTCCGTGTCTCTGTCTCCCTCCCTCCTTTTCTCTCTCTCTCTCTCTCTCTCTCTCTCTCTCTCTCTCTCTCTCTCTCTCTCTCTCTCTCTCTCTCTCTCTCTCTCTCTCTCTCTCTCTCTCTCTCTCTCTCTCTCTCTCTCTCCCCCTCTCTACCTCTCCGGCTCAGCGTTTTATTTTAAAATTGCCGGCTGTGGCTGAGGGCTCCTCGGCTCCTCTCCGTGATTGAGGCCTCAGAAGGCAACGAGTTCCTCGCGTGCCGCCGGGGCTGCGAGCCGCGGCGTGCGGCGTTCGCGTGCCGTGCGGGCGTTTTGAGGAATTAATTTAACGGCACGACGACCGAGGCTGTGCGCTGCGCCGTGTCGTGTCTTGCCGTGCCCGGCCGTGCCGTACCGTGCGCTGTGCGTGTCGTGTGTTTTTCTCATTTGACTAACGAGGGCCGATTGTGGCGGTTCGCGCACGGTTCGGCTGCCCGGCCATACCGCACGGTATTCATACATTTGGCCCTTTGGCCGTCTGGCTGCGAGATACTGATGCCTCGGCCAGGGGTTCGGTGCGCGGTGGCGTGCGCGGTCCTGTTCCACCGCGGCCATCGCTGGCCTGCTGCCGCCTGCTGCCGCCTGCTGCCGCCTGCTGCCGCCTGCTGCCGCCTGATGCCGCCTGCTGCCGCCTGCTGCCGCCTGCTGCCGCCTGCTGCCGAATGCTGCCGCCTGCTGCCGTGCGAGGACCTGCAGGTGGTGGTGTCTGACCAGCAGAGCAATCAAAGTCCATTCATCCAAGTCACATTCCAGTTCCGGCCACTGACTGCGGCACGCGCGGCGCAACTGTAATTAACACGAGCTATTTTCTTTGGCACAAGTGTCTGCCGCACACTTCTCCCTTCACACCGCGCGGTGCGGGGCTGAAGGCTGAACGCCCCACTGTTATTACCCCAATTAGTATTCATACATCAACAAAGTGCACGGGCCGGCGCGGGAGCCGTGGCAGTTAGCGTGTATATTACGTGTTGCAGCGCGGTGTCCGGTGGGGGCGGCTGGGGGCGGCCGGGGGCGGCCGGGGGCGGCAGAGTGGCGGAGCTGAACGCCGCCGCCAGCCGGGCGCGGTGACGGCGGGGCATAAATAATCCCGCCGTCGTGTAACAGCAGCCACCGGAGATGTAATTTAAGAATGACGCGAACACGACCCTTCTCCGCCGCGCCCCCTCCTCCCACCACCGCTCTGGATCCGCCCCTAGTATCCCCCCCCCCCAACCCGACCAAGCCTACCTTGCAAAGCTTACCTCCCACTGCTAAGCCCCCATCACTGACCTCCTCCCGCTCCAAAAAAATATAAATGAAACTAGTTTTGTAAGTTTGGAAGGAAGGGTGTGGTTTGCAGTAACCAGAGCTTTCCCGACCGTGTTTTCATGTTAAGTCTGCCCTTGTGCATCAGCGGATGAGATAGGCTGTGCTGTGCACTGCGGGGTCCGCACACCTGCAGCGGGCAGCTCAGCGGGCAGCCGAGCGGACGTCCGGACACACTCCTGGATGCATGGGGCACTGCTGTTTGTGGCAGCGGCGGCAGCGGCGGCAGCCTAGCGGCGCTGGCGGCGCAGTGGAGGCGAACGAGCTTTCGCTCACTGTGGGCGGTTGGCGGGGGGTGGCATGGCGTGGCGCGGCGCTGGGTGGTGGGCCAATCGTGTGTTAAGCCACACAGCTTGCTGGCAATTTAATGGGATTGGGCCCCGGAACCAATTAGGACATATAATGGGCCCTTTCCCCCGCTGCGGACGGGCCGCGCCGGGCGGGGAGGCCTAGCTCGGTTCGCTCCGGCCCGGTCCGGGGGCCCAGCCCGGCCCGGCGTCACCAGGGCGTCACTTTGGTGCCGATCCTGCCTTTTCTAATGTCACGTGGGGTCTGCTAGACTGCTAGACTGCTTCTCACGGGGCTGTGAAGTGTGCCACGGGCTCCCTTCGGGGTCCATTCGGACCGAGCGGCTGAGCTGAGCCCTGACCTGCATCTTGAACCACCGTGTGCCCGAGTCTAGACGGGGGTCGAGGAAATCGCATCTCGGTCTGGACGGACTCCAGCCCAGCGCGGCGCGGTGCTGGGCCGTGCGAGCGCATCCCGGGGCAGCCGGCGCCGCCCCCCGCCGCCCGCCGCCCCCCGCCGCCTCCGCGATGCCCATGCCGTCGCCGGAACAGACCCCAGCAGCCGGTGCCGCGGGCGCGCCCAGTTACGACCCCCGGCCGCCACGCCTCTTGGCCGCCGCGCGCCGAGAACGCGGCCACTATGAGAAATGTACGAGTCGGTGTGCGTCGAATAGCCATGCGAGGCGAGCAGGAGTAGCATCACCGCGCTCCCATTTGATTCGGCAATAAATAACGGGGAATCGGCGGGCGCGGGGCTCCGTGCAGTCCCCTCCCCTCCCCATCTCCATCCCCATCCAGTCAACAACTCGCCGGCAGTTTGTTTCCAGCCGGCCGGACCGGACTGGAGCGGGGCGCGGGGAGCCCTGCTCTGCCTTCCATCGCCCTTATTCCTGCCGAGTGGCCTTTTATGAATCGACGCGAAGGCGGTGGGGGCGGACGGTTGGCAGGGGGCGGGGAGCTGCGACAGAAGGGGTTGTCACTTGCAAGGCTCGACCGGCTTGTTCACGCTTTTTGTTTTAGAGGGGATTTGATATCCAGCCCCTTCCCTCCTCCCTCCCCTCTCCTCCCTCCTCCCTCCTCCTCCACCACCACCACCACCACCACCACCACCACCACCACCACCGCGCACGCAGATCACTCGCGCACTCTTTTGGCCGCCTGCTGCTCAAACAAATTCCGAAGTCATCCCGTCGTCGGCGAGTCGGGGCCATCGGCCCGTGGAGTAATGGAGCCTTTAAAGCCCTCGCCGTGAAAGGAAAGAATTATTTTCCGAAGAAAGGAAAGAGAGAAAGGGGGGAAAACAATGAAAGAAAGTCACCCAACCCCCCGCAGAGACAGTGTTCAGTGCAAGGGGCCGGGCGGGGCGCTGTTGATGGGAGAGATGATTACTGTTTGCGACGGCGAGGTTTCTCCGACGGCTTTTCCCTCCCCGTTTTTCCTTCGTTTCTTCCTTTATTCCGCGAGCAGAAAGGCCAGGTTTTGGCGGGAAGCTTTAGTCTTCCGACGGACTGCTGCAGGAAAGCCAAACCGTGGCTGCAGCCTGGCATCCCTCCTGGATGGTGGGTCTCATGCCCATCTCGCGGATAGCCGACACGGACGTGTCGCTCCTAATCAGGATCAGGTGAATTTTTTGATTAGATTCTCACGTTGGCACTGCTGCTGACGGTCATATTGATGGCATGCGCAAGCGAGCACCAGCAGTGCGGTGCTTGGAGAAGTCGGCCGCTACGGAATCTGGTATTCCTTTTCACGGCCACTGCAATCAGAATTCAGTATTAAGCTGCTGGGGTCGGTCTCGGTTTTAACGCCGCAGCCCCTGTATTTCAGCGTCGGCTATATACGCGCGTAACGCCGTACAGAGGGAGTGGGGTGGCCGGAGTTACGGAGGGGGGGGGGGGAGGCGTTTTGGCAGGCCAGCATTGGCGACCGGTTTGCGAGCCATCACCATAAACCCGATTAAAGGCCGGACAGCAGAGAGGTAACCTCGGACTGGAAATGTCAGGAGCAGCTGGGCGGCAAATTTGATTATCGAAATGCAGGGCAATCATGACGGGCCCCGTGCCATGACCCTTTGATGATGCTCCCTCTCTCCCTCCCTCTTTATGTGTCTCTTTCTCTCCCCTTTACACCGCGCCCACTCTGTCATCGTCGTCTGCGTGTTTATTTTTCTTCCATTTCTTTTTTGTTTTTCTTATCGCGAAAAAAAAAGGGGCTTTAAGGTCTGTTTACACAAGATGCGCGTGAGATTTTGAAAAGAAATACGCCAGGATGGTGGGAAACGGAAGGAAATCGTGCCGAAGCGGGCGGGCGCGAGTCGAACACCCGGAGAGAGGGGAGAAAAAAGGAGTCGGAGTCCAGACAATTCCCCCCTTAACGAGCTCGATTCAGCAGACAGTCGAGTGGTGCGAATATCCCCCCAGCCCCGCACTGTGTGCACCTCCGTTTGTCACTCGGCCGGCGACCGGACCGGCCGGATGTTTGTTTGCTCCTCTGCCCCGCCCGTCCACCCGCCGGTCCGCCACCCGTCCGGCTAACCCGCTCCCCGGGACCCGTCACGAGACGAAAAAAAAGAAGAGAACTAGTACACGCGCGTGACGCGCGGGGGGGGGGGGGGTTCAATATGCGCTGGACAAGAATTTCGAGACTACAAAGGGGGGGGGGGGAGAGAGAGAGAGAGAGAGAGAGAGAGAGAGAGAGAGAGAGAGAGAGAGAGAGAGAGAGAGAGAGAGAGAGAGAGAGAGAGAGAGAGAGAGAGATGTGGGGCAGTGGTAGCAGCGGGAGCAGTCCCCATCCTCCCATCCCCTGCCTCCCTTTTCCCAGCGCTGTTTCATCCCTCCGCATGGCGCATCATATAATGACCATCATCAAGCTCAATCACGACCATTATCATCCCGCCAGCGCCGCTGCTCCGCCGCTCCGTGAGCCGTGTCTGCCTGAGCAGCTGTCCGCGGGGTAGGGGAGGGATGGGAGGGAGGGAAGAGGGGGGGGGGGGGAGGCACCCGCCCGGGCAGTGAGCATTGTCTCTGCGGCTCCGTCGATGCCTCGCGGATAAGCCCCACTCCGCTCTCCGCCGCTCGGCTCGGCTCGCTCCTTGTGGTGGCATGGAAAGTGTCATCGTGTTGTGCAGAGGTTGTGCGACGCCCAGAGGCGGGGGAAGGGAGGGGAGGGGAGGAGTCATACAGTCATGCGTGTCGCACGCGTTGCCTTACGCATTGAACATCCGCGGTAGATTAGGTTTAGCCGGATCCATCCGAGCCGCGCCGTCCCCCTCACGTGCGTTCTCCCCTGAGCCTTCAGCCGCTTCAGCCTGCAGCCCGCCTCGGGCCGCCGGTGCTACAGCCCGGGGGCCACAGCCACAATACTCGTGCTAGCACTACCTCGGCCTCGGGCCCCCCTGCTGCCCAGGCTCGGTACCGCAATGGCCTCTATTTGTAATTTTAATTAGGAAATTCATTACAGCGCGGTGGCGGCGGCGGCGGCGGCGGTGGTGGTGGTGGTGGTGGTGGCGGTGGCAGTGGTGGTAGCAGTGGTGGTGGTGGCATTGCAGGCAACAACCTTGTCGTCCTTCGGCGTGAAATACCGCCAGCCGTTTGGGCCGCGGCGGCCGGCCGTGGCATTCGAATACATTCACACGGCTGTGGCTTGGGGCTTCGGCGGGGACCCGGACGGGGCTTGCGGGGCCGTGTCGGTGTTACCAACTCTGTCAACGGGCAGCTGCTAGGGTGTCCAGTGAGAGCAGATGATGAAAACCACCCCCGTCAGCGCCGGTACTCGAACCCGTGAATTCTAAGTCGGTGTGCCGTGTCCGTGTTGGATCGTGGGTAAGATACCGGTCCCGGGCTGGCTTCCCCGCGGCTCCATCATCCCCCAGCGCCGCCGCCCTCTCCCCTCTCCCACCCTCTTCCTCCGGCCCCCTCCTTGAGAATCTCCCTGCCGCATGACAGGATCCCGGAGACAAAAGAGGAGTGGCTTGTGGCAGTAATCTGGGCAGAGCCTACAGGAGCGAGGGGCAGAGGGGGCAGGGGGGCGTACTCAACCCAGAAAGGTAAAAGAATGGCTCATGATTTTGGTCGGAGGGTGAAAAAGACGACGGTGAAAGTATAGTGGCCGAGGCGATGGAGGATGACAGCGGGGGCCGCGGGGGCCGCGGGGGCCGCGGGGGCCGCGGGGGCCGCGGGGGCCGCGGGGGGGGGCCACGGGGACCGCGGGGGCCGCGGGGGCCGCGGGGGCCATGGGGGCCGCGGGGTGGTGAGCTATGGCCGCCCGGCGCCGTACGCAGAGCGGTGCCCCGGCGCAGCCTGCCGCAGCCGGGTCCGGATCCATCAGCCAGTCAGTCTTACCGCTCGCCTAATATTTCACCTATTTATTTCCCCGGCGTTTCTGTTACGACCATCATTTTCCGTTTCCGTCCCGGTTCTCCCTCCGGCTCCGCGCAGCGCGGCAATCCGTCAGTCGGCGGTGCGGCGGCATAGGCGGCGGCGGCTGGCAGATAGATTGGCGGGGGCGGAGCGGGCCGGGGCCGGGACACAATCCAACTTGGTCTCGGGTCGTGCCGCGCCATACCCGGCGCCGCCCTGGACGGCGGTCAGGTGGGCCTCTCGGGGGAGCCGGCGGCCGCGGTCTTGCTATACGACGCCGTGCAACGACTCCTGGGTGTCCACGTGACGGGTCAGGGGCAAGCAACAGGCCACCGCCGCGGTCATCGTCCTGCACGAAGCCCTTGTCCTTGTCACGTGGACCTGAGCCTAGAGCAGGTCTCGTGCCGCCCGTCCTTGGAGGAATATGAGTATGGCCAGCTGAATCAATCCCTTTTCTGTTCCATATGTTCCCAGGTGAGTTGGAGTCGCGGAGCCGCAGAGCTGCTGAAGGAGATTGCCAAGAGGGCGGGCCGAATCCCCGGGCTGGATGAGTGAGTACGAAGGCTGTTTCAAGGGGCTCTGCACAGACGAATGCGGACGGTGTGCTCCAACTTCTCTGCCTCCTTGCTTTCCGCCGGGGGCGGCCACTTGTGTCGTAGTCGGGTCATCTAGACGTGCCATTTCGCGCAGAATTTGGCCGAAAATCGTCTCAAAAACTGATATATTTTTTGGGGAAGTAATCGCTGTCAAGTCGTAGCGTAGTAGTGGGGAGGAGTCGGGTCACACTTTTGGACAGTGGACGTCGCCCGCTCGGCCGCGGCCCCGCCCACACCAGAGGAACATCTGTCTGCGGCCCTCGGCACTCGTCGCCCGAAACACGCGAGTATTAGTGCGCGCTGTGCACATCCGGTGTGAGCGGCGGCGGGCGGCAGGCGGGGCTCGGGACAGCGTCAGATATGCGGCAGTTGCCGACAGTGGCCGGCAGCCGGCAGTAGCAGCAGTAGCAGCAGTAGCGAGCGCCGGCCTGCTAATGTCCGTCCAGCCGGCCTGCGCGCCTTGTTTATGGCGGATTTAAGCGTTACGGGCTAATGGGTGTCGATGCCGATAGGCACTGCAGTGCACACGCCCCCCCCCCCCAACCACCACCACCACCACCTCCCCCTACCACCACAACACCCACGCCCGCCTCTCCTCTGGCACACCTTCCGACCGTTCACTGACGGCATACATTACCCAGTGAGGCGAACGCTCAAGGAATCCCGTCACCACACCCGTCACCACACCCGTCACCACACCCGTCACCACACCCGTCACCACACCCGTCACCACACCCGTCACCACACCCGTCACCACACCCGTCACCACACCCGTCACCACACCCGTCACCACACCCGTCACCACACCCGTCACCACACCCGGGGCGGTGCGAATGCGTTGCGTGTCACCGCCGTGTGGTCCCACAATCGTGCCCTGCTCAGGCCAGCGCCAGCGCCCTGATCTGGATGGTGCACGTCTGGCTGCGTCGCTAAGAGCGCCGTGCTGGGTAGGCAGACCCGCTGCTCAGCCGTGCCTATAGCCTGCCTACCCACCAGGCGCTGCCGTCGCCGCACATATGGCCGGCATTCAACACCGAATGCAACAAGGAGTCGGAAGAAAACAAACCGAAAATAACCGCCAAAACGTCGTAGTGTGAATCAGTCAACTTTCTCTCCACGGGAGAAAAATGGCTCGAAACGAGCAGCAGCAAAGCAGAGCCTTTTGCAAATCTAGCCAACGGCCCGTGAAAATGACGTGCAATATTATATAGAAGGCGTGTGCCACATAAGCGTTGACGCGCGAGATAAATCTTCCACGATTTTCTGCCCAATTGAGTGGATAGGGGACTCTCTCTCCCTCTCTCTCTCTCTCTCTCTCTCTCTCTCTCTCTCTCTCTCTCTCTCTCTCTCTCTCTCTCTCTCTCTCTCTCTCTCTCTCTCTCTCTCACTGCACATCGCAGCCAGCCAGCCAGCCTGGAGCTCGGCACTAAACAGTGCAATCAGGTGGCAGAGTTTTGGCAGCGGGTGCCGGGCCACCTCAGCCTAGCCTAGCCGCGGCCCCGAGGTAACCGCGCCCAGTTGTGCATGGCTTCGACTAGCCACTGATAAATCGCGCCCGACAAAACAATCCATCATGGGGCGTTGCCGAGGAAGGGCGGCATCGCCGGCGGGCCCCGGCCGGCCCTCGACCACTTCCGCATGCCGAGCACGTCCTCGCCATCCAGTCCCCAGGGGTCCCCCGGGGTCCCCGTCCCAGCCCTCCGACACCCTCTAGTGCCCCGCCCTGACCCCCCGGTCCCGGTCGGTCCGGTCCGAGCCCCGCCCCGGGCCCGCAACTAGCTGTCGCAGGTAGTTAGCATTTTACCGGTAACTAAAGTGCCGTCCGAGAGGCCGGGCGGCCGGCCGGAGTGAGTCTGGCGAGTCTGCAGGCCGTGCGGTCGTCCCCAAGTTCTCGGCCAGCCAGGGAGAGAAAACGGAACAACCAGGCCACGCTATGCTGTGTCGTTTGAGGGGCACATGATCGGTCCTGAAAAATGTGTACGGTGACTATAATTCCGAATGACTGAATGACGACTTGCAGAAAGGTTGAAGTAAAATCACTGAAATAGAGACCGGTACGTTGTGCAGGGAGGTTACTATACCATGTGATGTAGTCCTCGCTATCAGCGCGGACAGGAGATAATTCCGGACGGCTCGGCTCATCTCGGCTCGGCTCGGCTCGGCTCGGCTCGGCTCGGCTCGGCTCGGCTCCCCTTCTTATGTGCCTCTGGCGATCTCGGGGCCGCGGCCGCGTGCGGTGGAGGCCGTCGTCGTCGTGTGAAGGCCTTGCGACGGCAGCCTCACGAGTACGGCATGAATAAGGGCGAGGAAGGGCGAGGACAGGCGAGGGCGGGAGCGGGAGGGGAGGGGTGGATGCGCAAAAGTCACGTTCCTCTCTGCGACCGCCGTGGTTAATGATGTGTTCCAAGGAAGTGAAGAGCGACAGTCCCGCCCGGCCCGCCCGGCCCGCTCCTGCTGCTGCTCATATCCCACGGCACCGTTGATGACGGCAGACGGCAGCCGGAAGCCGGCAGCCCCACGACGGCTTCGCATTTCGCTTCCACACACGCGTCCCGACATGATTGTCCTCCCAGTGAACAGTGAACCGCCCCCAAAGCTGCGCGGCTGCGCGGCCTCAACAGAGCTCTTTTCACTGTTGCAAGGCATTGCAAAGGCAGCGGAGGTGCCTCGCGTGCTCGGGCGGCGGGGGCGGCGGGGGCGGCGGCGGTGGAGACACAGAGGGTGTGGTCGTGCCTTGTCGAACTTGCGCCCCTCCGTGACCCCACCCACTGTCCCCGGCCCGGCTCGCTGCGCCTCCTGGGGGGACGGGGAAGGGCGGGCAGGAGGGGGCGGGGCTCGTAAATTAGTCACTGTAGCAGCGGCTTTGATAAAACTTTGTGACCGACAAACAGCGCGTCGCGCCTGGCTGCCTGGCTGTGGCACACGCCCTGCGCCTCCGGACTGCCCAATGAGGCCCCTTCCACTCACCGCCGTCCCCCTGCAATTCAACAAACTATTTCTCTAACACCACGTGTCTGTCCTCGTCCGCGCCGCTCTGCGTCGGCCGCCCGCTTTGTGTGCCGTGGGAGATCAGAACTTGTGTGCTGCCTCACGGTGGAGCTGGAGCCTTGGCTGGAGCCCCCGCCCCGGGTGCCTCCAGTGGCTTCTGGAGGACAAATCACATAAGGTGAGTCCGAACGGACCCGAACCGAACCTCCCCCGTGATGCGTCGGGAGAGAGGCGGGGGTGATTCCATCCACTCCCGCTCGGGTGGGGACTCTGTTTACTTTTCCAACTCCCCCCTCCCCCCGCACAATGAGATGGACGTGGAGGAGCAGAAGTCTTTGTATTATCCTCCCGGACCACAAGGAGGGAACCTGGAAAGCCTGGGACAGCATGGCCGCACCGCGGTCTGACCTCTGACCTGACCCCGGACCTAGGTGCTGTGACCCCGCGAGGCGAGGGCGTGGCCGGCGGCCCGGAGGAGGATAGGACGGTCTTAGCAGGGGCGTGCTGGCGCAGCGCCGGGGTAGAGCAGAGTCCCTAACGACACGCCTTGAGGGCCGCACACGCGCACTACGACAGCGGGGGGCCCGGCCGGCCCTGCTCTCTGCTGCAGGACAAGGCTCGGTGCGGGGGCGGCGCGGGGGCGGCGCGGGGGCGGTGCGGGGGCGGCGCGGGGGCGGCGCGCGGGCAGCGCGGGGGTGGCGTGGGGGCGCGTGCAGGCGTGTGTATCTCTGACGAGTCCCCTCTGCTTCCGAGCACCGATACTGCCCATCATCTCCTTGGCCACGCTTTTTGTCGTGGACTGCTGAAAACGACGTTTTACCGATTTCGTTTTTTCCCTGTACATGTCAGGGTGGGTGGAAAAACAGCCCACGTGAAATATGTGGTGAATTAAAAATAATTAATAAGACGGATTCATGCCGTGGGCCCCGCGCCGCCCCCCGCGCCGCCCCCCGCCGCCCCCCGCCGCCCCCCACGCGCACACCGCACCGCATTGCGCCTCCCGCGCGCCATGGAGAACGCGCTCATTAACCTCGCGAGAGAGGCTCTAAAGATAAATTATTAGAGCGCACAGCAGCGCTGTGGGACGGGACCAGGGGGAGGGGGGCGTCGCTAATGACTGATAAACTATAGTTGCATTAAAATCTGGTACTCTGGCGGTGGGTACTCCAGCCACTTAGTCATATCCACGCCCCAAATGTGCCTCGCGGCGCGGCCATAAACCAGAGCCCCGCTTTACAGATGACGCACCGTCTGTTATTTGCATGCCAAAAATATTCTTCGTTGGACGAGATTTTTTTTTTTGCTCGGTACTGTTCTTTAAGGCCCTGTGGGAAAAACAAGAAGAAAGTAGTATGAAATGGAAAAATGAGAAAAAGAGTGGGAAGGGGCGGAAGGGGGTGCTCCTTGCGTCTCCAGCCCCGGTCTTGCCAGCGCGCGTTACCAGCGAGCGGAAACCGGACGGTGCGGTCGACCTGTCAGCGAGCATGACCTCCATATCTGAGGGGTCGGCAGGCCGGAGCTGGCAGGGACTAGGCGGGGCCGGCTGCGTGTCGTGTCCGGCTGCCCCCACCTGCCCCCCTCCTGCCCCGCAATGACCTGCCCCTGTTCCAGGTCGACCTCTGTCCTCTGCCTTCCATTATGGAGGTGGAGACGGTCATGACCATGATGGGTGACCGCGCCGAGCAGTGTTTGATGCTGCGCCGATGATGGTATCAGTGATGATGATGACGGAACTAATGACCTTGGTGATGCACCCGGTCGACATAATTACCATTTTGCCAAGTCCTTGATCCGACCCTGATTAATAGCCAGCGTGTTTGGCACCACCTGCATCCCGTGTACCCGGTGTGGTGTTCCCGGCCCGGGCACCCACCTGCACTGCGCCACGCGAGGGGAGGGGGAGGGGGTGCAACAAGGACGGGCTACGGGCCTACCCCGCGCGGCCTGCGTGAGGGAGCGAGACGGCCTCACACAGCTTCAGCCTGTAACCTTCGGGTGATTAATCCTCCGCCCGCGCCCATGCAGCCGCCCGGCGCCGATGTTTCCTCCTCGCATCGCCATAAAATTTTCTGAATAGTTCATTCTCATTTTAGTTTTTATGCCCGGAGGTCACAACCCGTAATTTCCGGGACGGTTCGTGGGGCTCCAAGTCGTGCGCGAAGTGCACTGTACTCTAGTTTAGGCATCCCGTCTGCCCATTCGTCGGCGCAGTAAACTCGTGGCGGCGTCGGAAAAGCCCCCTTAGTTGGGGTCGAGGAGCGTCTGGAGGCGTTAGGACAATACGTGGGGACGGCCGGGGGCGGCCGGGGGCGGCCGGGTGCCCGCGCCCCTACCTTTGTTACGCGATCGGAGGGGTTTCTCCTCGCCCCGTGCCCCGTGCCCCGCTCCCCGCTGTCTCCGTGTCCCCGTCCCCCCACATCGGCCAGAGCCCGGCCAGCAGCCCTCCGCACGCAGCGGACCCCGAAACGTAATTACAGTAATCCCCGTGAACTATGTGCCAAGATCCAATCCCGCACTCGAACAGAAATTAGCTGGGTTCGCGCGCTTCCCTTTGTGTGTTGGCATGAAACCTGCGGGCGTCCGCTCAGCGTGCCGCGGGAGGGGCGAGAAGAGACCTGACCCGGAACCGGGAGCCGCCAGGCACAAGCTTGTCCCCCCGTGATAAAGGGAAGCCACATAGTCACCCAGGCCAAAAACCCATCAATGCTACCATTGTATACATGGTGTCGCATGGGATACAGATATCCCATGGGAGTGTTGTCACGCACGATTTTTTTTTTTTTTTTTGACGATTCTCGTGACTTTGGTCTGCATGGGATCCCATAGGAACAATGGTAATTTCATGAACCAGGCCAGCGCTGGTGTCTTTCATGACCAAGTTTGTTTGTTTGTTTGTTTGTTACTCGCAACGGTCCCTTTTTCCAACCCGATAAGCGGAGTTCCACTCATTTTCAGAGGTCGAATGTACAAGTGTGTGTGTGTGTGTGAGAGAGAGAGAGAGAGAGAGAGAGAGAGAGAGAGAGAGAGAGAGAGAGAGAGAGAGAGAGAGAGAGAGAGAAAGAAAGAAAGAGGGAAGGGAGGGGGTCCAGGGGGTCCAGGGCGGTGTCGGCCGCCGCGAACTCAAAGCCAACAAGCAGCACTAAAACAACACCGACATATCGACAACACAAACACGGCCACCCGCCGCCCTTTTATCCCTGCGCCACTGACAAACAACAAAGTGCGATTCACTGCCCCACCCGAGGGCCATGTGGCCACAGCAGCCACAGCGCCGGACGAAGCGAAGGAGGAGTTAAAATATTTTGAAAAAAAAAAAGTGAATAAATATGCGAGGAAATACTCCACGTCTGCAAACAACCCTACTGGTTCGCCTGTGAGTGCCAGGGTTGGCCAGCCCGCAGGGCACGCGTGGCATGCAAAAGTCGGGATTGCCTACCCACCAGGCGTCAGTGTCTGGCCAACATGCAGCACGTGGCCGCACGGGGACAGGACAGGGGAGGCCGTATCTTTTTAATTAGGGACGGCGCTCCTGTAAATAAAACCTGTTGATTGGCAATAACCCTTCCGCTCTGCTCCGTCCCCGGCCGGGAGTCCGATTCAATCCCGGGCGGACATTAATCTGCGGCTGTGGGGATCGGTTTGGGCCTAGTGAAAAGCTTCTGCTAGGAAGTGATGCACTGTAGTGCGAGCCGCGGGGCGGGGCGGGTCTGTGACGGAACGTTTGTAATTCGTGCGGTCCCGGGCTCTTGACGGCGTGCTCTCTGATGGCGGGGTGTGGGGTGTCGGAGGCGGTGCTCACGGGCGCTGACGGCGTGCTCACTGACGGCGGGGTGCGGGGTGTCGGAGGCGGTGCTCACGGGCGCTGACGGCGTGCTCACTGACGGCGGGGTGCGGGGTGTCGGAGGCGGTGCTCACGGGCGCTGACGCCGTGCTCACTGGCGGCGGGGTGTCGGAGGCGTCGGCCTGTGGTCTCTGTTTGCCCAGTGCGCCTCCCCGGTAATTGCTTCATTGTTTAACAGACCGTCTCGCGGGGAGCCGCATGCCGTATTTGGCTTTCCCCGGCCTTGCGCCGCGCCCCAACATGCCCCGCCCTCACCCCTCACCAGATGGCGGTGGCGGGGTGCCTCCGCAACGCTCTGTAATATTTAACACGATCGCCGATTGGGTCTGGACGGGCCGGGGGGCTGAAGGTCGTGGGGCGGCCCGGGGGCCCGGGGGGCAGCCGGGGGCGGCCGGGGGCCCGCCACGGTCCGCTTCACACCTCGTCCGCGCCCTGCAGGGCCGGCAACCCTCCGCACTGCGTCGTAAAATTCACACCGCGTCGCCGCGACCGAAACCTGCAGTACTGCGTGGCGCTGCGGGTGATTTTTTTGGTATGTGTGTGTGTGTGTGTGAGGGGAGGGGGGGGGGCGCCGAAAGTGTACGTCACAGCTCTGCTGTCTTACTTGTTATACCAGCTTTGGAAACAGTTTGGCATTAAGTGTACAAGAAAATCGTAACGGTACCAAAGCGATAACGGCTAGAGGTTTTAGAACACTAATCAGGGGGCACCGCCGCCTTCCTAGAGGCATAAAACCCGGCTGGACCGTCGTCGCCGGCCCCCGCCCCTTACTACCTCCCGTCTGCAGATTCGCACCATCGAATGTGCGGAATGCTCCGGGGTGGAAAAGGGGGGGGAGGGGGGCTGAGCTGCTGAGTGGTTCCAACGACCAGTTAGTTCGGCGCCCGGCCCTGGCCTCGGCCGCAGCCTCGGCGGGGGTCTTTGCGAGTTTCGGTAAGTGCCACTGACCGGAAGCGTTTGGCGACGCCTTCACCCCCGCCCCGCCCCTCTCCTCTCTGCCCGGCTCCGCCCGGCGAGTCCAGGCCTCTGCCCGGCCATTCCTGAACTCTCCGGACCGTCCCGCGTGGACTGCGTCCTGCGTCTCCGCGGCGCGATTAGATTGGGGGGGGGGGGGCGTTGGCGGGGACCGAGGCAACGGCTCATTGTCGCAGCCGCCGTATTAAGTTTATGAAGGAGCCGCCGGGGCCAGACTGGGCCAGACCAGATGCCCGGGCCGGCCTCGTTGGGTGAAAGACTGAGAGAGGGAGATAGTGTCTGACAGAGACAGAGAGACAGAAATAGAGGGTACGCGCTGGCCACGGGAGGGATAGAGCGGGAGGACAAAGCCGCAGGCGAGTTTGCGACGGGCATGAAAGACCCCTCGCGGCGGCACCTCGCGGCACCCGCTAGCGCCACCGGAAGTTGCCATAAAGCGGGCCGGGAGATAAACCTCGCAAGCGTCATATCGGGCGAGGCGTCTCCACGCTCCGCCCCGCTCCCCTCCCCTCCCCTCCGCCCCCCCCCCCCCCCATCCCTCTCTCCCCTGGCGATTTACTCTTCGTCTATCTCCCCCGCCGCGCGTCTCCCATCATTTCGCAATTGCATCCATGACCCCCCGGAAGCCAAACGCCCTCCAATTCGCGCAGCGCCGCATGTCCTCCCCTCCCCGCCCCCTCCCTCCAATCCCCGGCCCACCCTTGCTTCCCCGCGCTGTCGCCACCATCAGCGCCAATTTGCACCCAAACCGCAGCACACTAGTTTATGCCCCACCCCAGCGGAGCCCAGCGGAGCCGAGCGGGAGCCCAGTGGGAGCCCAGTGGGAGCCCAGCGGGAGCCCAGAGGAAGCCCATCGGGGGCGGGTCTGGGCGGCCCCGGGTCCCGGCAGCCCCGGCAGCCCCGCCGGCTGCCTCGGCGCGGTCCCAGCGCAGCGCACGCTCAGTGAAATATGAGGGCTTCCTAATTCAGTCGGCAAGATGAGCGAATCGCCTCGCATACCCTCCCAATCCCCTCCCCTCCCCCGACCACAGCACCACTGCAGTATACCGACCGCAACCGGGGCCGCCTCAAACATGATCAGCATCAGGTGGAGCAGGAGCAGGACTCCATAGCAGCACCGGAGGGAGGACCGGCCTGGCCTGGCCTGCCGCAGTCGGCCCGTCCCGTCTGCTTGCGGCGGCGGGGCGGCGGCCAGGAAGGAGCAGCCAGCAGTGCCGCCAGAGGCG
The DNA here is from genome assembly GCA_038380765.1 of Odontothrips loti. NCBI lineage: Eukaryota > Metazoa > Arthropoda > Insecta > Thysanoptera > Thripidae > Odontothrips > Odontothrips loti. The sequence goes on along the minus strand of CM076244.1, from coordinate 17,410,819 downwards.
AAGCATCTCCCCAACCCGCTTACGTGAACCGCGCGGACGAAATTCTGCGCCGTGTGTTCGCTCGCGGCTGCAGGCACCGAAGGCCCCGAAGGTTCCGGAGGCCCTGGAGGCCCCGGAGGCTGGAGCCTTCGGGTCTGTAAAGCCTCCTTCGGCATAAGCCTCTTCTCTTCCGCCTTGCCGACCGGCCTCCGGACTCGGCCCTGTCCCCATCGCAGTGCAGCACCAGCACCGCCAGGTGCCCGCCTGCAAGCTCCGCGCCGTGTTCGTGTCCGTGTTCCACCCTGCTACTCCGGAACAGAGCAGTCTTGCCAGCCGGCTTGCCCCCCCCCCCCCCCCCCGGGTCTCTACCCTGGACCGTCTTATTATGGACCGTAGTGCTTTGCCGGACCCAGCCCGTTTGTCTCCCCAGCGGCTGCGTCGGGCTCACAATCCCTTTGTACTCCACCCTAGGAAGGGGGAGGGGGCGAACGGCAGGTAGCGTCTGAGTCAGAACGGCTATGCAAATCCCGTGGTGGCGGGTGTGAGCGTGCGCAAGACGTGCGCAAGGCGTGCGCAAGGCGTGTGCTAGACGTGCGCGAGTCGTGCGCAAGGCGTGCCGAACCGCTGCGGGGCTGCAAGACGGCCTCCGCGAGTCTTAGCAGGGTGAGGACGCTCCACAACAAACAACCGCAAACACTTTTCCAGCTTTGATAATGGAAACAAAAGACGAACAGCAACATTGTTTTTCTTTTTTACCCAGCTCATTTAGTTGAGATCACACCTTGTTTGCAGTGCGCACGTCGCGGCCGTCGTGGCCCCGGCGGGTCGTCTCGCCTGGTTCATTTAGCGCCGGCTCCCGGGGTTCCCGGGTTCGTGTCCCCACCACTCCGTCCTTTACCGCTGCGAGGCACTGTGCGCACTGCCACACTTATTTTTACTGACGGGTGTCTCCGGGCTCCGGGCTCCGGTCTCAGGTCTCCGGGCTCCGGGCTCCGGGCTCCGGGCGTCTCAAAAGTTCGTCGCGTCGTTTGCCTTTTATTGAGCCGCCGGTCAGAACAGAGAGGAGGAGGATGAGGAGGAGGAGGGAGGCGGGAACTGGTGGGGGCCGGGTGCGCGGGGGAAGCTCTAACAGTGGGGTGATGAGTTCCGACAGCACGCATGGAGGTGAACGGCTGTGCGTACACTGCCTCGCCGAGCCCCACCGAGTCTCACCGGCGGCGTACACAACCTCCTCCCCTTGTTCCGTTGTCTGCAGAGCAGTGAAATAAAAGGCGGGGAGGAAATAGTTGAGGGGTGGAAGTAGGCTGCTTCTTGGCCTACTTCTCCCTGCTGTCGCCCCGGGCCGGGCCGGGGGTGTGGGTGCCAGTCGAACCACTTGCACACTTCACACGTGCCGGCCCTGCCCCGCCCCGCGACCCTCTCTCCGCAATGGCACACTTGAAGACCTCCCCACCCCGTGCTACCCCTCGTTCCCGCTTCCACCCCTCCGCAATACAACACAGAGCGGGAAAGAGGAAAGATTGGGTGTGTGGTGTACTGTAGCCCAGACCAGACCTATGGCCCCGCAGAGTCCAAGACAACAGCTTCCAAACGCGTCATGAAGCAAGCGTTCAGGCGCGGATCCAGGACCGGCCCCTGGAAGGTGGCGATGTACCACTTTTTGCCTACGTACAGGCAGAAAGTTTCGCGGGTTGCCTGACTTTCAGGCGCCCTTCAGGCGCCGCCTGAGGTCCACGGATCCCCGCCTGAAAGCGTATAAATCCTACGAGGATGCGCGAGATATCAGGACTTCGGGAAAAGTATTCGGGGCGAGTGACACGAGGCAAGCGCTGGGGGAAAACGGGGTCAAAGTAGCCCACCCGGTAATGCGGCTACTCCCGGGCCGCATGGACGGGCAGCGACAGTTGGACGGACGGGGCGGCCGCCGCTGCCCGTCGTGCAGCACAGTTGTTGACGCAGAAGAGCGACCGGGGGGGGGGGGGAATCACCTGCGAAAGTCCCTGGCACCAACCAACAAGTCCGAAAGCGGTAGGGGTAGCAGCAGCTGAACGCGGAGGCAGCAGCGGCCGCTCAGAGTGCCGTAACTACGGGTGCAATGCCACGCAGCCGGTTCAGGCCAGGCCGTCCGGGCCGGCCCGAGGCGGAGCAGAGCGAGCAAGGTCGTTTTCTGAAAGTTTTAGGACGATTGCACACGACCCACCAATTAGGGGAAGAGGAAGAGAGAGAGAGAGAGAGGGAGAGGAGAGAGAGAGAGAGAGAGAGAGAGAGAGAGAGAGAGAGAGAGAGAGAGAGAGAGAGAGAGAGAGAGAGAGAGAGAGAGAGAGAGAGAGAGAGAGAGAGAGAGAGAGAGAGAGAGAGAGAGAGAGAGAGAGAGAGAGAGAGAGAGAGACCGGCAAAATAACGACGGAAATAAATAAAAAAAGGATCTGAAATCCAGAAAGGCGTTGTTCAAAAAGAAAAAAGCGACAATTTTCTCGAACCCCAACGAAATCGCAGTGCCCGCGTAGCCCGCGCTGCTCATTCATATGCAATAGCCAGCTCTTGATGACCTAATGCGCCAACGGTTTTGAAAAGCTCGTGCGTCCCAGCTGCGTGTTGGCTGCATGTGCGTGCGTGTGAGTGTGTGTGCGCGCGCGGGGGCTTTCTCTCTCTTTCTCTCTCTCTCTATGAAGCCAGATGAATAATAATCGTGCGGCACACACCCGCACACCCGTACACGCGGTGCAGGCATCATTGGCAAATAGGAGAGCGCGCTCTGGCTGGATAATCATGTGCACGGAGTCCCCGCGAGGCAGTAATTAAATACATGTCTGTTTCTTGCGCCAAAACGGTCCGCGGCTCCGGTACTGCCAGGATTAGGGCGTTGCTTGGCCGGCTCTGTCTCAGACAGCCCCCGCCGTGCCGCGCCCAGCGCTGGGCTGGCTGGGTGGTGCGCCTTGCCAGGAAGCTCTCGGAAGCTTTGCCAACGCTCGCTTTTCCCGTCCCGGCGTTTGGCAGAGCAGTGTTGCTTTTTCAGAGGCTTTAAATATTAATCCGCGATCGCGTTGCCAAAGCAGTGTTTGAACCCGCAGCGTGAGCTGCTCTGGTGCTCTGTGTCAGAGTGAGCCTGACGTCAGGCCGGGCCGAGGGCTGGGCCCTGAGAGGCACGAGGCCGTGTAACACTGTCTGGGGATAGTACATTTTATGGTAAAAATCCTATGGTATTTTTAACCGTCAGGTATTCTGAATATAGTCAAAGATTTCGCGATTTCAACATTCATCGGAATTTTCGGCAGTCACCTTAAAAAGAGAATGCTTGAATCAGGACATAATCTCTGAGAATGTTGCATATGCTTCAAGCATGTTTACGTATTTAACGTTCTGCTTGAACCATGTATCCATATTTTGCGGCATTCTTGATTCAAGTCGACATTTTTTGGCGGTAATGCTTGATTCAAGAATACTTTTTTGAGCGTGTGTAGCGGCCGGTCCGCAGCCTCCGGCAGGTATTTCGAGGCGAGTTGATTACGACTCGCCTCGGAGCTTTGTGTGCGGACGACAAGGGCTTTGCAGAGTGACCTTCCGGAGGCATTCTCGGAAGCTTTCCCAGAGGCCGCGCTGGAGGCTGCGCTGGAGGCCACGCTGGAGTCGGCGCTTTGGAGGCCGCGCTGGAAGGACACGCTCTATAGGCCAGGCTGGAGTCCGTGCTTGAGTCCGCGCTTGGAGGCCGCGCTGGAGGCCGCGCTGGAGGCCGCGCTGGAGGCCGCGCTGGAGGCCGCGCTGGAGGCTGCGCTGGAGACTGCGCTTGAGGCTGCGCTGGAGGCTGCGCTGGAGGCTGCGCTGGAGGCCACGCTGGAGGCCGCGCTGGAGGCCGCGCTGGAGGCCGCGCTGGAGGCCGCGCTGGAGGCTGCGCTGGAGGCTGCGCTGGAGGCTGCGCTGGAGGCTGCGCTGGAGGCTGCGCTGGAGGCTCTGCAGGGGGCGCGGAGCAGAGGGTACGGAGCGGCAAGGAGAGCCGGGTAGGGCCTTGGCCAGGCCACTGGATTCCACAGTTGTCTGGGAAACCAACATCATTTGCATAACATGAATGAGGGTCGCAAGGAGCTCGGCAACGGGTTCGGGGGCGGGGCGGGGGCGGGGCGGGGGCGGGGCGGGGGCGGGGGCGGGGCGGGGGCGGGCGGGCCGGTACATAAAGTTAGGCCGGGGATGGGTCGGGCCGAAGGGCCGAGAGGCCCAAATCGCATGGAGCTGTGCACGGGGTGTCACCCCCGGCCCGGCCGAGCCGGCTGGGGGAGACGCAGCGCCGCGGCGGAGGTTATGCCCCTCGTGCCGCATGCCCCGCCCCGCCCCGCCCCGCCCCGCACTGCCACGCCCTGCCCCGCCTCCCCCGACAGAAGTTATACGGCGGCCAGACCCCCCCTGCGAAAGCTGATACCCGCCGCTAATGCCGGAGGAGGTCTAATGCGCGCCGAGAGGGCGGCGACGACCAGGGTGGCCTCGGCGCACCGAGTGTTTAATTTTCATCCCACTTGCAGAGCTAGTGAAACCCGTTCTGGAGCCGCTCCGGTCAGCGGGTTGTTGTTTTCGAGTGTCGGTATGGGCCTGGCCTCGGCCTGGCTTCGGCTGGAGGCCCTGACAGCTGCCACCCGCTTCCCCCCCCCCCCCCCGGCCCGCCCCCGGCCCGCCCCCGCCGTACACAACGCCAGGTTGAATCGGGGCCAAAGCGGTTGACCGCCACCCAATCACGGTCCTTCCATCCGCTGTCCGAGTCAACCGCAACTCTGTGCCAGCGAGCGCCCGCCCCGGCCCGGAGCAATTCGAATATAAACCCCATCGCTGGATCAATTCCCCCTTCCACCCTCCCCCCAGCCGCTTCCACGTCCGCACCTCCTCATCCAACCGGCCCCTAATTATTGCCTCCATCTTATTCCGGGGTGACATCCACACACACTCTCCCCCCGCCCCCCCCCCCCGCCCCCACACGCACCCACCCATTCCCCTCCCGCCTACCCTGAGCGGAGATTGGTCTGGTCGCGCAGACGCCGGCGGCCCCGCTGAAGCGGAAGGCGGAGAACGAGGCGTGATTGCCAACTTCCGCACGCAAAAGGTTCTCGCTCGCATGGTATACAGCAGGCACCGGCAGGGCATGCAGCGACATGTCAAAGAGCCGGCCGGGGCTAACCCTCGCCAGAGGCGCGCGCCCCGCGCCGAGAAATGGAAGCACTGATAGCGTCAAATATGCGACGATATTGCTGCTTTCCGTTACTTTGCCAATACGCCCCCCCTCCCCCCCTCCCTCTGCTGCTATATACAGCGTTGCCTGAGAAGAGAGAAAGGAGAGAGAGAGAGAGAGAGAGAGAGAGAGAGAGAGAGAGAGAGAGAGAGAGAGAGAGAGAGAGAGAGAGAGAGAGAGAGAGAAAGAGAGAGAGAGAGAGAAGAGAGAGAGAAGAGAGAGAGAGAGAGAGAGAGAGAGAGAGAGAGAGAGAGAGAGAGAGAGAGAGAGAGAGAGAGAGAGAGAGAGAGAGAGAGGGAGGGAGGGAGCAAATAGACCGATGGCAGAAAGGGAAAGGGAGTACCTTTGGCGTGTCTCTTATTGTCGGTGGTGCTGCTACGGGAGAGGCGGCACGAATGTTAAAAAGGGACGAAAAAAATGATACAGATGGTTGACAGCACTGCTCGGTACTATATCTTACGCTGCCCGAGCGGGAATGGGAACGAGCGACGCGGAAACACCCCCCCCCCCCCCACACACACGCAGGAATGAGTTCGCCCCGAGAACATCGACTGCGTTTGATAACTGCGCTGCAACTAACTTCCCCGGGCGGAAGCCGACGTCACGCGCTGCTGCCGTCGAATTACGCGCAAAATTGTTGATCGTTTAATTGCGTCACGTCCCACTACTTGCGCGCACTAATTACGGTCGTTAGCAGACGTCGACCAATCACAGCGCGGCGGCGGCGCCCCACGTGACGAGCCAGGCCGCGGCGTGTGGCCACGTACCAGGGAATCACGTGCCCACATCGATCATAGCCGCCGCCGCCGTTGTGCGCTCCGGGTAGCAGCTCTGGGCCTCAGCCTAAGCGCCTGGCGCCTGGGAGGTAGGCCGCCGCCGCACGGGGGAGTGAGGCGGGTCTGCCTAAGCGCCTGGGAGGTAGGCCGCCGCCGCACGGGGGAGTGAGGCGGGTCTGCCTAAGCGCCTGGGAGGTAGGCCGCCGCCGCACGGGGGAGTGAGGCGGGTCTGCCTAAGCGCCTGGCGCCTGGGAGGTAGGCCGCCGCCGCACGGGGGAGTGAGGCGGGTCTGCCTAAGCGCCTGGGAGGTAGGCCGCCGCCGCACGGGGGAGTGAGGCGGGTCTGCCTAAGCGCCTGGGAGGTAGGCCGCCGCCGCACGGGGGAGTGAGGCGGGTCTGCCTAAGCGCCGGGCGCCCTCTGCTGGCCCGTCACCGTCACCCTACACACGTCCAGGCTACACGGACGGGGTGCCCCCCCCCCTCTCCCTCGTTTGCTCATCTCCCAGTTTACCGTCCACACTTCCCGTACTATACAAGCGCCTCCGCCGCCCGCTGTCCTCCGTCACCGTCGACTATTTTCTTCCCGTCGTGGGGGTGGTTTTATCACCGTGTGGCCTGCGGCACCGGGTCCACTGCATAGTACCCGGTTTTATTTCTGCCAGAAGTGCACCTGCGCGCGGGGTTCATTCGGTTCACAGTCAACGAATTAATCAAGGGTTAGAAGGCTGAGCGTGGAGAGGGGCAGCGGCGGCGGCGGCGGCGGCGGCCGGAGCGGACGGGACGGGGCCGCATGTTGGTCTGTAAAGTTTTGCGCGACAACTGCTTCTTCCCTGTGTGTGCGCGCGCTTCATTACAGAGAGCGGTGGTGGCGAAGGGGGGGGGGGGGAGCAGGATTGCTCAGCCCCGTCAACAACAACAAAAACAACAAGTAGTCTCCTCCCTCTGCTCGAGTTTGTCTCAGATATGAATTCCGTGTCACTGCAGCAACAATGTGAGCAGCGCTGTCACATACCTCCATCTTCTTATTTCTGCCGAGCGGAGCGGTGGCAGAGAAGCACTGGGCCCACGGGGACCAGGAGCCGGGGGCCGGGGGCCGGGGGCGGGAGGCCGGGGGCCGGGGGCCGGATGCCGGGGGCCGGGGGCTGGGGGCCCAAAGCTGTACGGGATGGACTGTCTGCTTCTCCCTCGCAGACGACGGAACCGTTTGAAAAAACACGACATAAAACACATCCTGTGGAAAATGATACTCTTGTCTCTGCCACGCGCTGGTTCAGCAGGTCAGGTGGCGGCTTGCTCTAAATTATTTTTTTTTCGCTGCCCGTCGTTTGGAGACGCGTTGTGTTCCCTTGTTCTTACGCCTCTCTCTCTCTCTCTCTCTCTCTCTCTCTCTCTCTCTCTCTCTCTCTCTCTCTCTCTCTCTCTCTATTTCGCTGTCTAGGAAAGAAGCGGGGCGGTTCGCTGTCTCGGAGTCTTAGCGTCACATCGCTCGTTTTCTGCAACAATTTTCCTTTGTCTTCCCTCTCCCACCTCGCCTCTCTATTCCTCTGTTCAATACATTTCATTCTCGTTTTACCTTGCTCTCTGTCATCGTTATTCTCCCCGCTTCCTATGCTAAGAACTCTCCTCGTGATGTGTGGTATTAGGATTAGTGGCAGACCAACCACATATATGCCGCGAACAGCCCTAAAAGACATATGTACGCGTAATGTTTCGTGAATACATCACTTTTGCGTACTTCCCCATTGCCCATGCACAGAGAGACAGACGCACCCGTGCCCGTCTACTTAGTAAAAGCAATTGTTCGTTGAAACGTCCGTATGCGAAGTATTCCGTCGCTGCGATTAAAAACTGCATAGCACTCGTGTTTACCCCCTTCCAACCGGCCGGGCCGGGTCCCAGCAGACCGATGTGCGGGCTGAGTGGCAGCTGGGCATCTGCACTGGCAGCTGTCTGGCTAGCCGGCTCCTGGCTGCCCCTGGCTGCTCTGGCTGCCTCTGGTCTCCCGGCCTGGGCCCCGAGCAAACTCCCGTCCACCAGGGGCTTCTGCGGAGGTGTATGGGGGACGCAGTGGTGACAGGCAACAAGGATACATCTGGAAAAACAGTCGTTCCGCTACGAAAGCACCCCCCTGTTTCTTTCTTCTCTCCGTCGGTAAATAAAATAAAAGTGCGGGTTGAAAAAGGCAGGGAGAGCAACGCGGAGGCTGGATATTGCGGGGGTGCTGGAAGGGGGGTGGGGGAGGGGGAAGGTAACAATAAAAACGTGGCATATCGAGAGAATGATTGCGAGAGGACAGTTTCGCGTTGGGTGAGGAAATAAAGGACGGAAGAGAGCGAAAAAATTGTCGATAACGGACTTCAGGACAAAAGAAAAGCGCTTAATGACTGTCCGACTGGGTAGTGCCGCCACCACCGTGTGGCCATGGCCGTGTTATTGCGAAACAATCTTTTCATTTCTTTCAAACGGGTTGGATGCAAATGTGTTTTTCAGAAAAATCGTTTTATACTCGGCTTCCCCCTGCTGCAAATCTAATGTAGTAAAGTGACTCGCCTTTCCAGTGCGGTGTAAACGCCTGTCCACTAAATATAAAAAAAAAGTTTTGCCCAGACTTGTGACGGAAATGGATTCAATTAAAAGCACCAAGCAACGCCCTCTGCTGAAATGACTTCTTGAATAGGACCGGGTATGAAGTTCAGAAAGGAAATTCAAACTGAAAGTTCTCGTAATTTATTTGATGCGAAGGCCGAGAGCGGCAAGCACCCGCTGTCCCCCTTGTGCCTTTTGGCCCCTCGGGCGCCTCTGGGGAGGAGGGGAGGGGACCGGAGGGGGCCGGAGGGGGCGAGAGGGGACTGCCGGACCCGGCCCTCGGCCTAGCCCAGCCCAGCCCGTGTGCCAGAGCGTTTAGTGGACTGTTTGACTTTGCATCATGAAATGACAGGGGCTGAACGTTCCTGTCACTGTGGCAGCTGCGTCTGCCTTCAAGCGACGGCCCTTTCCTCTGCCCTTCGCCCCTTCGCCTCGCCTCGCACTAGTGTGTCTGCCAGCCCACCCCTCCGGGAGAGGGTTCCCTGCTTTTCTGCTGCGTCTCTCTTGCTTATCTTGGCCGCGGGCTCTATCGTACCAACTGTCACTCGCAAACGTCAGTACTGAAGGTCCCGTGGGAGCCTAAGGACTCTCCCCGAGGGCCCGCAGGTGAGTCCCCGACCTGGCCGTGGCGGTGCGCGTTGCGGTGCGGGGCACAGCGAGACATGAGACTGCGCGAGGAATTTTTCGCCGACAAGGATTTTGGACTTGTTAAAGACAATCATCATGATCACGGAATGCCTGCAGGACATCACGTGCGGTGGCTGTAATTGGGGGAGTGTCCTAGCAGGACTGCCATGTTGTTGGCCGTGGAGACCCGTCCCCCGTCCGTATCCCTGTAAGGGTCCGGAGAGGCAAAAGGAACATGTCCCGCGGGCTTCCTTAGCGAAGCTTCCCTTCTTGGACACGCTGTGTGCCGCAAATTACCACGCCTGGAATGACCCGAAGGCCGAGCAGGAGGAGCGAGCCAGAGAGAGCGAGGGAGAGAGAAAGAGTGAGAAAGAGAGAGAGAGGTGGGCAGGAAGAGGTTCTTATTTCTGTAGGAAACCCCGTCGTCGCCGCCCACCGTGGACCAACGTCTGTTTTCCGTTTTTCGTGGAAAAACAGGTTGGGAAGAGGAAGAATGGGGGAGAGCGCACAGGAAAAGGGAAGAAAGAAAGAAAAACAACATTAGAATAAAGCAGCATGAATCGCAAGGAAATGTGGAAATTTCTGCTGGAAATTGAGGATAATGGCCGGGGCAGGCCTACATATCTCTGTCGCCACTCTGGTATGGCTGTCTGCGTGCTTGGCTCAGCAGTGCCGGCACCAGTGGCCGGGCCCCCCGACGGCATGTGGTGGGACTACCACATTCCCTGTGTGTGCTAGTTCAGCAACTGAGAGAGAGAGAGAGAGAGAGAGAGAGAGAGAGAGAGAGAGAGAGAGAGAGAGAGAGAGAGAGAGAGAGAGAGAGAGAGAGAGAGAGAGAGAGAGAGAGAGAGAGAGAGAGAGAGAGAGAGAGAGAGAGAGAGAGAGAGAGAGAGAGAGAGAGAGGGGTCCTTTCCCAAAGTCTAGCCGTCCGGTTGCCCTCCCCCTTTCGGATCCTGCCGCCTGCCGCCCCCGGCTTCGCCCCCGGCTAGGCAGGAGTTTCAAAGAGCCCCCCCGGTCGCCTCCGGTGCTTGTGGTACCAGCACTTATGCAGAGCGGCCCAGCGGGCGGCCTACCCACGGGGGGCGACCGGACATCGGAGGCCTGGTGCAGAGCTCTGCACACCTAGCCGCACGGCGAGCCGGTCACACAGTCACCACTCACTGCCGTGCCGTGCCGTGCCGTGCCGCGCTGTGCCGTGCTGTGGGCCCGATAGTCTAACCTGTCCCGAAAGTCTTTCGCCCGCAGAATGGTACTCCCGCCTTTCGGCACGCGGTGACCCTTTCGGCCCTCTTCGGCCCTCTTGAACCCCGCCCGCTATACACAAACAGCGTTGGCGTGCACTTTTTCTCAGGCGGGTAATACCGTTCGTGGGGGGTCTTTTTCTCGGGAACTCACGTGAGGTGTGTCTATATACCAGGTGCATTTTCTGGATGCAACGCACCATCTCCGTCCCTTTCTGCCTCACGTATCTGGCCGGGACGGAAAGAGACAGAGATAGTGCGATGCGGGATAGCCTGTTACAGAGAATGCGCGTCGTTTCTGACTTACCTGGTGTATATATATAGATATATAATATTTGTGTGTGTGTGTGTGTGTGTGTGTGCGCGCGCGCGCGTGCGCGTTCGCTGCGCATGCGGGGAGGGTAACCGGAGTTGGAAATTAGCCGCCGACCCGCCGGCGCGCCTCTACTGCTACGACTGCTATGGATTCCTTCGATTGAAATTGGCGACCTCACCCACCCCCAGCCCACACTACCCCCGGCCAGGCTGCAGCCAGCGCCGGCAGCGCCGCCTAGCCTCCGATCGTGCGGCATTGTGTGGGGCCGAGCGGGGCCGAGCCGCCTCCAGGAGCCTGGTTTAGGTGTAGGAGTCTAGGAGTCCCCAGGCTGCCTGTTGGCGCTGCTGGCTTACGAATCTGAAATCGTAGTGTGGCGGGTAGCGGCGGCCGAAGCCTGCCTTACCTGACTGTGGCCTTCAGACCATTCGGTTTACTATAAAGTGGTGAACTCTGGGTGCGTCAGACATGAACTTCAACATGGACTTTGAGCTGCATTAGCTACGGTATGGTCCGCTCTCCAACATGGTACTTTTCGCCAGCGGTGTCCAGCTGCTTCGCTATAGCATAGGCTTCTCCGGCCTGCCCCGGTTTGAGAGGTACACAGGTCTGCTGCTGCTGCTGCTGCTGCTGCTGCTGCTGCTGCTGCTGCTGCTGCTGCTGCTGCTGCTGCTGCTGCTGCTGCTGCTGCCGCCGCTCCGCCTCCTCTGCGCTCACACAGCAAGAGTGCCAACAGCCCGGGGCTGCAAGGGCGGCGCGGTGCGGGCGGCGCGGTGCATGGTCCGGCGGGACGTGGGGCCCGCACACACACACACACACACACACACACACACACACACACACACACACACACTCACATGCACGCGCCGCGCCGGTCCACACGTACGCCTTTTGTGCCGTTGCCTACCCGGCATCTACCCTTCTCGCACCGACCCTTAGCGACCTGGCCAAAACTCGACGGACCTACGGAAGATTCTCTCTCCGCCGTAATTAAAAAAATAATCCTGGGGTAGTTCTGCTGCAGGCAAGTCTTCGTAATACAATTAAAAATGAGGTCCTCGAACGACTCTTGTTCGTAAGATTCTTCGTACTATACGATGCACTTCTTCCTGCGAGCCTGCGAAGAAGTTCGTTGAAATACGAGGGATATTCTACGAAGACTTCTTTGCTTTTTTGTTCCCAATTTCCGATAGCTTTTTTCACTGCTTCCCTGCTTTACGCGCCCCTGCTAAAATATGTCGTCAGTGTTCCAGCAATCCGCTTTTGTGTGTGTGTGTGTGTTGGGGTGTGCTTGTGTGTGTGCGTGTATGAGTGTGTGTGTGTGTGTGTGTGTGTGCGTTGGGGTGTGCTTGTGTGTGAGAGCTCGGCTTTGCATGCAATCTGCGATCTGTGCCCCGCGGCGCGAAGCGTTCTCTGCAGCGCCGCGTCGACAACTACTCTGCTGCAGGCCGCCCGCTGCGCCCGCTGCGCCCGCTGCGCCCGCTGCGCCCGCTGCGCCCGCCGACCCACGACGGATCGCCCCCGACACGAACACCGTGTGCGGACCCCAGCCGGGCCCGGCCAGCCTGCAGTGATTCATGCGGAAATCAAAGTTTGCAGCAGCACAGCACGGTACGGGACGCCGCGTGTGAGTCACACTTCGGGGACGTGCCCTTCCCCAGGACCGGACCCCCTAGGACGCCCCAGGACCCCCCAGGACCCCGGCCGCACCTGTCGGGGTCGCGAGCTCTCCATCCACCGTGCCGCGGCAAGGCGGAGCTGGGGGAGGGGAAATCCCTTTGGACCGTTTCGTCGTGCGTTTGGACGGGAAGCAGAGCCCCGCCGGGAGAGGTGAAGACGTGCCACGGTGTTCAGCCTCTCTCTCTCTCTCTCTCTCTCTCTCTCTCTCTCTCTCTCTCTCTCTCTCTCTCTCTCTCTTTCACCCTTTCTCTCTGTCTGTGTGTCTTTCTCTCGCCCCCATTCCTTTTCTTCTTTTTATCCTCCTGTCCCCTCTCTCCCACTGCCGCTCTGTCTCTTCCACCCCCGCTGCCACACAAGACAAACAAGCCGCTCGCACTTTGCTGGACACACAGCCTCAGGCTGCAACGCCGTTGTCGTCTCTGTCTGTCAGTCTCTCTCTCTCTCTCTCTCTCTCTCTCTCTCTCTCTCTCTCTCTCTCTCTCTCTCTCTCTCTCTCTCTCTCTCTCTCTCTCTCATCCTGCCGTGTCTAGGAAAAACGGGCGAGACAATCCAGCCGAGTGTGTCTCACTGGCGATGAGGCGCGCAGGGAGGGGGTAGTGCCGGCCCCGGCCGCCCCCACCCCACCCCTGCAGAGCACGCTCCTGCGGACCGCAAGGGACCCGGAGGGCCGCGATACGTGTCGGATGCCGCCCGGGAAGGGCCTTGTCTCACTTTTGAACCCTAATGGTATACGTCAGGAGACCTCTTTATTTCTAGAGGACAAAGTAAAAAAAAATAAGAAAAAGTTCAGCGAAGGCGCCTGCGAATACGAGGGTAGGCCAGCCCGCACGACACGCGTGATTGCAGAAATTGTGGTTGCCTACCCAGACGGCGCTTTAAATGCAGAGACTAGTCGAATTAGGTTCGCGTTTACGCGTCAACTTCGTGGCCGAAATTAATGGATTGCTTAGGCCCCTCTAATTTAAAGTAATTTGACGTCGAGCCTGCTTGAAAAAAAAATATCCGCATATTTATCTCCCGGACGAATATCTAAGATGAACTGTTTGGAGTTGCTTCCGCTTCCGGCCCTTCTGCTCGTGCTCTCGGTCCTGGGAGGGGAGGGGAGGGTTGGGCCGCCGCCACCGCGCTGCAGGCCGACGGGGAGCGGAGGAGAAGAGGGGGAGAGTTCCCTATTCAATCTCCACCTTATTCATCACGAAAATATTCGGTCCCGCTGGAACTCATACGTTGAATTATTCAGGCAAACAAATCAAGATGACGCGGACCAGCAGCGAAGGTGAGATGCGTGTGCAACGGCGCGCGCGCGCGCCGCTCAGGCCCCGCCAACGCCCCACCAAGCCAAGCCCTCCCAGACGGAAACGTGAAGTTACAGTCATATTCAGATTCGAAAGAGAGATACAGCGACAACCCGCACAGCGCACAAGAAAGCCGGACGACCCGTTCATGGTCTCCATAACGTGTGGGTGCTGGCGGCTGTCCTTCGCGAATGCTGGTGGGCCGGCTTGCTTGTACGATGTCCGGGCTGTCGCTGTGTCACTCTATCCAATCTGAATATGACTGTAACTTCACGTTTCGCCCTGCGGGGGGCTTGAGGGGCCGCATTACCGTCTCCGTGGCTGAGCCGTCCGCTCCTTGGCCGCTATCGGCCAGCTACCGGTCCGAACCACGGCGCGGGGCAGAAAAACTACTCCGATAGAGTGCGCCCGTCACCACGCCTTCTTCGTCGCTGTGCCCCCCCCCTCGTCCCACGGCCTCCCCCGCACTCATTTTTCTCCAGCGCCTTCCCCCCCCCCCCTCCCCGGCCTGGACACCCCCCGCTCCAATCCCTTCCAGTTCACCACACCAAACCCCTTGCGGCCTTTGCGGGGCTTTTGGTTGGCCCGATGAGGGCATCCTGCAGGATGAGGGGGATGAGGTCGGATGCGTTCTCTGCGGCTGCATCCGGGACTCGGCCTCTCCTCCCGGCCTGGGGCCCCATGGGACCCTATATTTCACCCCATGGCCTTGCCGCGGCCCGTTTGGGACGGCGTCCAAAAGGATTTCAATAAAACTGTCACTTATCGCGGTGGCGTCGCGCCGCGAATGAGAATGAGATATCCAAAGCGAATTCAATCGCCGCATCGAGATACTTACTGACCCTGAAGAGCCCCGGCCCCGGCCCGAGCCCGGGCCCCGGCACGGTCGGAGAGGCCAATTGCCAAACCGCCGACTGCCTTCGGCCCGGCTAGACTGGCTGGGACGGTCTGTCCCCTTCTGTCCCCGCCTAGCCGTAGGGGAACAATAATGGATTGAAAGGCATCATTTGACTACCGTTATATCCGCGGCCGGGTGCCCTCGGCTGCCCTCGGCTGCCCTCGGCTGCCCTCGGCTGCCCTCGGCTGCCCTCGGCTGCCGTCGGCTGCCCTCGGCTGCCCTCGGCTGCCCTCGGCTGCCCTCGGCTGCCCTCGGCTGCCCTCGGCTGCCCTCGGCTGCCCTCGGCTGCTCTCGGCTGCCCTCGGCTGCCCTCGGCTGCCCTCGGCTGCCCTCGGCTGCCCTCGGCTGCCCTCGGCTGCTCACACCGCGGCCAGACGGGTGGCCGTTGGCGGTACTGAGTGGACGTGACCAAGTGTTAGTTACAATGAGGTCTGTGCCGCCGCCGCCACCGCCCCTCCCACCCCATCTCCCCTCGCTTCTTTCCCTCTCGCTTCATGTTACGCACCCTCCCGCACTGCCTCCGACTCGGGACCCGCGGCGGCGGCGGCGGTAGCGGCGGTGGTAGCGGCGGCGGCGACTGTTGCCCAGTGGAGTCGTTTGGCCCCCGGCCAGGTCCCCCCGCCGCCGCCCCCTGACCGCAGCGACGTTCGCGGGCCTCACAATGCGCCCCCCACCCCTCCCTATCTGCTGCTGCCCGGCCGGGAGACAAAGTGCGATATCTTAATCGCATTACGTCGAGTGTAATGATCGGTAATGACGGCACTCGCCCCGCCCGGCCCGGTCCGCTGGGGTCCGCACGCTCCGGAGGGCAGCAGGTCCCCGATCATCTGCTTCAGCGCTGGGGGACCACATCAAGTGGCAGCAGCAGCCGAGCGGATATACGTGAGCGCGGAGCTCGGAGCGCGGAGCTCTGGCATCGCATCGAGCGACACCAGCGCCAGCGAGCGCCAGCGACAGCCGGGCCGGGAGGAGACCGGGAGGTACGCCACGCTACGGCTCACAATGCACCTCGAAGCGCAAACTGCCTTCAGGGGGCCTTTCTGCCTGACTCTGCCTGACTCTGCCGGCCCCGCCCCGCCCCGGTGAGGACTTGCTTGGCTGGGTCTGCTTCTGCAGGGGGAGGCGGGGCGGGGCGGGGCGGAGCGGGGCGGGGCGGGGCGGGGCTGAGCACGGCCCTCAGACTCTAATGATGCTCAGTCGGTGGTTTCGGGGGTTCCCTGTCTCCGTCCCTGTCCTCCTCCAGCGCCTTCCAAACCCTCGGAACACCGCCCCCCCCCCTCTCTCCCTCCCTCTCCCTCCCTCTCTCTCTCTCTCTCTCTCTCTCTCTCTCTCTCTCTCTCTCTCTCTCTCTCTCTCTCTCTCTCTCTCTCTCTCTCTCTCTCTCTCTCTCTCTCTCTCTCTCTCTCTTTACCATCTCATTCCCATCGTTCCCTGCTGCTGCCTTCTTGTCCCTCGAATCCCTTGCCTATGCTGTACGTTGTACGTTCCTTCTTTACCGTTTTACGTCCAACGATACCGATCTGTTATAAAAAGAAATGAGGCATACATTTACATGGAACGAATGAACTACTTTATTCGCTGCTGCGAAGCTCCCTCAAATCCCCCGTGTTTCCGTTGCAGTGTGCAGTCGCCCTCCCTCCACACACCGCACGGCTCGCCCGCCCCCTCAGCTCCGCCCAGCCCGGCCTGGCCCGGGGGCATGGCATGGCGTGCCCTCCGATGTGCGAATCTGCTTATGCCTGCGCTTTTGCGTTTGAAGTGTTTAGCTGTTACATTTGCCTCATTTACATGTCCAAGGAGTGGCGGTGGCACGCGGAGGGGAGGGGCACTCTCTCTCACACACACACACACACACACACACACACACACACACACACACACAACACCTCCTTTACGGCCTCACCGCCGCTCCCGCCCGCGCAGCACTTGGTAGACATGCGGCGGGGCTGGGCGGGAAGGGACTTCCCCGCTGTCGTTATACACGCCGCCTCTGCGCGGTTTCGCCGAGTCAGTCGTTTTGAGGCGACCCGCGAAATAAGACATGCCATATTCTGCGGCCTCTCCGGCGAAGCGCGCGCGCTTTAACTTTTTACGATTCGCCCTCCTGTCTCGCTATCTCTACCTCGCTGTCCCTCTTAACCCACCCACACGCAAAAGTCGCCTTTTCATTCTTTTTTTTCCCTCTCGCATTGTCTTGAAAAATTAGGTTGGAATCCCCCGTCGATTACGTACTTGTGTACAAATAGCAGTCGGCCTGTGGCGTCACCATGCCCCGTAAATTTAGTTATCCGTATCAATCCCAGCCGACCTGGAAACAGCATCCGACAGGCGAAGGCTTCGCGGTGCGTTATGGTGGACGTGGGCCTAACGCGAGGTGTGTGCGTCGTAATGTGTGTTTCTAACTCGTCTTCGGCCCCTAATGGCCAGCCTGCCTGCCTGCCTGCCTGCCTGCCTGCCTGCTGCCTGCCTGCCTGCTGCCGGCCGCCTGCTGCCGCCCCGGTATCGAGCCCATTATCAGACACGGATGGCTTACGACCCACTGGCCACTGGCCGCGCCGAGCGTTGGCACGCACACGCTCCGCCGCTCCGCTCCGCCCCGCTCCCGCCGCAGGCCTTGCAGCTTTTTGCCACCCCCCCAAAAAAAAACAAAAAAAAACAAACAAACAGAATGCTGATACGATGCGGCAGAGGTGGATAGTGCGGGGCGCAGCCCGCAGAAAAATGATTAGTTGTCACAACGAGTTCGTTCGTTGATACTGGGACAAGCAACATATTTAGTTGTGAGGACAAAGGATTTCGTTAGGACAACTCAGCAAAAAAGGCCATTTGGTCGCCCCAGCGTAATTATAGTCCTCACAGCTAAATATGTTTCTTGTCCTAAAATCAACGAACGAATTCGTTGTGAGAACTAATCGTTTCTCTGCGTGCGGGCCAGTCCGGAGAGGGGCGGTGGTCGGGCGGAGGTGTGCGTGGGCCGCAGCGCGCCCTGGTATGCTATGCAGACAGGGGCGGGACGGATTCTATAAAAGGCAGGAGTCCAGTCGGCGCGCTGCTACTGCTGCTACTGGCCAAGCGATGATCTGCAAGTGAAATGTGACTATCGGTTCTCTCACACGCACACGCTCACACGCACACGCTCACACACACACACACACTCACACACACACCTCGTTGCTAATGTTAACGTCCGTGCGCGTCATGGTATCACCACCCCCGCCCCCACTTCCGCCGCCCCCCGAACCGCCGCGCCCCACCGCCGCCGCCCCCGCACGGCCCGGCGGACGCAGCTCGCTGGAAGAGCTCCAACCGCATAAATATCGCGATAGAGCGGAGCGGGCGTGGGGGTCCAATGGTGCCCCCCTTCTCTTCCCCCCTCTCTCTGACTCTCACCCCCTCCCTCCCTCGCCGCCACACAGTAAACAATATCCTGCCGGAAAATAATGTTATTTGAAAGCGAGGGGGAAGCTAGTGGCAGACAATGAAGTCGCTGGGTCAGAAAAATCCGCTGGCGCGCCATATGCTCGGTGCCGGGGAAAAAAGAGCGGGGAGCCGGGGGGAGGGGGGGCAGAAGGCCGGGTGAGGGGCGGGCAGCGGGGAAGCCGGGCCATGCGACTGCGAATGGATTGACCGCTGCCTCCTGTCCCTGCTGTCCCTGCAGCCTTGACAGCTGCTGTCGGCCGCTGACCATCCGCTGAACATCCGCTGACCATCCGCTGAACAGCTGCTGACCGGAATATCCGCCCGCTCAGCCCACACAGAACATCCGCAGACAAACGCGCGCGCCAGCACACACGATAAAAGCTTCCGAAACAAAAAAATATTTCCCAAGGCGCGTGTATTCCGGAGCGCGCAAAGAGTAAAAGAGGGGATGGAAAGAGAGGTGACGAACAGGCGCGTTCTCTGCCCTTGTTGCTCATAGAGTACTCCTTCCGCGTGAGAGAGTGTACTTTCCTTTTGATGGATTGCTGTTGCCCTCGCTGGAGCCCCGTTGCCCCCACCAGCCAGTTCCGCGGTGCTGCGCGGCCGCGCGCTCTCAACGTGACGCGACATCGGAAAACAGCAGCCGAGGCGAGCCGGGAGCCCGGAGCCCGGAGCCCGGAGCCCGGAGCCCGGAGCCCGGAGCCCGGAGCCCGGAGCCCGGAGCCCGGAGCCCGGAGCCCCGAGGCCGCGCAGGATGTCCTTCTCCAAGCGATTCATTCCTTTCCTTCACGTTATTGGAGCTCTTTCTTGCGCTTTTTAAAATCCGCTTCTGGTCGTGGCGGGGAAAGAATCCCGCGGTTATAGCACGGCTACACGGCTGCGCGTCTTCTCCCAAAAGTTCGCAAGAAAAATCAAACCGGCTGAGGGCGGGAAACCAAGATATGACTAAATATCGGTCGTTTTTGTATATGAGGAAAAATTGATAATGCTCTAAGGATATTTTGCTTTCGTTAAATGTGATTTCTATTCGCCGGAGGGTGCGTGCGGGATGACTGCAGCCCCCGCTGCGCTGTGGACCTGCAGGACCTGGGCAGGGCTTGATGCGGCTGGTGTGTTCGTGTCACTCACTGTGGGCCCGCGTCCAGAGTGTCCACCGCTCTGCCGCCCCCACCCCGCCCCACCCCACCGCTGTCTCACCTGTCCATCGCAGCTGTCAAGTGCCCCCTCCGGGGCCTCTGATTCCCAGCGCCCCAATAAAGCCCCTGGAAATGAAGGCCCCCTCCTCCCGTCCCCCACAGCCCCCCACCCCGGCGACCCACCCTCCGCGGACCGATCACGCTGGGGCTTAGCGGTCAGCTCTGTGGGGGGACAGGAGGCCCCCTCCCCCCCCCCCCCCCAATCACTCTGCCTAGAAGAACACAACACACCGGCCCAGCAGGACGAGCGGCGATGGAAATCCGACTCGGATGTACCCGACCATAGCAGTAGAGAGGTGAGCGAAAGAAACTCCCCCCCCCCCCAAAAAAAAAAAAAATAAACAATCAAAATCAACTGAGAAAGTCGAGATGCCTGAAACGTCGATCCAGTGAAAAACAAGTGTGTTCATCAGTTGATGCGTTCCCATTTCGTTCCGATTTCAATGCATTGATCACGCGTTCCTTTCGGAACACATTTTAACACGCATTGATCCCAACACTCGTCATGCGTTCCCCCATGCAAATTCTACATGCGTACCCTCTGATGAGAGCATATTTTATGTATGTACCCTAAAGGGAACACACGATACATGCGTTGATGCACACATTTGTTCTCTCATTGTCGGTTCAAAGTTCCGTGGACCTCGGTATCCTATCGATTTTCCTTCCGATTTTGTTTTTTTCTAACAGAGTGTCGTTCTCGGCAAACTTCCCCCATCTTTCGACGGCGCAGCTAAAATATCGTCGGTGATGTAACGGCCACTGTCACGCCGTGTGCCCGCGCGCCTCCGGTGTGCACGACGCGTGTCGCACGTTTGCGCGGCGCGTGTGCGGCTCGTGTGTGCCGCGTGCGCCCGCGCGTGCGTGCGCGCATCACCTGCAAACTCGCGCCCCCCCCCCCCCTGCCCACCCTGTCGGAAGGTCGGCCGTGAATAATGATGTTGGTTTCTCGCCAGCGCCGCCAGTTCGCAGGCGGCGGCTGGTGCGTGCCGGCCCTGCAGCCCACGCCCACACCGCAGTCCGTAGTGCGGCGCGGTGCGCCCGGCACGGCAGGGCGCCCGGTGTGCGACGTGTGGAGCAAACAGTTTTACTTTCGCTATCTCCCCCCCGGCCGGCGCGCACGGCTCGGCGCAGGTCGGCACAGCTGCAGCGCGGCGCGTATGAGTTACTCGGCACCGGCCGTGATAATCAACTGTAAACAGGGAAGTGTCGGCCGCAAGCCTCGGACCGCCGGCACGGCTTGCCGCCCTACGGCAATAAAATACATGACAATAAAAGACAGAATGGGACTCGAACCCGCGGCCGGCGCGGCGGACTCCGGGAGCAGCAGCGCGTGCCGCGGGCCGGCCTGGCCTGGCCGGGCCGGGCGCTCGGAGACGGACGGGCGGCTCGCCGGGCGTGTTACGAGTGGACGGGGTGGAAGGGGCGACCTTAGATTTCCCCCGGGAGGACGAGGACAAGGCTAGGAGACTGGCCGGTGTGTGCGGGGGCAGCGGGGGCTGGAGGCCGGTCCCAGCCCCGTCCCCCGGGCACACCACCTGTTCTGCCCGGCCGCCCCCGCCGGCAACCACTCGCGGCTATTCAATTCGGGGACTCTAGTAAAACTATTTCTAAAATTAGACACCACGCGCTGAGTTAGGTGTGCGAAACGATTTATTGTTTTTGCATTTCGCAAACGCTCTCCGACACCCCGAGATAGAGCTGGGCGGTTACGGGTCTTTGAAACCGGTATCAGGTTTCAGGAAAAACCGTTTGATGTTTAGGTTTCCGGTTTGACGGTATATACCGGTTAACCTTCTCGAAGATTTTAACCTGAAAATCGGTTTTTCGGTATGAACCGGTTTACCTTCCAAAATTGTTTACCATAAGACCGATTTGACTGTTTTAATCGGCTAAACCTCAACTATTCGCAACGAGTATGAAAAAGAATGATGCGCCGTTCAAGTTTTATAAAATCTGTTTATTTGCTGCCCCGCTTGGCACTACCACTACGCAAGAGAAATCCATTTATGGTGTAAAACCCGTGAAACCCTTTGACAGGTTGACCGGTTCCGATGCAAAAACGGTTAACCAAAATGAACCGATATAGCGGTTAACCGGTTTTAGTTTAAACCCGAAACCTTCGTTCAGGTTTCAAAAAATACCGGTTTCGAAACCGGTTAACCGTTTAACCGCCCACCCCTACCCCGAGACACCGACGCCGGTCTCGCCCGCCTCTCTGCCGCCCTGTAATTCCAAAGCCCGCGGTATTGAACTCGGCCGCCTCATCCCAGGCCCTGCCGGTGAGATGCCTCGGGGATGACGGGGCGGGGTGGGGGGACGGCTGCAGGCAGGCACCCGAGGCCCGCCCAGGCCGCTAGGCCCCAGTGCCGCCGGTCCCAGCAGTCCCAGTCCCGGGGGTCGAGGCGCGGCGCCGGGGCGGTGCAGCTGCAGCGGCACCGAGGAGAGAAACAAATCTGCGGAATTGATGAAAACGGCAGGGGAGCCGGGGGAGAGAAGAGGAGAGAAGAAGAGAAGGGCGACGGCTGGCGTGGACTTAAGAGCGGATGATGAAGTAGGAGCAAACAGCAGACATAGGCGATGCGCGGCGGCCTGTACTATCTAGGAGTAGTCTTCCTTCCTTAGTTCGGAAAGAGGCGTGTTCAAACGGAATTCCATTTGTAAAATAACACAGAAAAAAAAACCAGGTGTTGTGCGTAGCGCAGGCCGTACTATTACTCCGAGGGCTATTCACCCGGGGACGGGGATCAAGGAGTGCCTGGCGGCCTGGCGGCCTCTGGCGGCCCCGCAGGCTCTGGGCCGAGCCAGGCCAGCCCAGGCGCACACATTGCACGCCAGAGTGATGAAAAGGCACCCTGGGATTGCCGGCCGCGTGCTCAGCGCACAGCGCACAGCGCACAGAGCGGTGCAGCGGAGCGGATCCTGTGGAGCCCGCGGAGCGGTGTGAGGGCGAAACCACTGCGCGGGACTCCGCGGCAAAAGAGTGACAAATAATGTGGGGAAAAGTTTTTTCTTTTTCTTTTCGGCGAGTTAAACATATAGAAATGCGGCCAACACATGCTTTCTCGCGGTTTTGGCGGCTCTGGCGTACTGAACAACCTCCGCCCCCGCCCCTCTCTCTCTCTCTCTCTCTCTCTCTCTCTCTCTCTCTCTCTCTCTCTCTCTCTCTCTCTCTCTCTCTCTCTCTCTCTCTCTCTCTCTCTCTCTCTCTCTCTCTCTCTCTCTCTCTCTCGCTCTTTTTCCCTCTCCCCTCTCCTCTTTATCTCTCTCCACGCTCACAAAAGTATTC
The DNA here is from genome assembly GCA_038380765.1 of Odontothrips loti. Classification (NCBI taxonomy): domain Eukaryota; kingdom Metazoa; phylum Arthropoda; class Insecta; order Thysanoptera; family Thripidae; genus Odontothrips; species Odontothrips loti. Next base: position 17,388,311 of record CM076244.1, on the reverse strand, counting down.
TTAAATCAAACATCTGTCCCCAAAAATGTCGACTATGCTTGAATCAAGAATGCCGCAAAATATGGATGCATGAGTGAATCATAACGTGAATACGTATACATGATTTAAGCATCTGCTGCATTCTTATATAGAAAGAAGATTTCATATGATTCAAGCATTCTTTTTTGAAGGAGTCTTTCTCTCTATCTATCCTCTTTTCTCCATTTCTCTCCTTTCCTCTTGACCAATTTCTACTGTCGAGTTCAGAAACTACCAGAAGTTGCTATGTGGACAGAGTTGTTGTTGTTGGAGAGGGGAAACGAGATACGGGGATGAGGAATACAACGGGCGGAGGCAGCCGAGGAAGAGGGGCACACAAAAGGAGGCGGGGCTGCTGCGACGAAAAGTTAAACGGATACAAAAGGTGGCGCCTTCAGTGGGTCCAGCAGCCGAAATATGGGACGGGGTCCGCAGTCCATCCTCAGCAAGCTCAGCACGGAGGGCTGAAGGGGTGGTGCGGGGAGGGGAGGGGCAACGGGGCGTAGGGGGAGGGGGGCAGCTTTGGCTCCTTGTGATCGTCTTCACCGGCCCGGGGCTGAGGGCGGGGATGGGAGACGGATTGCTGCTTCAAGTGCTCTTGACGGTGAGCTTCTCCTGTCTTTTCTCTCCCCCCACCGTCCGTGTCGAACTGCCTCGAACCGCCCCCCCCCCCAGCCGGTCGCCGCTTATCCCACCGCCCCCACTATATCGCCTGCCGATCGCCCCCGACCAGACCAGACCATCCCAGACCCCCGGAGCTTGACCTCCATACCGCCACAACAGCGTGGGGAAGTCCCCTCCGAGATCCCATCCCCTGCCTCGGGTCGCCGGTTTCCCTTGTGCGCCGCCGAGTGCCGCGACGACCCGGGGGGGTCCCCGAGAGGCCGACGAGGGGCGCCAGGGGTGCCAACATCGACAGTGTTTTCAAACGGCACTGACACGCTCAAAGAAGTATTCTGGAATCAAGCATTTGTCCCCAAAAATGTCGACTTTGCTTGAATCAAGAATGCCGCAAAACATATTTATAGATGCATGATTCAAACGTAAGGTTAAAGACGTATTTACGTTTCAAGCATATGCAACATTCTCAGAGACGATTGATTCAAGCATTCTTTTTTTGAGTGTGGAGATGAATTGGGGTACATTTTAACGTGAAACTGTCGCCCTGGTTCCGTTGCCATGCCCGGTGACTCCGTCCGTGGCCGCTCTGAGACGCATCCATCGGCACGCGATGGCGGCGGTAGAAATGCCTGAGGCCCCACCGGCCCCACCGGCCCCACCGGCCCCACCCCACAGCATGCCGTGCACAGCCAGCAGCCGCTCACGACACGACGCAACGCCTTCCTCAATCTCACCTCCTCTGCTGTGTGGCAGTCCCCTCCCAGCAACCCCCTCCCCCTCCCCCTCCCCCTCCCAGCCCCAGCCAAACTCAACCTGACTTAACTCGCAACTTTGGTTAGCGAACTTGGCGGGGGGTGGATGGGGTGGTGACCTCCCTGGCGCAGAACTTGTTACAAGTTAGTTTGCGGTGGATGTGCTGTATAAACGGTGCCTGCACCCCCTCGCGGGCACACATGCATGCACGCGTGCACGCAGCACACGCACACATGGGAAGAAAGGCCGTCTGCGTTAGCGCCAGGCGCCCAGGCGGCAGGCCGGCGGCAGGCGCTGCCAAAGGGGTGAGGGGAGGGGTGAGGGGAGGGGTGGGGTGGGGGTGGAGGTCCACTGGGCGCACAGCCATCACCTGCCGACCTCGAACACCTGCCTCTTTTTTTCTCACTGGAAAAAAATTAAAAGAAAACATTTCGTACCATTTCACCGGTTCAAAAGATTCCGCTTGAAAACCGGGGCGAAAACAGTAAGGGGAACACGCAAACCGGTCGGTCCCGTCGTCGGTCCCCGAGTAAATACGGCATGCGTGTCTTTTCTTCGTGTCTTAAAGCTTTTTGGTTGTCTCCGCCATCGCTCAGGCGCGACGAACGCAAAGGAGAATTGATAGCGGTTTGGGGGGCGTTGGCCCGGAGAGAGGGGAGCAAGCAGCGAGCGTGAGGGAGGAGCGAGGGGAGGAAAAGCCAGATGGAAAGTCCCGATTTCAAATCTATTCCGCGGCGGCACGGCGGCACGGCGGCGCCCTGAGCACGTGGCGTGAACTTGGGATCAAACCATAACAAACGACTCGACTTGCTCCGTTCCGCGCCTTGAACGCACCTCGGAGGCCGAGAGCGGGGAGCGGGGGTGGCTGGGGGCGGGGGGGGGGGGGGGGGGTCTGTGAATTGTGTCGCCCCGAACTATGCGCGCGGCGGGTGGCGGAGGGGCCGTGCTCGCAGCGCCACCTGCGCCGTGCCGACAAGAAGATAGGCAGCCAGCCGCGCATACTGGGCTCGGTGCACTCGAGAGAACACCCGGGTGGAGGAGAGGCGAGACGAGGCGAGACGAGCAGAGGCAGGCACTCCTGAGCCGAAATAAAACCCTGCGGTTCGGTTTCGCGGCTCGCTGCCGCGGTGCGGTAGTTGTGTGGGGGTTTGGGCCGGGTTGGTGCAGCCGTGGCCCGGCCTCTGCCTCACTGTAGGAACGGCGGTGCGGGCATCGACCGCCACCATCGGCCTCCGCACCGCCTCAGCCCCGGCCTCAGCCCCGGCCTCGGCCCCGGCCTCGGCCCCGGCCACGGCCCCCCGGTGCGCTCCTGTACGGTTGCGCCCCCACCAAACATCACCATCCATCCACTTTTCCGCGTCACTAGCCAAAGTCTGGCGTTGTCAGCGGTTCTGTGAGGGAAACTGGCTTGGATATATGACTGCTGCGGCCGTGGGGTGGGGGCGGGGGCGGAGCGGGTTACCGATAGCGATGTATACGCTCGGGGGGCCGGGGATGGCTTCGCGGGATGAGCCTCGCCCCGCTAGCCCTCCCTCTCCCCACCCCCGCGCGCCTACCTGTTGCATACCCCGCCCCGCCAACTCCCTCCCACATCGCTGCTGTGGAACGTGCCGACAATATGACGATGTCCAATAATGATCAATGGGCGTGGGCGCCCTCGTTGGTCAGTGTTGGCGTGTCCGGCCGATGCCGGGAGAGACTGCGGCTGCCGCTGTGCACTCGCTATGTCAGCACCGGTCCCGGCCACGCTCACTAGTGCCCTGCCAACCCTGCCAGCCCTGCCAGCCCTGCCAGCCCTGCCAGTACTGCCAACCCTGCCCTGCCAGCCCTGCCAGCCCACCCTGCCAGCCCTGCCAGCCCTGCCAGCCCTGCCAGCCCTACCAGAGCCCTCGGCCAGCCCTGCCGTGCCCTGTCACCTGTCACATGAGCCCGGATATCCCTGATCGCTGGGACGGGATACATGGCGTCGCGTCGCATACTCAAACTCCATAACTACTGTCAGTCAGTATACAGCGGCACTAACACTTCACCTTTCATGTCTGTTGCAGGTGAGATCCTCCGACGCGGCCTCCAACATCCACCCCCGCGGTTCTCGACGACTTCATCGGGGCGAACTTCACTTGTAAATCTTCGGAAGATAAACCCTTCAGTAGGGTGCTCCATTTCAGGCTTTGGCCGGAAGTAAGAAGAACAAACGACTTCCAAAAGACTGCGGTGGAGGAAACCAGGCAGTGAACGCGCGCACACCGGCCGACCCCTACCCCCCACCACCGTGTCTTAGAAGTCGTTTTGATCTTCTTACTTCCGGACAAATCCTTGGTTGGAATACTCTATTGAACCCTCCAAATACTCGCGCCGTTATGTTGAACCGCAGAGCAGAGCCGATGACCCTCCGGCTAACTAAGCGGCGGTGGTGCAGCAACACACTACTAAATTCAGAACGAAGGCGTAATTAATTATCATCGCCGGCTCCTCTGCCCCGCCCCGCCCCGCCCCGCCGCCCCGCCCTTTGCGCGTTCGCGTCCCCTTTCATGGCGGGTAAACACGAAAACACGTCAGTGCCAAAAAGTCGGAGATTTATGATGGAATGAAAATGCGGGTTTACCCCCCCCCCTCCGCCCTCTCTCCCTTCTCTTCCTCCCGCCTTGAGATGTGAAAGGAGCGCGCCAAGAAGAAGAGGGGAGAGCGGGCTGTTTGCTGTTGACCGTCCTCTTTTCAAAAGGGCATGTGGAAGCAGAGCCGGACGGTCGGCGGCGGCCGGCGGCGGACCGAATCAACATGAAATCACACATTGCTCTGGCGGCCACCGCCGGCACGGTGCGGCACGGTGCGGCACGGCGCGGCACGGCGCGGCACGGTGCGGCACGGCGCGGCACAGCGGTCACCTCAAAGCCGAGTGCTGACTGCCGTCCGGGTCCTTGGGCCGACACGAGCAGAGGCGTCGTAATCAGCTCTCCGCAAAAAAAAAAAAAAAAAACAACTTAGGCACTTTTTTCCTACTTTTTTTCTTCTTCTTTGAGAAGCTTGTTCGAACGACGACTTTGCTCTCTGGCTAGCCCGAGGGCCGCTTTTGCTCGGCTGGGTTGGATTTTGAAGGACCAGACGCTTTCTCGGACCGTGCGGAGTCTTCGTTCTTGGGACGCTGCCGGGAGCTGCACTGCCAGAACCGACACATCCCAAAACGGTGATTCCGCCTCTGCCGCGTTAGAAATACGGTAGGTTGGTTTTGGCAGTGTGTGTGTGTGTGTGTGTGTGTGTGTGTGTGTGTGTGTGTGCGCGCGCGCTTCCTGTGTCCCCCCTCCCCGGACGCGGTGCTTGAACCCCTCGCGCCGTGCGTGCATGCGGGAAATCACACGAAAACAAGATGACACGTTCTGCCGCCCGCGCCGCGCCCGCACGCCACGGTCCACCGCCCCTCCGCGCGACCCCGCGACCCTCCTCTTCCGTCTTCCGTCTGCCGCCGACACATGCCGCGCCCTCTGCACTACCCCCTCCGCTTTTATTTTCCAGTTTCCGCACCCCCTCCCCCCCTCCCACCTCCCGCGCGGTGATGTAAACTCTCTTCCTCTCGCTCTTTCTACGTTTAGCTCTCTCTAGCGGCGCGGATGGTAACGTTTCCCCACAATGTTACATGCCGGTTACTGGTGGTACACGTTTAATAACGGCGGATCACTCCCCCCCCCTCCCCACCTCCTCCCCTCCTTCCTCCGCCTTCAGGCTGAGGTGCGCCCAGCGCCGCATCCGTCTTCTTCATCTCTCTCGACTCCCCCCTAATATCCGTCCTTTATTTCGAAAGAATGGCAGATAAGGCCCCTTTCTCCGGACGGCGCGGGTTGGCGGGGTTGACGGGACGAGAGGATGAAGCAGAGAGGGACGGAGGGGGGGGGGGGGGGGGGTAGAGAGAGGTAGCGGTGGAGGTAGTGGTTGAAACGTACGCCCGACGGGGAAATATGTACCGCGTTGTTTCTCCCCCATTGTTCCCCTCCTCCTCTTTGTTTGCCTGATATGTGGGGCAGAGGATGGACAGATAAAAGGACAAGATTCGGAGGCGGGATACAGTCGGGGAGGGGGGGGGGGGCGGTGTGTGAGGGAAGCGGGGCCGCTATGCGACAGATATATACACAGCCTGTGTGTGCGTGTGAGAGAAAGAGAGAGAGAGAGAGAGAGAGAGAGAGAGAGAGAGAGAGAGAGAGAGAGAGAGAGAGAGAGAGAGAGAGAGAGAGAGAGAGAGAGAGAGAGAGAGAGAGAGAGAGAGAGAGAGAGAGAGAGAGAGAGAGAAGGGTCCCTGCTGCCGCCACTCGAGGAGGTCCTGGCCAGACGCGCGAAGTGTATGAGTGAGTAGAGTTGGTGAGAGGAAGGGCGAAAGAGAAGAAGGGGATGGGGGAGAGGGAGGCGTCGGGAAAGCTGTTCGCCTTGTCCAAGCAATAGGATTTGCGGAAATGGATTCCAGAGAGGGTGTGAACGCGAAGGGGTTGACAACTCGCCGGACGGCAGCTCGAGGGCGGGGGCGCTTGCCGTCGGCTTGCTGTCGGCTTGCCGGGCGCAGTGGCGGTCCATCATGTTTATGCCCCATTTAGGAGATGACTAGCGGGGAGGCAGCGCCATGGGGTTGTGATTACCGCTCTCCTCCATTGGCATCTCAGGAGCAGGCGCTGCTTAACTGGAAAAACAGGGTACAATACGCTCTCTGACAATAATCATCCCGCGCTCTTTAGGGCGCGATGTCGAAAATGAACGTGGCGCATTGCTTCATCTCGTCGCCGTCAACTACGCAGGGCGCGCGGCGCGGCTCCGACTGAAAATAGTGTTGCTATCTGCGTTTCATTTCAAAAGCATTCCCCTCCGAACGCCGCCCGCTCCAGGGCGAAGAATGAGAAACACAGAAAGCGTTCGGGCGCGTGCGAAAGGGCACTCGCTGCGATCCGTTTCCGCTGGGGCTGTGCCCGCAGGGGCATAAAGTGTTTCTTTCGGACGTGGCCGTGGGGAGGCGGGGAGAGGGGAGGGGGAGGGGGAGGTCACTGTAGGTGGGGACAAAGGGGGACGGGGAGGCTAGAAAGGAAATAAAAGGGGGAGGAGGTAGAAGAAAAGGGGGGGGGGAGGGGGAGGAAACATGGGGGAAATAGACTACATTGCGCCCGCCGGGCATTTGAAAGGTACGAAAATGAGGGAGAGACCGGCACCGGGCGTTCAAACGCGGGGGCCGGCAAAATGGCATATAGCCCGGGCCAGGCCCAGCCCAGGCCGTTTGCCGTGCAGGTTTGGTTTCCGTGTGGTTGGCAGCGGTGCGGAGAGCTGGCTGATGAGAGGGGCACGGCACCGGCCCACACGCTGCCTGTACATCACGTTTGATAGCCGCGCGGCGCGGCGCGGGGGGCTGAAAGGGACTTTTGAAGGGAGCTCACAGCAGCGGATGAAAATGTTTGGCGCTTGGTCACGATTTGCCAACACGAGTCTGCGGTTCGTAATACGCAATGTACACGATGCGATGGGATCGAAGCCGTAATGGACGCATCAAATTTTTGACAGACGTTTAATTTCAGCGTATCTGGGCCGGGTCGCGACGTCACCCGGCAAAGGCTGAGAAAAATAAACTCGCCGCGACGAACCAACGCTACGGACGCAGGCAGAGTGATACAGGAAAGAGAAGGTGCGCTCTGGCATTTTTTTTTTTTTTTGCAATTTTTCTGTTGCAACAGCCCTAATCGAAATGTTCACGTGATGACCTCAGGGTGGATGAAGAGAAAACGCAGCCAGCCCGCGCGGACGAGAAAAAGGCCGTGGAGTTGAGTGGAGACGTGGCGAGGTGCGGGAACAGATTTCGCTATGGTGGGGGGTTGCAAAGAGGCCGGCATGGTACCGAGCACGTTTTGGGTCAGAGGGGGGGCTAATGTGGTTACGTTGTCATTCCGGGCTGCTATTTTCTCACACCTTGCCGAATCGGGGGCCGGGCCGGGCCGGGCCGGGCCGCGGGCAGCCCGATCCTCGGCCGTGCCGCGCCCGGAAACACGCGTCCGGCCTCTGTCGCTCTGGCGCTCGTAATTAGTGCGAGAGAGAAGGGAGAGCTGGGGTTGCCTTCCGGTGGCCGCGACCCGAGGGCGGAGAGAGAGAGAGAGGGGGGGGGGAGGGAGAGAGCACCCGCCAGCAGGAGCCGACCGGGCCCTCCCTTCTCCGCCAAATTACAATATCGTGAGGTGAGGCGAGGCTATCCCGCTGGGCCCGGCCCGAACCGGCCCGTCTGCTGTCAACGGTCGCACCCTCGTCAACGTACACTGCCTCCAGAAATCACGCCTCATTTTCAATGTCGCGTATTTCAAAACAGTTTCCATATCGTGGCTGCTGTGGCGAACTGTTTTTTTTTCACCGCTTCTTGTGCTATTGGAGTCCTTACCTATTTTTCTTTGCTTGGTCTTACCACTATCCCGGAGAGCGCCCCCAGGTCACCCCCAGGCCACCCCCAGGTCACCCCCGCCACCCCCAGGCCGCCCCCAGGCCACCCCCCCAGGCCGCCCCCAGGCCGCCCCCAGGCCGCCGCAGCCTAACGACGGTAGCATAACGCCCTCACGACGGTCACGTCCCCGTCAAATGTCGCGGCGAGCAGCGCGCTGCCTTCGGGCTCCGGGCTCCGGGCTCCGGCTCCGGGCTCCGGGCCTCATTCCGCGGGGCTCGTCGGCCGGGCGTATCGCAGTGGCAGGGCACTATACTAGTGAGGCGGGGCGGGGCCGGAAATGAAGCTACAGACTACGGTGCCGTCAAGCCCGGAGGCCCCAGAGGCCCCGGAGGCCCCGGAGACCCCGGAGCGCGCGCGCCGGAGCGGGAATACAGCCCGCGGCACGTGGAGCGGGGGAGGGGCGGGAATGAGTGTGGGGGGCCTTCGGCTTCTTTCCTGCTACACAGCAGCTACGGCATCGCACGGGCCAGCGGTTCCCCGGCAAGTCTCCCGATTAGGATATCGGATTCGGCTGGGTCTCTGAGTGGGATTTTACCCTCCCTCGCTCTTGGCTCCACGGCCACCCCGGTATGAATTTAAAGCTCGGCGCCGCTCCTCGTGCCCCCCCCCCCTGCCCCTCCCCTCGGATCTGTGAGCTCGATCTCGCTGCAGTGGTTGGCTAGTAAAATATCCAGCATTGGGATGCAGGCTGCTGCTGCGACTGAGGCAGCAGTAGCCTGGACTCTCACCCCCTCCTCTATTTTGATTGCTGTTTGATTGCCTGCAGACGCCCGCAGGCTGCGGCGGCCGCCGGCCCCTGCACCGCCACCCTTTTATGCCCGACTGTCGCTTTGAGGGCCGCCTCATATTAGAACCCGTCCGCCATCGCTGTTCGGTTTACTGCGTGCACCCTTTGTGTCCACTGCCGTCCCCGGCCGGCCTTCCCAGAAGACGTTGTAATTTCGGACTCGCAAACAAGCAGGCTTTGCGTACACACCGTGTTTATCTTGGCCGAGTCCACCGCACTGTCGCCGCACGGGAGGGGAAACCAAAACTAGCTAAGGGAGCCCAGGGGGGCCGGGGGCCGGGGGACGGGAGACGGGGGACGGGGGACGGCCCACGCCTACCCAGATGCGGGATGAGATTTCGCTCGGCTTGTCAGCTTCCAGCCGATACACATTCCGTGGGCTCCAGCTCTGGCCCCGGCCCCGGCCCTGGCCGCCCCCGGCCGCTGTCAGCCAGATTGTCGCGCCGCCGCCGCCTCGTCGCGCCGCCGCGTAGCGCCCGCCGAGTTGAGGATAGGCAACGTGCTCGACGCCGGTGTCTGCGCATTGCCTACCCGCCGGTGGCCAGGCGCTGACCCCGCCGCGCCGCACCGCGCCGAGGCGGCCGGGAGATGACGTCGCGGACGTGCGCGCGCGACGAGACCAGAATTTCCTCTCCCATCGTAGGCTGATCGATTCTCTATTCGCGGCGCCGCCGGGGCGACACACACGTCTGCGGAAGTCGGAGCAAAAGAAGCGACGCGACGCGCCGTATGGATGAAAAGGGAATAATTGACATTCAGTGTGGGGAGCTGGAGCCATGACGAGAAGCCGGGCGCGGCGGTGGCTGAGCCGAGCTCTCTCCCGGCGGCCGCCATGGCATGGGTGTGCGGCGAACGGGATTGTGAGGGAGGGAGACCGAGATAGAGAGAGAGAGAGAGAGAGAGAGAGAGAGAGAGAGAGAGAGAGAGAGAGAGAGAGAGAGAGAGAGAGAGAGAGAGAGAGAGAGAGAGAGAGAGAGAGAGAGAGAGAGAGAGAGAGAGAGAGAGAGAGAAAGAGGGCAAGAGAGGCGCACGATAGAGGGGAGGGGAGGGACTGGCGCCACTACGGCATTTACACAAGCAGAGCAACGGTTTGTATAACTGCAGCCAAGCAGCCAGAAAATGAGTCCGCCTCGGAGCCCGCCCGGGCCTTGGCCTGCCTACATAAAAGGGGGACAAACTGCGGTCAAATGAAATTTGAAGAATTATTCGCGCGCGGCATAAGAACGCTCCCCCTCCGCCTCTCCTCCGGCTTTCTTTCTCTCCTCTCTCTCTCTCTCTCTCTCTCTCTTTCTCTATCCTTCTCGGAGAACCGCCGGGTGCGAGAGCGAGACAGTTGGGAGGGGGGGGGGGGGGGGGGGGTCTCGTCATACAAAAGGCCGCCGACTCAAGAATGAAGGGAGCGCGCGCGGCCGCAGTCTGGGCCGCGCGGACCGAGGGAAGAAGAAGAACAAGAAGAAGAATAAAACAGGGGAGGGACACATAAAGGGTGGACAAAGTGGAGGAATAAAAAGAGTCCCTCCGATATCCTCAGTAAATAAAGCGGCCGCGGAGATAATGGAGTCGCCTCAAGTCGCTTTTGGGGGCGTGGCAGCCGTGTCGCGTCGCGGAGAGAGAGAGAGAGAGAGAGAGAGAGAGAGAGAGAGAGAGAGAGAGAGAGAGAGAGAGAGAGAGAGAGAGAGAGAGAGAGAGAGAGAGAGAGAGAGAGAGAGAGAGAGAGAGAGAGAGAGAGAGAGAGAGAGAGAGAGATGTCGCTCGGCTAAACGCTGCGTCCATAATGCGGGCTGCGGCTAGGTTAGGGGGCCTGGGGTCCCCTAACCTGGAGGTCCCCGCCGTTGCTCTCGAGCCATGCTGTCAGCTCCGTCAGCTCCGTCAGCCCCGTCAGCCCCGTCAGCTCCGTCAGCCCCGTCAGCCCCGTCAGCGCCGTCACCCCGTCAGGCGCTTCGACTGTCGCTGTCACCGTTGACCTCCAAGGCGGCCCCGCACTTATTTGTGTTTGCCCAGGCGCTGCTGCTGCTGCTGCTGCTGCTGCTGCTGCTACCGCAGCCTGCCGACTTGCAAAGCTCACCATCAAAACCACGCTGCCAACCGCATGCGTCACGTGCGACCGCCACCACGGCGACGTCGTAACGCGCGCGCGTACACACACACACACACACACACACACACACACACACGCCCGCCCTTATTGAAACTGCCAACGTAAATATGTATCCATCGGCATTTTGTATGAATTGTTTACACCGCCGCTGCTTGGCTTCTGATATTTGATATTCGGGTCCACAAGGAGCCGCGGGGCACAACGGCGCAAGGCAGAGAGAGAGCGAGAGAGAGAGAGAGAGAGAGAGAGAGAGAGAGAGAGAGAGAGAGAGAGAGAGAGAGAGAGAGAGAGAGAGAGAGAGAGAGAGAGAGAGAGAGAGAGAGAGAGAGAGAGAGAGAGAGAGAGAAGGGGGGCGGGGCTGTCGTCTTACAGGGTGGGAGGAGCGCGTCATCAGAACGGCGCAGCCATAGATTACATGGCGTATGACTGCCGTGCAACAGGTCACGTGGCCGTCCGTACCGAGGTGCACAGCGTTGTCTAGGAGGCCGAGGCGCTGCCGGCTAGATCCTCTCCGTGGAGGCCCCGCCAGGCCTCGCCAGGCCCCGCCAGGCCTCGCCAGGCCTCGCCAGGCCCCGCCAGGCCCCGCCAGGCCCCGCCAGGCCCCGCCAGGCCCCGCCAGGCCCCGCCAGGCCCCGCCAGGCCCCGCCAGGCCCCGCCAGGCCCCACGACCCGCCAGGCCTCGGCAGAGCCCCGGCGACATTTGTCACTCTGTCACTGGCAGCGCTGGACCCCGCAGGACCCGGCCGAGTAATGTATGGCCTGGATTAAAGGAGTGTAGTAGCCGGACTTAAATAACAAATTGGCGGCCGCCTTCCCGGCCCCGGCCGCCCCGCCGGCCCGGCTCTGGTCACGTGCGGCTAGCAGCGCCCGTCATGAAGCAGCAGCGGCCATTGCCACACTTTTTTTTTTCATTATTCTTTAACGTATTCGCGCAGCGAACGCTGAAAGAAACGGCAGCGGTGATTTATTCCATTCGCAGACAGCGGGATGCTGTGCTGGTGCTGTGGGCGTGGCGGCCTCTGCTGCGTCTGCCGGGCACCCGGGTACCACGGCGGCTACCCCAGTGGGTTCCCCGGCAGCTACCCCGGCGGCTACCCCAGTGGGTTCCCCGGCAGCTACCCCGGCAGCTACCCCAGTGGGTTCCCCGGCAGCTACCCCGGCAGCTACCCCAGTGGGTTCCCCGGCAGCTACCCCGGCGGCTACCCCAGTGGGTTCCCCGGCAGCTACCCCGGCGGCTACCCCAGTGGGTTCCCCGGAAGCTACCCCAGCGGGTTCCCCGGAGGGTACCCCGGTAGCGCCACAGTCGCAGGCTCAGACCGCTCGCAGTGGCGGAAGTTTCGCCTTCTCGACGCCCCAAAACAGTTCATGAACCGTGCGTTAGCTCGGGCGAGTGCCGAGTGGCGCGGAGCCGAGCGCGTCCACAGGGGATCGGGTGCCGGCGACGTGTGCGCGTGTGTGTGTGTGTGCGCCTATGTGCGTGGGTGAGGAGCCGTGAACTTTGGCCGGGGAACAGTACACGTTCACGGCCAGGAACCAGGAGTTGGTCGGCTGAGAGAATATAACGCCCAAGTTCACAGATCGGGGCGCGGCGGCGCAGCCCCGCGAAAATATTGCTTTGGCGTGACGACGCCCTGCGCATAACAATACGCCGCCGACTTTTCATACTTAGCGCCGCACAACGCTCCCTATAGTCAAGCCCCCACCCCCACCTCCACTTAGGGCACGTCACCTTCTGCTTGCGTGGGCTGCGTTATCGTGGTCTGTGTGTGTGAATGCGTGTGTGCGTGTGTTTGTATACCGCGATTCCAGGCGACAAAAGGCGAGCTCAGAAAAGCGTCCTTGGGTCCTCTCTTAAAAAAAAAAAGACAAAATTTTGCATTATTATGTGTCGGTATGAATGTGCGTGTGCGTGTGCGTGTGCGTGTGTGTGTGTGTGTGTGTGTGTCTGTGTGTGTGTGAACCATGTCGTGTATGTTCCAAGCGCGCCCATAACTTGGCAGCCAACGAGTTCCATCGAAAAATCAGAGTCTGCGCGGTGGCCCTGCCGCCTTGCCGACGCCCCCTAGCTCCTCCCTCCGTAATATGTTCGCAGAATTTTCTCCTTCCGCGACCTTTACTACGTGTTACTTTATTGCCTCCAGCCAACCGAACCTTCAATGTTTTCCCCCTTGCCCTTAAGAGATACACTGCGATAGTAAACGGATGGTCCTCCCCCGGGGCCCTCCAGGAGCGGGTGGGGGCGGGTGGGGCGGGTGGGGCGGGTGGGGCGGGCGGGGCGGGCGGGGCGCTTCGCCGGTCCGCACTGCATTTCCATGCACCCTCCCGTGTACCACGCCAGGCAGTGGAGGGCGAGCCTATGATAAAGACAAGTCCAGCTTTTTTTTTATTGCGCACGACGGTGCCTCACTTCATAAGACGTCTGGGTCGGCACTTAGGCTAGCAGTGAGGGACGATAAACCAACAACCGGCCTCCTCGCTCCCGTCTCAACTTACAGCCCCCGACACTGCCCGGCCCCACCCGACCTCTCTTCTTAATTCACGCCTAACACGGAAGCCTTGACCCCCGCCCCCTGCCGCCCCCGCCCCTGCGACGGCCCTGCCCGATTTATTATTTGATGTCTAGACCCCCTCCCCCACAACCAGCCCGACTCTGGTGCTAAAAGTCGGGGAGGGGACACTCGCTCTTTATTGGGGGCCCGTTGCAGTCACCCGTATGTTTGTGGGCTCCCCCCTCCGCTCCCTTTAACGCTGTCAGTGGTATCGGGGGACCACCGGATGCGGTCAACGTTCGCCATCGGCCACGATCCTGCGCCTATGGCTGTGTACTCGGCGCGAGCCGCGCGTTCTCTGTTCCACTTTCATGTGTTGGGTACTACTTTTTCATGTTGATTGATCTGGCATTTGGGCCGCAGCAGTGCAAGGATGATATTGGATTCAGAAAAATAATCAAGCAGCCAGTGCCCTTGTCAAGCAATACGCTTCGCTGCTGAGCCGAATTTCTTTGTTTTATTCCGTCATACAGGTTATTGACAGTTGCATGACAATATAGACACACGCAGCATGATATGTGCAGTAGAGAATTCTACGCGCTACATTTGGAGTGAGGAAGTGTTGATCAATTGCACCTTCCAAACATTTCAGCACCCTCCGAAAAACTGTAAGTTTTTAGTTTTCTGGCCGACCTGTCGTGGTGTGCGCCGAGGCGCGTGCCGTGGCGCGTGCCGTGGCGTGTGCCTCACCGTGCACAGATCGTATCTCCCGGGCTGGGACTGGCTGGTGGCGCTATGGTGCTGGTGTGCGGCGCCCACACACAAGTGCGCCACGACCTTGCTGGGCCCGGCCCGGGGAGAAAGTAAGATGGGCCAAGTTTATTCCCCGCCACCTCAGCGGAAACTTCTCCATTTTAAGTAGATCGTGGGGGCCTGGCGGCGCGGCGGCTGCTGTGCCGGGGGCCGTGTGCCGGAGGGCCCAGTGCCGGGGCCGTGTACTGGGACCCTGTGCCGGCCCCCCCGCCGACTCCATCAAGAATTATTACGCTCAAGATGTGAAGCCGTGGCAAACACCTCCTACCGACCCGGCCCGGCCGCCAGCGCTGTTACATCGGGTCGTGCCGAGCGGACAGCAGCAGCCGCAGCACGCAGGTTATACAGCAGGTGTGTAGCGTGTGAGGATTATACCGAAAAGTGAGACTCAGCAGTGCGCCATGAATCAGGATTTGCCAAAGCCGTAATGAGGGCTGCGCTGCTGCCGGGCGCCCTCAGCCAGCGCTGCAGCGGCGCCGCCTGCACCGCCATTCGCACCCGCCCGCCGGACGTAAGTATGTAGTTATGTGTCATTCGCAGGGGAAAAATGGCCGTCGTAAAGGGCTTTGCCCGAGTAACAGTGTTAGGTCGGGTCGGGCCGAGATTGCGACGCCGACGGCCCCCACTCCTGCCTTCCCGAACCAGATATTTTTTTCATTTTTAATTTACTGAGCCTTTTTATTTTCCATACCACTGTGTTAAATTTTTGGTTTATGACTCAAACATTACGCGAAGCTGACGTTGCGAAAATAAGTACCATTCCGAAAATGATTAACACCAACGAGGTGCGGACAGAACACCGTCCTCAACCGATCGTCCCGGGTAACTAATGCCCCATCCATATTTGAAGACACGACGCAGCGCAGCAGC